>NJDD01000716.1:606001-629446 GCA_002245505.1 Calephelis nemesis | reverse complement strand
GGCGGCAGGAATAGGTAAGGCGGTGGTACCAATCCGGGTGAGTCGCTGTGAAACTCTGCCACCTAGTCAGATATAACGGTGTTAGTGACGGCAAGCCTATGCTCGCCTTCGACGAGCTGCCTGGCACAGGAAGGCAGATGGTCTATTCTTCAAAGGAGCCCGGACCAACACGGGGATACTTTTTTCCATTTTTTGATTACTGAACAGAAAAGTTGGTGGCACTTCAATTCAACTTCAACCACTTAAATTTACTCAATACTGGTTACTTTCATGATTCATCTTCCAGTCTAGACGTCATCAGTCATGGAAATGGTGATGATTATTACCGCACTTACTGACTACGTCTCCTACACTATACTATTGTGGTCTAGTGGTGCTGTATTGGCCTTGACTAAATGATGTCCCGGGTTCGATTACTTGGTCGAGCAACAAAAATAAATTGTATTTTTTTCCAATTTTCTAATAACAACAACGTTGCCCGGTATCGAATATGTGTCTTTTGGCGACAGGTTTGCCGCCTAGCGCATTGTGGGACGTAGTATATTTGACTAGTCGTGGGTCGCTGATTGCATCTCTGCCTAATTCTTTGGAGATATGGTCTCGATACCTATATGTAATTAACTCAGGCTCAAAAAGACTCAAAATGTGTTTTTGTAAATTTTGTATTGTAAACAATGTCTGGGATTGCTTATCCAATCGGGTCGGGCAACAAAAAGTAAATAGATTTTTTCATTTCTAATATATAAAATTCTCGTGTCACAGTGTGCGTGATTGAACTCTTCCGAAACGGCTAGACGAATTCTCATGAAATTTTGTGACCATATTGAGTAGGTCTGAGAATAGGCCAACATCTATTTTTATACCCCTAAGTGATGAGGGTAAATCGCAGCAAAAAAAATAGCAGAACAACGTCTGCCAGGTTAGCTAGTCTAATATATAAAATTTTCATTTCACGGTGTGCGTGATTGAACTCCTCCGAAACGGCTAGACCAATTCTCGTGAAATTTTGTGACCATATGGAGTAGGTCTGAGAATGGGCCATCATCTATTTTTATACCCCTAAGTGATGAGGGTAAATCGCAGTAAAAAAAAATAGCAGAACAACGTCTGCCAGGTTAGCTAGTCTAATATATAAAATGTTCATGTCACGGTGTGCGTGACTGAACTCCTCCGAAATTGCTTGACCGATTTTCATGAAATTTTGTGAGCATATTGAGTAGGTCTGAGAATCGGCCAACATCTATTTTTCATACCCCTAAGTGATGAGGGTGACTCACCACATTTTTTTAACCTGCAATCACATTAAAATCATAGCAGAACCTTAGCGGGGTCAGCTAGTTTTCTAATAAAAACAATGTTTCCCGGAATTAAAAAAGTGCGCGGTTAGCAATAGGTTTTTAGGCAACGTAAATTTCTTACCATTATGAAATACAATTTCTTCTTATTTGATCCTTATTTGCTCCCGGTCTAACAAAATATTATGCTTTATTTATTTCATGCTTTATTTAGATATTTCGTATAAGCATTACTGCATCTTACCGAGTCGTGCAAAGCCGAAATAAGATACCGCCTTTTGTTTTCATTGTACTCCAGCCATAACGAGACGTACGCAACAAAAACAAAAGAAAATGGTCCTATTATGTGAAAACAACCCAGAGACTACTACGGTTATTTTCATCCGTGGTTTGAATTTATAGAGTGCGTTATAATATTCCGTATGCCGAACCAACGGTTCATGACACGTCATACGTCAGAATTTTCCACCGACTTCTCTAGCAAAGTAAATATTCAGAGATCTAGATATACTGGATAAACAACATATTTGGAATATCAAAAAGTATAAATTCCGTCGGTAAGCTATCGACTTACTTTTTATATTCACGTGAATCGCGGTGTCGAAATAGGCCCCTGTTTTCAAGACAAACATCGAAGGAAGAAAATATTATGAATAAAAACTTTATAGAGTTATCATCGATGTTTTAATATACTGAAAAAACACACGTCCCTTACGGCGAAAAGATATAGGAAAGGTATATTTCTTATCTATTTTACATGTGAACAATTTCTTTAGAGCATTTATGTATACAAAAAACCAAAAAAAAACTAGCTGTGCCTTCGACTTAGTTTCATTTACTACTAACAGCCCGTCCCAGTTTTGCACAAGCTGACAAACTTATAAGTAAAGTCTTATTATTCTAAGTCTAAGTCTTATTAGTAAAGGTATGTTTCTTATCTATATTAAAAGAATATGAACCTATTTTATGGAAAATGTATCTAAGTAAAAACTAGCTGTGCCTCAGCGTAACTTAGTTTCATAACTAGCAGCACGTCCCCGTTTTGCACTTATGAACAAACATTTATTTATTTAAAATTCGGGCACTATAGTGTACAGAGGTGGACTTAATGCTATATGGCACTTTCTACCAGTCAACCTAAATTTATTTGAAAGAATCATCAAATGGGGTGCAAAGAAAAAAAACAATAACTAAACATTTGCAAATATGTGTGATACATATAACACTTTCTCTTTATTTTTTTTTCTTTATTCTTTATTCTATTTATTTATATATTATTCTATTATTTATATATATTTATAGTTAGTTTATAAGTGATTGTATAAAATGTTTTTTGATATTTTAATTTTTTTTTTTTAAATTGTAACTTACCACAAATACATAGTCGTTTTATTTAAAATTATTGCCATATCTGTTACTTTCGCTATTACTTCAATTCTTGTCACTGTCGTATTCCAACTGGGTAGCCGGTTTAACTACCTAGCCCCAGATGGCAACGAATATTACCACCTTAGATGTCTGTAGATTACACATTTCTTACTATAAATAATGTAATACAATAAATTTCATGGACACATTACATAAATTGAATCTAAACCCAATACATATAATTACCTAAATAGATAACAGAGTAAATTCAATAAACACCCAGACTTAGAAATGCAGACATCTCAATGTTGATCACACAAATGCCTGTATCAAGAATCGAACCTGAGACTCGTGGTTGGTAGGTGAAATTAGGCGACTACGCTTACCACTCCACTAACGAGGAATTCGTCTACTTACTTAATGTTTGAGTTCTAATTCCACAAGAAATAATATTGTAACCCTACTCTCGAAACCGAAAAACGACAACGACGAGCATAGCATTACAGACGTTCTAGACGGTTGTAAACACGCCTTCCAACAATAACCTTGGTGAAAACTTTGTTTCCTTTTACTGATTATAAAAAATTTAGATTGATTAAATTTACATTCCAGTTGCATACAAACCAATCTTTACAACTAGTGTTTTACAGCCGTCTGAGATACATAATATGGCGCAGGAAAAAGTAGACTGAGTCGGACTAGTGAAATAGCCCAATAATTGAAATGTAACTTATATCACTTATGTGTAATGGGGTCGTTACATCCCTATACTACGAAATAGGTAGATTTCTTCAATTTGCCTATTGGCTGGAATAAAGTTTTTACAAAAGAAAAAACTAATACATCAAGTTGAATATAACCAAAGAAACGGAGCGAATATAATGGTCCTTGAATAACAATCCTATCGTCAAAAACACTAAAAGCATTAAAACATCATATTAAAGTATACATTATACAGGTACATATAATTACAAGCGCCAACAAAAGCGGTCTCTTAATGCCTGTGTACCGAACCTTAATCTTTTTGTGTCTCTAATTAAATTAACAAAACCCAGGCGCGTGGAAACTGGACACGCACACGAAGAAAGATTCACAAACACATCAAAATGAATAGTAGAAAGGAAGAAACAAGTATGTGTGTGTTGGGTTGCCGTACGTGGTGTATGTGTGTGTTTTAGTTAAGGGTCGTCATTTCTCTTGGACCCTCCCCGTAGTGTCCGCAGAAAGGTGAGTTAAGATAGATTTATGTAGAGCTGTTAAAATGTTTTATTTAAATTGACATAAGATACTTTAAGATTTCTTTTATTAATTATTATTTACGTTCATTGAAGGTTGTTTGATGTCATGAAAAGTTTTAAATAATATGCTTATCCGTTTTTTTTTTTCAAACAGCGACTACACTATTTTATATCAGTATTTACATTGGAAAGGTAATTAATCTCTTTAGCAAATGCATGTATTGACGACATGATTTATTTATTTAATTTATTTTTCAAAGTAAGTAAGACAAAATTATTTTTTTTGAACGACAGTAGTTAAAACAAATTAGGTAGAGTGAAATACTACACTTATGACGTAAATGATAGTAAAATATTCCATTCACAATAAAATTATATACCATAATAATAAAATAAAGAATAAATATACATAATATAATAGCAGTTATTTTGGCAATCATTAAAATTACTGAAATAATAGCAGAAATATATGAATAAGATAACAATTGAGCAAAGAATCGAAAATCTGCAAGTATTAGTAACTCTATAATTGTGTTGACTTCTGAATTTAAATGTAATATTTGCAAGAATTACTGTTACAGGGAAAATTCGTTTTAACATTTTTAAAATGAAACAAATAATTTAATGGTTTATAAACATAATATAATATTTATATTACATCATATTTATATTTTTCCCCGTGTTGGTCCGGGTTCCTATGCAGAATAGACCATCTGCCTTCCTGCCAGGCAGCTCGTAAAAGGCGAGCATAGGCTTTCCGTCACTAACACCGTGACATCTGACTAGGTGGTAGAGTTTCGCAGCGACTCACCCGGATTGGTACCACCGCCTTACCTATTCCTGCCGCCATAACGTCACGACGTGTTCCGGTTCGGAGGGTAAGGTAGCCGGTAAACTTACTTTTGCTCGAGGCCTAACATCCCGGCCTCAGGTTGGCAACGAACCATTACCAACTTTGGTGTCTCTAGGCGGCGTGAATTTCTTACCATCAGGAAATCCGTCTGCTTGTTTGTAAAAAAAAAAGAAATTAAACATATAGAAAACTTTTATGCTACATCACTAGCCAAACTCGTTAACTCCATTCGATATAATCTACTAAATTTTTTTAAAATGTAAGGTGCTAAGTCACTAAACACACATCTAATACGTATCGTGAACTGTAAAATGAAATAATAGTTTGATCAAGTAAACTAGTTTTTTCATTCGTTTACTAAAATTATACATCACTATTATTAGAGTTTTTCATGAATACTATTCTACATTTCTTTTTATATTATAAATGCGAAACTGCCTTGATAATTAAGAACTGACTTCCTTTTTATCGTAACAATTTTTATGACACACTTAAGATTAACACTTATGACATTAATACTAATAACATAAACACGCAGACAAATCTATAGGATACTATTAATTATACGATCTAATTCGTAATTATAACTTTTCGTCTCAATCCACTTTATTTGTTAATATAGGTAATAGTGAAACCCAGTGTATTTATTTATCCAATTATATGTCTCTTAGGCTTACGTGGCTGAAGCTCTAGATACTTTGCGCGAAACACTATAATGAAATGAAATTCAAATACTGATTAACAAGTTTAAGAGTATTTGTAGTTGTTTGTATGCACAATAATGATACAAAAATATGTAGATAATGTTAAGTTAAAATTTTAACTTTTTTAACTAGAGACAAAATTCGATTATCATTTAATAAAAGTTAATGAAATTGTTTAAATATCGTCAATACTATCATTGGCATGACTCAACCACCAACCCGGAAGGTCTTCTATTTGAAGACGAGCCAGTAAAATAAAAATAAAAAAAAATCTGGTTATATCTGCTCTATATAAATATGACAGACAAACAGACATCCCCCAGCATCCTCCCTCGGACTTTAATATTGATCAGTGTCCAGCCGCGGTCAGGTAGTCTCGGCCACAGGCCGCGCATGCGTCATGGACACTGAGCTTTGTTACACTATAACCTAATCACCCTTTATATAAACATATGCAGATTTATTAATTATTTTTACATTATTGTCAGAGGGCCTTTATTATATGTTAAATTGCTGGACTAGTCTTAGTTAATGCCTTAGCCTCTTTACTCGTTCAAAGTATACATATTTAACGAGTTCGATTTCCAATAAAGGCAGACCTGTTGAACATAGGTGTTTCTGTTTTCGTATTTTACTACTTTATTTCAATACTATTTTTCTTTATTTTGACCGAGGGACTAGCGTACACGCCTAGCTCTAACCTAGAGGTTCGAGTTCGATTTCTGACGAGGGTAGTCACTTGCGTGATAGACATAGATTAGGGTCTGGTACTGTTCAAGTGGCTAAGATAAGGTATTTAAGCATTTCTATGTATTAGTAACTGACACCCTTAAAAAAAGCATACAATTTACTCCGAGGTTAGATCATTTTGTGTGATTTGTCCAAGGATTAAGAAAAAAATCTTTACAGTTATTTATCTTTATATGTTATTGAACATGGCATTACTTTGCCGAAATCGATTATAATAGATGTGAAATAAGCCTTTATTTTGCTAATCCGCGTAAGTAATGTAACTATTGTAGATTGTTGGAGGATTATTTGCCACAACAGTTACACTACTTATGCGGATTAGCAAAATAAAGGCTTATTTTACATCTATTTATATTAGATATGTTAGTTGATAATTACGTTACTAAGCTGATAGTGATGTAACTTATTGTGAATATAGTTTAAAACTTACAGAAAGTTTCTAGCTACTTTTCTTTATCACTGTGTTGAAAAATGGGGTGATCTAGATCCACAATAACGTGGACATCATACTGTACCGCATACCGCTCCGGTGTACGGTATTGCGGATTATTACTTTAAAATGTCACCACAGGGAAATGCGGTGGCAATGTACAATACCATGCGGTTTTTGTATATAAGAAAATACTAAAGAGTTAAAATCCTCATCACCGCACACCGATATGGTGACCGGTACAGTTATTAATATCCTTATTACCGCACACGGGAATAGCGTCCAGTGAAGTCAGCCAGTGTATATGCCACCTTAAAAATTCAAAAACCGTTACTGTAAACTATAGTTATCGACAGTTTATAATCTTGCGAGATAGATTATAATATAACTAACTAGCAGTATTTATAATTTTGCAATGACATGTATACATTTAAGTAGAGCCCTTTAACGATTCGCAGCGTAACACCAGTAACATCTTTAATACAAATAGGTAACATTTATTTCTATTCATCACTGATTAATCTATCGCCTTCTAATGCCAATAGCCTTTTAAGATTTGTGGTGTTTTATAGAACAAAGTTCTTAAATTTGATGTTTTTTTTAAATTATAAACTATGTTTTGACATGTCGAATTTTACACTAACTAAATCCTGAGCATTGAGGCACTTTATTCAAAATTATACAACAAAGGAAGAATAAACAACGTTCAACTTATAAAGAGACAATAGTAAAATCAAATATAATAAAATATAATACTCTCAAACAAAATAATTTCTCAGAAATCAAGCAAACCACTACAAAAATATCTCATACAATATTAGAGACAAGGTTTTCCCCCGATTTAATATAGGAAAGAAGTCCCTAAATTCCGTATCATGTAAAAGAACACTTTCAATATTGAAATTGGTATCCCTTTGGCCGTAACAAGGTTTTATTAGATCCCACTAAAGGGCAACTCCGCACAAAGGTAGCTTAAGAAACCCTTTTTCTACCTAACTTCAAATATATTAACCGTCCCGCAATCGACAACACTGATTCTTGTTGTGCAATGGATAACTTCAAAATAATATTAAATACAATGGATAACTCCAAAATAATATTAGTACTAGTGTAGTGTAGTGTAGTAGTATTAGTGTAATGTAGTTACTACAACGGATAACTACAAAATAATATTAGTACTACACTAATTAAAAAATATATCTACTTTACCGTGTATACTTTAAGGTAGTGTAGAGTTTCGCAGCTACTCACCTGGATTGGTATCACCGCCTTACCTGTTCCTGCCGCCATAACGTCAATGATTGTCGTTCACATGTTCCGGTTCGTAGAATAATTAAGTTAGCCTATAAAAAAATTCAACCCTGGTTAACTTTAACCTAGAGTTAAATAGTTAACCCAAGAAATTGCAATTGGACCTAAGTGTAATACTCGTATTTGTAATACGTAATATTTTTATAACCCCGCTTTAAACTTCTAATAGAGTAAGGATAATTAAAAGAACTTATATCGTATTAAGCTCGAATTTAATTCGCTTTTTCATCAAAATATTCATAATTCTAAAGCTTGCAATTGCACCAGTAATGCAGTTATATATTTATTAATTTTAAATGTTTTTCACAACAGTTACAAAAATACACTAAATACAACAATCGCTACCAGGTAACCTAAGGGCATTTGAAAAAAGATTTGATAGCTCAAAAACTATAAGCGAAAGGTTCTAAGAATTTTAAAAAATAGTCTTTTTAAATCAACTTTTTTATAGTGTAGGCGCACAGACACAGACTTATTTCTAGATCACTACAAATACACTCCGCCTACTGACAAAGGTTTAATTAACGCCACCTTAGGCTGAAAACATAAACCTCTAGCGTAAACTACCCTCTTGAATGGAAAGTGACAATAAAGAGCATTGACGTTTTAATAGCACAAAAAGTCAAAAAAATATAGTATTCAAGTCTTGGCATATGGATGGATATATAAGTAGGTACCCTGCTAGACAGGTTGAAGTGGTAAGTGTTTGTATGAAAAGACAGGAAAAATGAGGAAGCAAGGTAAATCTGCTAATCATGTGATGTTAGCACTCGATACTCTCTGCATACCCTGTAAGGGAATTGACGTGAAGATATGTTTGTCAGTATGTAGCAAAAACCATCTACTAAAATTATTAATTGTATATCAAATTAGGTACTATTTTTATGTATGATCTGTGGAGATTATAAAAGTGTTAAAAGTATCCATGGAATAAGCATTTGTGTCTGGAAGACAATATTCAAATATCAAAATATGACCAACTAAAGCCAACAACTTTACTAAAAGACTAAGGGATTTTATTACAACGAGCTTTTAATAAATGAGACATATTTTACCCTATCTCCAATATTACGGAATAACATAATAAGGGAAGCGGCCAAATGCGATGTTAGCAAAAATAAATGCCCAGCCGAACAGCAAATAGGCTAATGGTACCATAAAGCTATAGCTTGAGGATTATTTTGACCTACACCCCCTCCCCAGCCTAATTCAAATTACGGGAACTCATGGGGAAATTCTTATCTAGTAGAGCTCAAGTTATATTGGACGAGTTGGTTCGAATGTAACATCGCGAAATTTTGCTTTTTGTTTATTCGGCCAGTTCGAATCTGTGTCCGCTCTAATTGATTTAGCCCTCTCGATAATCAAATGAAATTTCAGAATTGATATCTAACCCTCAGTTTCCGATGTTCTAACCAATTTTCATATACGATTTATGTATACTTAACAACTTTTCATCGTGATTTCAATTAAGATTACTACACCGAACCGGATCTAAAAGCTACTTAAGCTATTATACGTCCCAAATATGCGGAATCTGCTTCACGAATATCTAAAACTAGACCTTTGATAACACATAAATAACAAGTATTTTTTACTTGTTCACAAAATTATTTAAAGAATTTCGAAAAAACAAACACGATTAAAAAATTGGCTCTATAGAAAAATATCGTAAACTTTTACAAAAAAAATACTTTTTAACCACAGACACAGGAAGAGACGCACCGTCTCTAGACTGTAACATAACATATTTAGTATGTACTAAAGATACTAAGACGTGTAACTATATTAAGATAGTATGTACTAAAGACAATAAGTTTCACAATGTCAACCGGGCACATATCCTATCCCCTGCAACATTTTTTTTATTAGAAAATTGGAAAAACCCTATTTTCACCTTGTTGCCCTACCCGGGATTCGAACCCGGGACCTCATGCAGTCAAGTCCAACAACGGAACAGCTAGACCACAGAGGCGACTTGAATGAATTGAGTAGGTACCCATTTTATTTAACCGAATTTTTGTTTTTCAATAAATAAAAATATTTATTATTAGATATAAAATTAAACGTTGCGGATGTATCTCTATCTTACAAATCTAAAACTAGACCTTTAAAAACGTGTCATCAACAATTATTTTATAAATGTATTAATGTTTCACAAAATTATTTAAAAAAATTTGAAAACCGAACCACGATTTAAAAATTTCTATCGAAATATTATAAACTTTCACAAAAAACATACTGTTAACCACAGGTCTAATATAATCATGTCTAGAGACAAAACGCCTCTGGATGTCAAAAATTTAAAAACGTTAGTTTGTATTAAAGATGAAGAATCAAAAAAATACTTTTTCTTGGCGGACTTATGTTACCACACTCTGTCTATACTGTATATTAATTACTATGTGTGTATACTACTATCACATTTTGTACGTTATTTAAGTTCCTTATGTTTAGAGTTAGATTAGATTTTTAGTTGTTTTTTTTTATTAGTGATATGTGGTAAGTTTTAGTCTCATAATTAATGTTTTCTTTCTTTCTTCCTTTCAAAAAACATTTATTATTTTATTTACAAATGCGAACGTTGCGGTTGTATCCTTATTCTAAAAATTAGAACTTAACATACTTAAATGACGCTAAACAAAAAAGATATTACCATATAAATCGCACTACTCTCATATAAACTCACGTTAATACTGAATTCAAAACAGGTAAAATCAATATATAATTCGGAAGTGAACTTCGCAATTTGCAGGCAATAAAGTTAGGTAATAGCGTGCAAAACTTGTGTGTAGTCCGGGAGGGGGGACAGACAGGCAACAAATGTCGCGGTCATTTCCCCCACACCGTCCCACCCTAGCGGGAGATACGTACTGCTTTTGGACTGACTACAAAAAAAAAATTATCAATGAAATAGTTGGAGTCTGTTTTTGCAGTCCTACAGGGCTTTCTTTTTGGGACTAGTTATTTTGAGCAGTGTAAATACATTAAATGTTTTAGAATTATCTTTGAGAATTATTTTATCTCTGTTCACTTACATTCTGTTTCGTTTTATTTGGATGTTCTGATGCATAAATTAATGTTTTAGTTTAAGATTAATCTGGTTTTACTGCATACTAACTGACCCGGAGAACTACGCATCTCTTGAAATTACCAGCTAACAGTACTAACAGTTTGTATGGATTAAGGCCCTTTTTTTCATATTCCCTGTAATTTTCAAGGTTCTTTTATCCATAAGAAATTTTTCCTAAAGATTACTAATACAACAAAAAAAATTCAAAATTGGTCCATCTGTACAGGCGTGATGCGGTGACCACTGGAAATGAGGATTGTTTTATCTACATATTTATATAGATTTATACAAAACAATTATTATAAATTAATCTGCATTTTTTTATCTAGGGTGAGCTGTAAAAAATCTTCTCATGAAATAAACTGTGGTACATTATTCCGTAACTTTTCATTAAGATTTTTTTTGTCATTTCTGAATTGATTTTAATTTTTTTTTCTGTTAGAAAAAACATTCTCCGAGATGATCCCATTGCCACCAAGTCTGAATTTGGTGATGGAATTCCAGGCAACACAGGAAAATACATTATTTTGGTGTATCCCGATGACTTATTGAAATCTAAGTCGGTTTTTTGAAGTTTTACTGCGCTTAAATTACGTATTAATTCACTTGTGTACAATAAAGAATTAATTAAGTGTGGAAAATAAGTGTGGGGCCGTGCATGTTTATTTAATAGTAAAAACGAGGCAGCCAAAACTAACTTTTGAGTTAATATATGAGAAAATTCTTCAACCGACATTATGTAAAATTAGCGAACAAGCCGGATACCACATCGTAGTCAACATTTTTGAACTGTATTTTGTTTTTTAATATTTTGATCACAGTCAAAATTTTATTAAATTAAATTCCTTTATCATTTTTGAATGTCTAATAAACTCCATAGTTATGTAGTAAGTTCAATATTACCTAATGAGAAACACAGACTAAAATGTATTCTTATAAGTTACTTCTTTTTTTACAAATCCCTTACAAAGAAACAGTAAAATAAATTTATAACATCAGCAAAGCCCTGGACAGTATAAATAAATACCATTACTGTGAAAACTTATTATACTTTAATACACTTTCCCAGATTCGCTTTTCCAGCATTTTCGAGACTATTTTTACACTTTACACAATTGATTTTGTAAAATTTAAATGCCTTTACACATTATAGCAGTGAATCCTTACATCGCTAGTCATAAATGTGGTTTTATAAATTACAGATGATCAAAATTGTGCAAGATATGAACAACTAATAAAAACGAAGCTATCCGCCATTTAAATTGCAAGTACGAAATCTTACTTTCTATAAACCCAAAAGATTGTGAGGATGGATTTTTGTTATTTCTTTACGCAAAAACTAATTAACAGATTTAAATGAAACTTCAGCTTTTATATTTCGTTATAGTTGGACCGCCTTACTGGTCGAGGGGCTAGTGTACACACGACCAACTATCCGCTAGGCTCGGGTTCGATTCCCGACGGCGACAGGATTATGTGTTAGTTAAATGTCCGCATTTTCGGGACTGGGTGTTTATTTAATTTATTCTAGTATATATTTAAGTATTTATATGTCTTAGAATTGTTGACTAACACCCATAATACAAGCAGTAATTTACTTATTTTGGGGTAAGCATTTATTTGTGTAACTTATCCAGAGTTATTTATTTATATATTTAGACATCAAAATAATCCATCGACTGCAATTTACAGATATTTCATATAATGTAGCACTCGAGCAAAGCCACGGATTGAATCTAGCAATTTAAAAGCTTTGCAAAAGATTTGCAAACTCGATCTGATAACTCCTCGTTACGTGTTAAAATTGGGGTCGCTTGGACCGGGACTGGGCGGGTCCAGTGGGCACTGACCGCAACCCTCCACCCCGGCTTATTTACTGGGAATTTATTTGCACTATCAATATGGCGGACGGTTACAAAGTTTTGTCGTTACTTCGCTTGCTACATTTGTTACTTAAAATATAATCTATTAATATTTTTTTATTAACAATAGTGTGTAAGTTAGGCAAGTTTTTAATTTAGTATATTATTATGTGTTCACAATTGTTTGTTGTAATAAACAAAATTAGAGTGTCTGTAGTAATAAAACAAACGCTTTTTACAACATGGAGACGGATGTATATACGTCAATAGTTTTTTTTACAATTTTGTCTGTCTGTCTGTTTGTCTAATGGTTTGCGCTACTTTCCATTTAGATTTTTTAAATTGTACGCAGAGTCGCGGGCACAGCTTTTATAGTAGGTACGTATATTAATTGATATAATCAGTATTCAAAGCTATAACTGGAGTTTTAATTTTCTACCAATTTGCTAAGTGAGAGCTATATTTATAAACATTTCTTAAGCGATTTGCACAGAAATAATGATTACATTTTATTTTTTTTAGATTTTCTTTTTGTTTTGTTATTACTTTTTTATATTAACAAATATCAAAAATGTGAAAAAATGTACGTTACGGTTCCTGTTCGTCTTAAAATTTGTATTTTCTATATAAAAATATAGTGTATGTGTAAACTGAATATGTATATTTGTTACTAGTAGCCATTAGAAGCCTGAATTCTTCCCTACAAAGTGGAAAATAAGAATAACAATCTGGATTAACCAAGACAAGGTTATCGGTTATTGACTTTCTAGCAGCAGGAAAGTTTATGTTGAAAACCATTTCACCTATTGGGGCTGAAGGCACTAGTAGAATAACTATAACAGTAAGTAAGTGAGTAGTAGAATAACTATAACAGTAAGTAGAAGTTAGAGTAAATCAAATATCAAGTGATAAGTTAACATTCTAATGACACATAATTCTACTCAGTTAGTAGCCTACTCATCCAAAGAAATCATAAGATAGTTTTCATTTCAACAGTTCAAATAGTCGCTTTGGGAGAGAGAGAGTTCTTTACAAAACGTGAGCGAATCCGGTGTTACAACTAATCAAAGATTTTTTTATAAGTTCCATACCAAGTTGATGAGCCGAGATAAAACAATATTTTCCCCATCAATGTTAATTTCCGAGTTACTAAAGGAGGGAAAGAAGTCCCCATGTGAATGTTACGACAAACATAGGAAAAATGTAAGCTTTGTTATTTCTACTTACATTTTTACTTACAAAAATCTTGTTAGCACCAAGATTCAAAATTTTAAGCCTATATGCATTTACAATATTTTTTCGTATATCATAAAGTGTTAACCGTTTTTAAATTAATTTCATTAGATCATACAAATTAAAACAATGTTATTCATTAAAACCTTGTCTTAAATTGTTTCTTAATTATTTTATAGGCTTTTCTCAAAAGTGCTTTGAAAAAAAATTAAAGACGTTTTTCGCTTTCGTATTTTTTTTTCTTTTTCTTCTTTAACATCACCAAAAAGTCACAACATATTTAGGAATCATCTATAGTGAGTGAAATAACTAGGAGTATTCTCATACTTACAGTTAAAAAATGAGTTTCAAATGCAAAGGATCTTAATGTTTATATTAATCAAACTATCATAGAAATTACGCACGAATGTGAAAACATATTATTTTATTTTTTAAAAAGTGTCTGTACATCCCCTAGGTCCAAAATCATAAATCTTATAAGATATTTATAAAATTATAAAAATTGTAATTCGAAATAGTTAATCTTGTTAACTAACTAAATTTTAATTCATATATCACATTAATGATCTCAATTCCCACAAAATTTAATAATTCCCAAATTGGTAACTATAAGATACAATCCAGAAAATAATATTGTGACATAACAAGCCTTTGCAACAAACTTGTATTGGAAACAGTCGCATGTTAAAAATAATTGGAACCATTCGAGTGACTCCAGAAAAATATCCACTATCTCTCCGAGAATATGTTACGTCAATACGAAGCCATTGTCCTTTGAAAAAAGAATATCACATAACGAAGTTGAGTTCCAACTTTATATCAAATATCACGCATGACGCGACTCCCGCCCGCCTCCTACAAGGGAGGGTAATAAAAAATAATATATTGGAATATGTTGGAAATAACAGCGTATCATACTTTCCATGGATACCGAGGACACTCGTGTTTTGACGCGTCCGGTCTCTTTTTATTGTCTCCAGCAAACTGCTGACGCATTGTTCTGGTTAGTTATTTTATTTTATGTGATAAAAGATGTTGAGTTTTCATAAAATAGGTAATTCATTGACGCAATATTTTCTTCTGACAGCATTAATATTAAAGTATGCTCATAAAATAATATTTCTTCAAATAAATACTTGAACACTGATGTGATGAATACGTTCTTGAATTGGTTCAGCGATTCGCGTTCTTATAAAGAACTTATTTAAACGTTCGTCACGACAGCGATATAATTTTATTTATATCAATTATTTGGAAATTCAGAAAGCATGAAAATCAGAAAAAAAATGTGTACGTGTACTGGCGTACACTCGTAAAAAGTGAAGAAGTGAAACTTCTTTAAGACGTTATTTTTCAAAAAATAATTTACTATATGCAACTTTACAGAACTTGGTTAAATAAAGTTTATTGCCAATCCCTACTCCGCTGGAGAAAGTATACTTCGAATCACGCGTGGAAGGGATAAGAAGAAAGATGGCGCGTAACGGAAAAATGTGACGCGTAACGAAAAAAAATTACACTAAATTTTTTTCCAACCCAGATAAAGAAGTTTCACTTCAAAAACTTTTGTGACATTAAATATACGAGCGATAACTGCGCGCGTTGACATTTTTAAAAACTACCATCGGATTGGAATCTTATGTAGAAAAAAAAATAGTACACATTTCATCCTTTGGAAAAAAACATTTATGTTAAAAAATTACCCAAGACTCAGCGACAAGTTATAGATAATATGCTTGTCACTTAAACTTATTTCTAGTACCGCCACAAGATAAACCGACACTATTTAAAATGTAGTTTCACATTTTAAAACCCAACACTTTCAATTTACTTACCGTATTAAAATTTTGATCATTAAAAAACATCATCACAACTTATACAAAATCAATATTTCGATCACAAATCAATCGATCTTAAAATCTGCGCACACGCACACCCGATACGGTTTCACTAAGGAATGGATCAGGAAGTTCAGTCGACCCCGTCGGGTCAGGTAGCGGGCTGAGAATTACCAGCGCGTTAAAGGGTTAACTAACAAAAGGTGTAATTATTATTAGAGGGTTAAGGAGTATAAAGAAGCTTTGAGACGGGTTTAAAGTTACACTTGGGTTGCACGCCTGCTTAAGCCTGATTAATTTGGTTTTTCTATATCGTGACGGTTAGATTTATTACTAAATTAAAGTAAATCTAAATACCTAATGATACAGTCTTAAATTATACGTCACTTAATGTTTGTGTTAATCCTTTAGATTCGTATAATATTGAAACTAAAACCTTTGCAGAGTTTAAGGCAAACGATTTTTTAATCTTCAAGTTTATCATGTTTCTTATTTAAATTAAAACTTAACTGTTATTGTTAATATAATATTAACTAACAAATAATCTAACAATAGCTACTGATTTAATAATATATCAATAGGCGAAAAAAAATTAAGCATACTTATTTTAAATAATTATTATTATTAATTTTATATATTAATTATTACATATTAAAGTTCAAGTGAATAAGGACTGGAAAAAGCTAAAACTTACCCAAGAAATTATCCAATTTAATCTAATGGATGTACAATAATAAAACAATATCAATGATTTCACAAATAAATATTTGGTGAAATTTAAAAATGGTCTATACACGTTTTTTGGATTCTATTAAAAGTGGTCAACTATACTGAATGTATTGAAAATTTAAAAGCATAATGTGAAAATGTCAAAGTAACTAAAATGAAAAGGTAAGTAGAAAATTTGCATATTTCAAAGCTTTTACGTTCTTTCATGTATCGCGCATTCAGTTGACCTAAAACTTAAACACAAATACACACAAATTTAGTCTTTGAATTTAGTTTTAAAATAAAAATAGAATTTTGTTTTTGTTTTGTAGAATCTAAACTAGTCACAGTCTTTTAAACGTGAATAAGTTTTGATTTGAACAAATATGAATATGCTACAGCATAACGATCGTTATTTTTATATTAGCACTTGTCATGTTGCACTTGGGTGATATTTCTATAAATTTTAAAGAAAAAAAAGTCCTGTCTGGGGAGACATTTTTTTTTCTTTTTTTTTAATTTATAGAAATTTTGATTGTTATCGAATTACATCAAAGGCTTGGTATATTATTTACTTGCCTTTTTTTGGTTACAGAACTTTTGGTTTTTCACTTGTGGTAGTGTGATATGCAACATGTCCAATGCAACAAAAAGTCTAAATAAAGTGTATTGTGTACAAGTACAGTATTATTTAGGAGGTATGCAACAGCGCAGTTTGTTATGTTTTCCCCAACTTCTACGTAGAATAAACCATCTACCTTTTTGCCAGGCAACTCGTAAGAGGCGGGCAAAGGTTAAATGAAACATTACAACAAGACTACTGGTGGCAGAATGCGTGCTACATCCCATCCGTGTTCCGTGATCGATGTCAGTCCGGGTAGAGATCGACCGTCTTACCTTTTCCGGTCGTCACAATGTCGCTGTCACGTTCCGGTCTGGAAAATTGGGTAGGTAGACTTCCACAAAATGCTTTTCATCCCGGTCTCAGGACAGCGACGCAAATGTAACATCTAAGGTGTCTTTAGGCCACAGTTATCTCTAAGCATCAGGAGAGCCGTTTGCTTTTTCTCTGTCTACTTTCACAAAAAAAAGTTTAGTGCATGATGTAGGGTTAGAATCTCAGCGCAAAAATTTTTATTTGTGTATTTTATATTTTGTTCGAGTGTACAGTAAATCTTACCTTTAAAATAAAATACACACTACTACACTTCACTTATTTTAAACTAAATTTAAAAAAAATCATTTTTGCACACACTAAATCTCGCTACCTGACTACACTTTCACGTGTGAAATTTTCGACTGTCATTTTTGCACGTAACCCTTCAACTACTTAATGTACCTGAAACATCCCAACCCAATAATTCATTATATAACAATGGCTACACTAACTTGTATCCTAGTAATAGTAATAATCAAACCCTTTGCAACCGTTTGGCACCCTTGCGAATTTTTTGACATAAATAAAACACCCGTTCTAAATACAAATATTAAAAAACGTTCGCTTTTAGTCTAGTCATAAATCAGTTTCAAAAATAACAAAGTTTAACGATGTACTTTTCATACTTTGAAGCTTAACAGTAAACTTAAATAAATCTTTAAATTAAAGTAATACTGTTGGTATGTTTATAAATCTTTTTTTGTATTTCCACCCTACGAATCAAATTGAAGTTGACTTGCTGATCCAAGATCAGATAAGATAGAAAGCTCATTACATAGTACTTGACATTCTCTAGTACCCACTTACAAATAACTCACCCAATTGCTGGCTTTGTATGCTAATTGTAGATTTAAGATAAGCAAAGAACCCATATTATTTGATTAAAAGAAGTAGTGATATATCATATTTAAATAAGTAATACATGTTTCAAGTAAGCAATATTTGCATTACTTTTCAACTGAATGCCAAAAATGTGTTGTGTGTTGGTACTACAGAAATCACTAGTGGATAAACCAACTTTGAAGATTTTCTTGTTCGAAAGCTTATGGCGATACCTTCCTACTGGTCTCATAGATTTTATTGTTATTATTTTTATTATATAAAAATGTTATTTTATAATAATATAAAAAGCAGTCGTAACAACCGCATTTTTTTATTACACTTAATAATGCGTATTATTTTGTTACTTAGACGATATATAATATTGATGTCGGTTTTTGCAGGTTTTTTGCATTTTGATAATTCAATATTTGTATATGTTTGGTCATGGGCCGTTGTATCACTGCCCATCTGCCTCTTCATCGATACTGTCTAAAGATACTAAATTTTTAATGATGATAAAAACAATGGTTCAATTCTAAATTAAGCGATTTAAAATTAGTTTTAACGTAGTATTAATTCTATCTTCCATTTTTAGCCTATTTCTTTCCATCCTATAGAATTATAATGTATAGAATGATAGAAATTACAATAGTTTGTTTTTTCACTTTTTCTTCCTTAATAATTGACGTTTAATAATAATTTACTTTGGGAAGTTTGTTTCAGATACCATCCGGTTCGCAGTTTCAATTAAAAAAAATGCTGCTACAATAACATTATGGCTGTTGTCGTATTTTAGTTTTGAGGATAAGTAAATTCTATTCTATAAGAAGCTTAAGATTCCAGCTTTAGGTTGGTAGCCCAACATAAACTTCTTTGGTGTCTGTAGCCGCCGTATATTGTTTAGTAACCTGAAGTTAGTCTACTGGTTTGCTATCTTTACCTGCCTTTTCAGTTAGAATCAGCAACACGAGTCTATTAAAAATAGTTTTTATTGGCAAAAGTATGGACGCATCTGCCACAAACTCCTCTCTTTAATATCCCTATTTAATATTAAAATGGGGTTACTATGCAAAACTCAATAGAAATTGGCGAGTACGGTATCCTATTGTCATAGATCAGGTATAGGCGAAATTTGCAACATTCAAATTAATAAAATAATAAAAGTAATTCATGCACTGCATAAGGGTTAAGTCTATTGTTCGATTTGGAAGGGTTTATGTAAGTGTTCTTTCCATATGCTTCGTTATGCATTCCTATTCAGAAAGTAACCTCTAATAAAAAAGATAAAAATCGTTGAATTCAATTTTAGAGTCGCTGAAACTTTTGAAAGCTTGACGAATTTTTGACTTATTTGCTTAGTTTCGAAGTTCATTTAAAAATATTGTATTTTCTTATTCAATATTTAATTTTTCTTAATTGTAAATATATTTTAGTATTTACTCTGTAGTATCTCTAATCCACTTCTGTAATTTTACGCCCACACATTTAATGATAGTAGTAGTCGCCTTGTGATCGAAATTCAACCATAATACATTTTAATATCTTGTTAATAAGAACGACATCTTCATATCTTAAGCCCAACTACTTTGTTTCCAAACTGTATGGTGCGCGATCTGTGACCTTTTATCGTTATCATCAATATACTAGTTTGTGTGTGTCAAATGCATGATAGTGTAGGTAATGTTTTATTTATTGATTTAATGTACTTTATAAGCATTATTGTTGAAAAATGTTAGCGTTCTGCACTTCTCCTACACATAAACTTCAAGTGTGCCAAATTTTCGTAATAATGGGTCCAAAGTTTTGGCATCAAGTATTAATACATAGATAAAAAATTATACCGTAATTTTAAAACATGAAAAGTGTTTGTTTAACCACATTAATACATAACGTTTTAAGCACATTAGCTTATATAATTTTACATATTGCTAGAGTTTATTTATTTATTGTAGCTAACGAAACAAGCTTAGAAACGTTCTTACTTCATTTCATTACTTGCAATTTTATTCATAAATATCCAATTCCCAATTTTTGTTTAAAATTTCAATTTTAATAAATTTGATTTGAATTTGGTAGCCATATTAGTTTACTTTTAACAGATGTTTGTAGTTGTTGTTAAACGAAGACAGGTTGAAATGAAAATAAAACTTATATTTCGCCTACATCTCAGTTTAATTCTACATTTTCACTAAAACTATTGAGGCAACTGTTATCGTTCTTGGTCTTTTTACTTAAACCAAAGCTGGCAATTTATTAAAAAAAACAGTTATTGAAGCAACAAAAAAATGCGATGGATTTAATAATTAATTTGTTTTCATTTTCCGACTTTAACATTAATTTAAAAATCGTCTCTTTTTTTAAGTTACACGTTAAATTTCTAAAAAGTGTCATGT
This sequence comes from Calephelis nemesis, assembly GCA_002245505.1. Taxonomy (NCBI): domain Eukaryota; kingdom Metazoa; phylum Arthropoda; class Insecta; order Lepidoptera; family Riodinidae; genus Calephelis; species Calephelis nemesis. The sequence goes on along the minus strand of NJDD01000716.1, from coordinate 608,631 downwards.
ATAAAGAATATGAGCCAATTTTTTACCTACCAAGGTGCTTGACACTAACACCTTGACTATGGCAAAGTTGTAGAGTTTCAAGATAATTCGGCCCACCTGGTAAGGCTAATGCCACCATAATGTCCTAGTGCTCCGATTTCTATAGGGCAGAGCAACTGCTAAACTTATTCTTAAATGTGAATGAAGGCAACCTCAGGTTGGCAATGCATCAGTTCATCCCTTTTATTTATCTTAGAAAATCTGATAGATAACAGATGAAAAATTGAAAAGGCAAATATACAATACGAATGTAAATGAAAGTAAGTAACGAACGTGGGAGAAACCAGACAGGTCTGCCAGGATCATGAGATTTTCTGACTACCCCGTAAAAGACTTGGCATGAAGATATGTATGTTTGTATCTGTAGAAAATGTACTTGTGAAACGTACCTTTTTATAAAAATCCTACATTCTACTAAAGGTATATTTTCATACAAATAAAAAAGCAATTAATTAATCAATTATAAAATTTCTAAAAAGCAATCGTAAATAAAGATAAATTGGGTAATTTATTACAAAAAGGGTCATGAGAAGTTCGCATTTTCACGGATTTGCCATTGTTCGTCTCTTAGCGCCATACAATGTAATTCTACCAATGAGGCAAAAAAACGTCAAAATGGGGAAACGAGGTTAAATTGGCGTGTTTTGTTACAAAAAATCGTTTACGTATCTGTTTGGCACAACTCTAATTATGTTTGTATTGGCCTTTACGAAGGGTGATCGTGACTTTTAGTTGTTCTCATAATTTTGATAAGTGGTATTTTATTGGTTTTTATGTTTTAACTCAAATCTAATTTTAGTATTAATTATTAAATGAGATTCAAAAATTAATAGATATGAGTTACCACCTCATATCTATTAATTTTTGAATCTCATTATAATCATAATCTCAATAAATTATAATCTCAATATGTGGTAAATGGTAAATATATTTTTTATGCAGTGTTTTTTAATTAATACATATACACAAAATAATATCAATCCTTCGTGTCAGTTTTTAAGATTTGTGTTTTTTTACATATATATTCACAGAAAAAATGTCAGGCGACACAACATTTTGGGCATTGAAGTGGCAATATACCTACGTTTTGTGAGGCGCTCGCATTCAAGATAATATATGCACTTTATTAGATATATTTGTTAATATCCTGTAAAAGAAGGCAGACGATCAGGGTAGTAGCAATTAGCCGAAAACACTAAGAATCACAATATGAAAAATTTTATCTCTTAGCTGTAAGAAATCTCTTCACGTGATCAGCTCACCTATTGTTCATTTTTTTCCTAAAAATTGCTATTTCTTTTGCGTTATTTCACTTGTGCACATAAAGAATTATTATCATTACTATTATTATTATTACAGGTACCTAGAAACTTATTTCTATGTAGCCAATCCCGGGCTACTTGTTTTTAATAAATTACAAAAATAATTACTGTCCAAACTCATGTAATCAATTCCAATGAACACTAAACCAAAGGCCTTTTAAAAAACTTTCTCTTACAAAAATGACGTAGATTTTGAATATTTAAAAACTTTAGATAAGAGACCTTAAATATCAATGTTGAAAAAATCACTGCGTTAGAAATAAAACATAAAATATCATAAACACAAACGAATTGAAAGCGCCAAAGGGTGACAGCTCTTCAAATATAAAAAAATAACACAATCAATTGTATTTAGTGTACTCGGTAGCTTACACCAAGCAGTTTTTTTGGGCTATTGTAACTTTTTGCCAGAGTCAACGAGTGTATTTTTTTACTAAATTTTATAACAAAATCCTATTTCTGGGATTTAAGGGGATTTAGACACTTTGTTGTGGCAACAATGACATTTGGTGTAGATCGTTATTTGTTTTGATTTAGTGAATTTAAAAATTTCTCACGATGTGTGTAAGTACGAATTGGTGTGGTAATAAATTATACACATTCTATCTTTCGCATTTAGTGGAACTCGTTTTTATGAACTTAAAAACATACTAAATAAATAAATATCTATACAACTTATTCAAATTGAACTTAACCCTAAAGTAAGCAATTTAAATGCTTGTGTTAGGTATATTTTTCAACTATACCAACACATAGAAATACTTAAATAGATATCAGAATAAACTTAAGAAATATACCCAAACAAGGAAATACAGACATCTAAATACACATCACACAAATGCCTGTGCCCGTCGGGAATCAAACCTGAGCCTCAGGGTTAGCCGGCGGATACGCTCATTTCCCCGAATACGTAGGCAAAGGCACAACCAAAGCACCCACGACTAGCCGAAGACACTAAGTCCTATTATGTGATAAGTGGCAAGTCTATCTCTAACTGGGTACATCTCCTATAACGGGCAACGTTATTTTGATAGAAAATTGAAAATACTTGTTTCATTTTTTTTTGTTGCCTAACACAAGGATCGACCCGGGACCTCAAGAAGTCATGTTTGACGCTGGACCACTTGACAACAGAGACGATAGCCGATAAGTCTCACATATGTTCAAAAGTAAAATGTATACCCGTAGTGCGTCTTATATCTATTCTGATGCTTACAGATGAACAGAAAATGAGCTGATGATCTTGAACACCTTGCCAGATATCCATAA
>NJDD01000716.1:579145-601557 GCA_002245505.1 Calephelis nemesis | reverse complement strand
AAGATATATCCCACAATGTGATAGGTGACAAGCCAGTCGCCAACCGGATACATATCCAATTCTGGGTAAAGTTTTTTTGAAGTGAAATCTTCTTAAGGGGCGTTGCGCACTTTTTTGGAATGGGTAAAAACCGAGTTTAGAAGTTTTTACCCATTCCAAAAAAGTGCGCAACGCCGCTAAAGAAGTGCGTTAGGACACGCCGGCACAGGGCACTTGCGCGAATAAGACGGCGCAGGCCGCTTGCACGAATGTTCGTGTTGTCATGTATGTGTATGATATCGCAATAAATGAGTATTGTATTCTAACACATAAATGGTAGTATTTTCATACTGATAATTAAAGCAATTCGTGCAAAATTATTCCCTAACCATTCCAAAATATCAAAAATGCACAACGTTAATATTCAAGTTTTCACTTCTGTTCTGTTCAGTGAGTAAAAGTCAAAAGAGGAATAAAAAAATACCCATGTAATGATTTCTCATTACCTTAAATAATATAGCATCATCAGCGTAATATGAAGATTCAGGTTGAATTTAATTAAAAACACATGTTTTTTTTAAATTGTTAATACTACTTCTTTATATGTCTGATAACACCAACCGTTTTGGAAAATATTTCCTTTTCTTTTTCCGCGTCGTTATGATATTGATAACCATATCTCAAACTGTTTAATTATTAGGTATGTACTGGTTTTCGATAATGCCATCGCTTTTTAGCGAAATAATATAATAATTTGGTTTTGCCAGATTATTCTTTAGTAAAGTCAGCCAGAGGAGGTAGCAGAGTTCAGGAGTTGTCGTCTCCGAGAAAGAGAGATGTACTGAGTATACCAAACGTCAATTCGTAAATATGTAAACTTCACTGTCAAGTCACGTATAAAAAACAATTTTATTATTTAGCTCTTTCGAATTATTTATTACTTATAGGTTTTAGAACCCTATATCTCCAGAACACAAATCACAAGCATTCGAAATTTAAATAAACAAGTTACATGAAAATAAATAACATTATGGCCGTACTCAGAGACGCCAATTATCTTTTAATCAGTAATTAAGTCAACGTTTTCAATACAAAATTCTGACTCAAAAATAGATTAAATAAATATAACTTCTCTGAGAGCGTCCGTGAAAGTTTGTTCGATTTAAGACAATAGTGACGTCATTAGCCTAGCTAAATTAAATCGATAAAATTATAAAAACTACGGATTGATAGGTATTACTAGGTTGATGACGTCACTGAGCTAGCTTCAGGAAGATTGCCATCAAACGTATATCAAAGGGATTAATAAAATTGTTGGTAGGTCATGCGATCATTTATTCCGGTAGACGGAGCGAGGAAGGATCCGACGACCGTGTGTGATTGACTGCCTTCTCCATTCAGGGCTGCCTTGTGTCGCGCTACTAAATAACTATCACACGGAGAAAAGAATTTAATATGGACTACTAGGAATTTGAGCAAAAGAAAATATATATTCTTTGATAATAGCGATTTTTGAAATATAACTATAAGATCGCCATGTTTACACACACATGCTCAGGCACACTCACACACACGTTCGCACGTGCATATTCACATCACACATAGATATAAAGTGTTATACGAAAATTAAATGTATTCAGGGGCGTACTGAAGACAACGGGCACTGATTTTATTCTTTTCATCGTCGGCACTAGGTGAAAACTACAAGATCACCACGTTTACACACACGCGCTCAGACACACTCACACACATGTACGTACGTTCATATTCACATCACACATACATACAATATATTACGCGAAAATTAAAATTATTCAGGGACGTTTAGGTACTGAAGGCAACGGCATAGATTTTAGTTTTTTCACTGTCCGCACTAGGTGGAGTTCCAATGTAAAAATACTTCTCAAATAACACTTGTGCTTTTCCACAATACACTTTATTTGAAGTATCTTCACGCCCATATCCCCGAAAAGTTAGGCAGAGGTACAACCAGGGCACCCACGACTGGAAGAAGACGCTGAGTCCCGCAATGTGATTAGTGGCAAAGCCTATCCCCAACCGGGCTCATATCCAACCTTGACTGACAAAAAAATCTAATGATGATGATGCAATTTTTTCATTAGATTTTTTTATAACATTCGAAGGCAAACAAGGTGACGGATTTCTTGATGGTAAGAAATGCACGTCGCCTAGAGACATCAAAGGTGAAAATGATGCTTTGCCATCCTGAGGCCGAGATGTTGGGCTTTGAACAAAAGCAGGTTAACCGGCTGCCTTATCATTCGAACTGGAGCACGTCAACGACAAGCACTGACGTTATGACAACAGAAATAGGTAGGGCGTTGGTACTAATCCGGAAGAATCGCTGCGAAATTCTGCCACCTAGTCAGATGTCAGGATGCTAGTGACGTGAGTCTCTGCGACACTCTAGCACCACGATGCTAGTAACGGTACTACGGTACGGCCTATGCTGGCCTTTTACGATCTACCTGGCAGGAAGGTAGATGGTCTATTTTGCAAAGGAGCCAGGACCAACAAGAGTAAAATTGGAAAAAAAATTTTTTTTGATGCCCGACTCAGGAATCAAACCCGTGACCTAATGCAGCCAAATCCAACACCTGGACCGCTAGACCACAGAGGCGATTATTATTTAACTCTTTGTAATAATCGCCAGGGCTGAAGATAATTAAATTTATTTGTTTTAATGTTAAAATGCTTAATTTTTAGTTACTTACGGTAAATAAATAAAAAAATAACATCCTTTTTAAAGCGGCCAATAATAATAACTCATCTATAAATTCAAAAAAACACGACAAATTCAAAAAAAATCTGTTAAAGTTCATACTTCGTTAGTCTTCGTGAGATTGGATAGTAAAAATTGAAAGAAAGATAATTTCACGCGAATCAGATACATCTGCCGCCACCTGCCACATGACCCTTGATTACCGTTTCGATACTCCTGGGTGTCTTCGACCCAAACGGATGCGAAAGGGTTACCTTTTGTTTGTCCGTGAACTGTTGTATTACGGTTCCAGCAGATGGTACAAGCTTCCGCGTTCTCACGAGGTGCAAGCATTGTAATGGTTAAGAATACAACTGTATTTGTCTAAGATTTATAAGACGTTAATGGACTTTTTGACAAATATACTTGTGCGAAACTATTTTTGAGTATTACCTACTATTTCCTTTGTGTATAAGTTTGTGTATTTCTAAAAATTGTTTTAAGTATTTGAAGTCAAGTAACATCAATTCTTAGTTTTTCAGAAGAAGCAGACAGATTTCCAGATGGTAAGAAATTCGAAACCAAAGATGGTAATTGTGCGCTGCCAACCTAAGGCCGGGATGTTAGACCTCGAGCAAAAATAAGTTTACTGGCTACCTTACCCTCCGAGCCAGAACACGTCAACGGCAAGCACTGACGTTATGGCGGCAGGAATAGGTGAGGCGGTGATACCAAGCCGGGCGAGTCGCTACGAAACTCTACCACCTAGTAGGATGTCACAATGTAAGTGACGGTAAGCCTTATATGAGCTGCCTGCCAGGAAGACAGATAGTCTACTCTGCAAAGGAGCCCGGACCTACATCGTATTAGAAATACGAAAACCAGTCTGTCTTTCTATCTGTACATCTGTAACGCTATCACAGCTAAACTACTGGACCGATTTTGATGACATTTTGATGAAATCCATAGTTCAAAATAGGTTTTTTTTTTCAAAAAATGGGTTACCTACAAATACCCAAAGGAATGGTTGATGAAGGTTTGTATGAAAATCGTAAGTGTTTGTATGAAAGTAGTAAGCGCCTCTTACTAGCTACTTGTTAGAAAATCAGTTGGCCTATATCACGGAAGTATTACAATAACCTACTTTAATGACAACAAAACATTTTATAGAACGTAAGCAACCACCTACAATGGATGTCAACATCCCCACTTGAAATAATTAATTCTCATTGAAAACATATCGGCAGACCCTTATCACGACAAAAGAGACCGGATATAAACTAACCGCCTTTTCTTTGCGCTTAATAAGAAAAAAACTACAAACGCACCGGTAAAAAAGGGTTAGTGGTAAATAAAAAACTCACGTTACGCCAATTTTGTTTCCAAGGAAATTAGATATCTTTACGAAGACGAATCTTAACCCTTTGTATGCACGTGGGAAAATGTGATCTATTGATTTAACGGCATAAGATTTTTGTTCTTTGACCGTGCATCTGCTTCTATATGGATGTAATAGTATAGTGACCTTTTCTTATGCATTTTGTATTGAAAATGGTTTTTATGTGTGTAAAAATAGGTGAGACATTATTTTTTTGAGTCATTTAAAAAAATACGTGTTTTTATGCGTCCTAGTATATTACACGGCGAATGTAAACAGAATGATGATAAAATACAATCAAATTCAGTAGATTTAGAATGTTCTCATTTTTTTAGCGAACTAATTTTATATAAACAAACGCATATTTTTAACTTCAGCGAATAATAAGTCTATAATGGCAAGAGATTGCAAATTTAGTTAATACTGTGATTTTTTTTTTACTTAACCCTAAAATGAGCAGGTTTCGCAAAACCCACTTACGTAAATCATGAAATGTTGCACTAAAGTGAAAACAACCGGATGGTTTTAAAAAGTAATTACATTTTAAAACATTTCTCCCAAATGATGCAAAAATTAATAAATTTAGGCAAAAATAGGGTTTACTTTTAATATATTTCTTTAAGCTGACATACATAACGGAAAATACTGGCATGCGGTAGAATAAAACTAGCAGCTCGGTGCGGTCGCTGCGACCCGTACGTAATTTCCCACAGGATACCTTTCAACAAGGATAACTAATGCCCGCCGGACGTTGGTATGTTTTCTGCGAGTGATGCTGTTTTTATAAGCTGGAAAAGAGTGAGCTGCGCATTTTTATCTAATTATTTTTTAACTCTGCCTATAAAATTTTAGGGCCTGTTTTTTAAACTCTTTTTTGTTTTTTCAAGCAAGTTTTAGAGAGAAAGACTAAAAAATAAAATTGTAATGTATAACACTTGGGATGAGTAGAAACCCGAAAGGATAAGATTTCTGTATCTACTATTGGAGCACAAAACACTAAAATTGCAATGTAGCTAAGAACTATCTCGATCACGCCAGCTTTCAACAAATAAATTTGCTGCGAAATCGATCCGTCGTTTCAACTGTTATGATGCAACAGACAGCCTTACACATTCACAGACCTGACACATTCATCACATTGTCATACATCACTTCTCTTTTTCCGCGGGGGGTTAAAAAGGAAAATCAGTTAATTTTGAGATTATTAGACAAGAATATCTACTGTTTAACAAAAATAAGATCTAAGAGGTTTCCCGAACTCTTCACAAAAAGGAAGTCTTCGTCACCACATAAATTGCATCTGAATTCACGACTTCTTTCGCGATTATCAACAAGTTCATCTTTTATTCAGTTATCAGAAGTATCAACAGTGTTTCAAGTTAGTAAATCGACATATATTGTAATAGACAGACAAAGTATAGCATTCGTATTATTGGTGTGGTTAAATTTATTAAAAAAGCTGTATGCCAGCTTAGGATGACGTGCACATTTTAAATTATTTGGCCGCTTTATACTGAATGTTGTTATGTCTGTCATTTATATATATATTTGTTGTAATTTAGCGAGTTGGAAAAATTTATGGGACAGTTTGTAAGGCACATACCCTAAAACAAAAAAAATGAAATCAAACTACGCGTTAACGTTGTGAATTATGGCTCAATTTTTTCACTTTTACCCCTCTTCTATTAGAATCTGAAAATGAGATAAAAAGTTGCCTATATCCTTAAACACAAAGTCTGCCTGCTAAATTTAGAAACAATCAGTTTAGTGGATTTGCCGTGAATTGCGGGCAGGATAGCTAAATACACCTAAATGTAATTGTATTTTGCATCCCCATTTTAGTTTCCAGCGCCTACTTTTTTAATATCTCCAACAGTGGTAATTCTACTGAGCGCCATCTGAAGTTACTTTAAGTGTATTATTATCTTTTTTTCAATAAAACAGAAAGAAAAGAGATGGAACATTTTAGATTAGTTCGGACATTTTAACTCGTGACGTTTTTCACCAACATTTTTCGATGAATAATGTAATATATTATTATCGTTTAAAGTTTAAAGCCATAACATGAAATTAGTAAAGTGAGTGTACAATAAAATTACCAGTATACAGTAATTCCTCTTTTACCGTTTTATTAATAAACATGGACTAAAATGGGAGTAAAGTATAGTCTGTATCACATTGTAATAAGGACTACAATACCAGGTTGAAACTTGGAGTACTTTACTCCGGGTTCATTAATAAGCCGGCTACAGTTTTATTATAAGGATGGATATATTCTTAGAACTGAACTCTAATACTCATTTGATATTTAAGTCTACTCGTAGAACATAAGTAAACAAAGTATTGACTTCCGAGCTCCTCACAAGAAGTGACTCTCGACTGGTCTAGAGACACGAGTTACACTACTCTGAAGACGTACGCGCTCTCTATCAGAATAGACAATATGTATGTACGTGTTTAATATGAATTAAAAGAAAATTAAATTAAAAATCTAATTTAAAAGAAAATGACAAATGAAATTAAACAATATGTAACCTTCATTCTTAAGCTTGCGACAAGAAGTATCTTTTAATCATTCCTTAATTTGGACTGGAACGTATAGTGACTATAATAAGGGTTTAGACAAAATTTAATAATCAACTAATAATAAAAAGTGAAAGTGAAGTGAAAGTAAAATTGAAACAAAACAAACTACACAATATGTTAACTCTTGAGCTTCTCACAAACAGTGAACGTCAATACTAAAAAATGTAGAGGGCGATCTTTTCCAGATCTCTGTCATAAAATATATTAAATGTAACATGACTCTCGTATATCAATCAATAAGAAAACATCGAATATCGATAGAAAAAAGAGCGTAACTCTGAAACAAAACTGTATTAGCTATATTCAGACATTTCTATGAAAATGAAATAGCTCTTCTGTATATTCGAATGTCATTTATGCAAATACGAATCTATTAATAAAAGTCAGCTTAAAAAACGTAAATTTCTAGATATATTTTACCATCTAGAAATATTTCGTCTTGTTTTCCATTCAATGCTAAAAAATGGTTTCACTGTATGTGAAAGTCCCTTCGTAAACTAATGATGTGTGTTTTTTACCGAATCATGAACAGCCTCCATACAATGCGGACATAATCGAATTAAGGATACATAATCGATATATCGAATATACGAATCGAGTGCTTGGACGTATCTGAATAATGTTATATTGATGATTCTTACACAGACTGATTAATGGTACCGCGTTGTAGCATACAATGAAGACCGAACTGATGCCGATTTTAGGGTTACGTGTTGAATATCATATCGGATAACGCAGTGTACATTTCTGAGTTTCCTCTCAATTGTAATAGTTAGCTTTATGAAAAGTGTTCAATGTATGTTAAACGTTACGCATTTTTAGATAATTCGAATTGTATAGTACGTAGTGTAAATGTAGGGTTGTCGCCACAGACATGACTAGTGATTTCGTTGGTGAAAAAGTAACATAGAACTATTTCAACTCAACATCTTAATGTTATCATTGTTTCAGCTTTTTTATAGTTTTACGTTTAGCATAGGTCTGCAAACTTAATCTATGTTTATTTTAGGCTCTCGTGTGTCTGATCCCCAATTTATTTTAATTACATAAAACCCCTTTTTTGTTTTGAGTTCAGAATTCAACCGCCTTGTTGGTCGAGTGGCTAGCGGATTCGCCTAACTACATCGACCAACCGCGAGGCTCGGGTTCGATTCCCGACGGGGGCAGGCATTTGTGTGATGAACATTTAGATGTCTGCATTTCCGGGTCTGGGTGTTTATTAAATTTATTCTGGTATCTATTTTAGTATTTATATGTAATAGTATCGTTGACTAACACCCATAAGACAAGCATGTTATTTGCTTACTTTGGGGTTAGATTCAATTTGTGTGATTTGTCCAGGGGTATTTAAGTATTTAAGAATAATTTTCAATATTTTTACCGACCATTGTCATCGATCCTACTGTTTTTTTTACGTGACTGATTTGCCAGTTACTACTAAATTTGATAGTTCCTTTTTGGAATGTAGTTCATAATTCCAAAGTGGTCCCACATAATGATATGACCAATGTGAGTTAAACCTCAAAGCCCAGACATTGGATACTATTAAAATTTACTGTCACCTAGAAATTGTGTCCTACTTTTCAAAAAGATGTCGATAAATTTAGACGATTTTTGCTGCTTTTGTCATAATTAATTGTGAGTAAAAATTAAAACCTAAAATTAAATAATAACAATAGTAAAATACTAATATGTAATACAATAGTAACAATAGTTACAACTGTTAAGTTGGTTCTGCTGTGAACTTTATATTGTTTAGCACAATACTAGCAAAAAATCCCGGGTCTCCCAAAAAAAAGAAAATTGGATTTTTCCAATTTTCTAATAAAAAAAAATGTTGGTCGGGATTAGAAATGTGTCCAGTTGGCGATAGGCTTGCCACCTATCACATTGTGGGACTTAGTGTTTTCGGCTAGTCGTGGGTGCTCTGGTTGTTCCTCTGCCTACCACTTCGGGGATGTGGGCGTGAAGATACTTTTTAGCAAAAAATATATCACTAATACCTAATTTATTGAATTATTATTTAAAAAAAAACTCAGAAATGAAGTGACGTAAAGTTTATTCCGATAATTGTCCTGTATGAAACATTTTGTATGCTGCACCCCATATTTTCAAAACCTCGGTTGGTGGTCATCATAAACACGTAGTGAGCGCTGATTACTCTCACTAGGTGGCACTTCACAATTATTAAATTTGGTCTGGGATATTAAATCCAAGGGTTTTTATTGGTCTGAGTATGTTTAACAAGGTGTAATTGTATAACATAACAACTTGGAAAATATACAAATATGCCAATCTTCTTAGGACCCGCCTCATACACGTTCGAAATTTCGTTAAAGAATTCCGGTTTATAAAAAATTCGGATGCAGCAAATCTAATTAACATATCTATGGATCTAAGTACTACACCACATATTATACTAAATTCTGATTTTTTTTTATAAACAAGCAGACGGATTTCCTGATAGTAAGAAATTAACGCCAGCAAGAGACACCAAAGGTGATAATGGTGCGTTGCCAACCTGAGGCCGGGATGTTAGGCCTCGAGCAAAAATAAGTTTACCGGCTACCTTACCCTCCAAACCGGAACAAGACATGACGTTATGGCGGCAGGAATAGGCAAGGCGGTGGTACAAATCCGGACGAGTCGCTACGAAACTCTATCACCCAGTCAGATGTCACGATGTTAGTGACGGTAAGCCTATGCTCGCTTTTTACGAGCCGCCTGGCAGGAAGACAGATGGTCTATTCTGCATAGGAGCCCGGACCAACACCAACTATATACTAATGATGCACTAGTGTAGATTTTTGTTAGTTTTTAAGTGATAGATCAGCTAGTTAGTAATATGGCTCTTCTAATGAAATAACCATGGATATAAACACCATAGATAGGTCTGCCCCCAAGACTAGAACATGACAGTGCTACACACTTCATTGCGGTGACAGCAGCAGGTAAGGCGTAGACTATGTACAAGAAAGATGCTGCACGGAACTCTACTATCATGTTATTGTTAACTATTGTGCAAAAGCCTCCTTGAATAAGATTTCCATGGAATTAACTTGCCGAGTAGAGATCCACCGCTTTTCTGCCTGCACTCATAATGACACTGTCATGTTCCGGTTGGAAGGGTAATGGAGCCGGTAAACTTGCACAATAGGCCTAACATCCGGGCCTAAGGACAGCGACGCACTTATAACATACTACTACTACTACTGTTGGATAGTGATGGGAATGAAATATTTTCCCGCAGTAAGTGGTATCCCAAAATTTGAGACTACTGACTCATTTGACGATTTACTTCATTTAAAAATTTTAACAGTAATCATTAAAAATCATTTGGAAGTATTTGACCAAGGGTTTTTAAACATTTTTAAAAGAAAACAAAACTCAACAAATCGGTAACATTATCTACAAAATTGAGCATTTAGGCATCAACCTAAAATATTTTAGATGTAAAGATAAGTAAGAGAACATTTTTATGCAAGTAAAAATGAAGCATATCCATCAAGTACCTACCGGACTTTAGCTTGAAAGCTTCAATTTTCACCCAAAGTAGAACCATTGAATAAATTAAGTTCTCTCTTTAAATGGTTTAGAAAGAGGAAAAAATTATTTTGAATTCGTACATGAAAATAGCCTTTTTACGCTATAACTTATTAGGAACTTAGAATTACTCTCATAAATTCTCATAATCTCAAAAATTAAAGATTTTAATGTTAAGAAAATGAAAAATACTAGGAAAAAAAATTTTCGTTTTTTTTAATACAAACTAAACTTTGTTAATTTATTAAATTTAATTAATTAATTTTGTATGAATTTAAGTTCTCAAAAATATAATAGAATACAATACATCCACATCTGGCCTAGTTTTATACTTATATTAATAATGAAAAAAAAATTAACCATACTGTCAGTAAAATTTTGAAATAAAACGAAATAAAGAAACGATTTTTATGATTTTGCAAGATTTACTTTCACTTAACAATTTTCAAAGTTACAATAATAAAAAATACAAAAATATACTTCTGACCCATTAACTACATATAATTAAGTAGACCAGCAGTTCGCAAGCTGTCTCATCCGGAATCAATGGTTTTTTATCACTAGTTAACCCTTTGTTAACGGCACCAATCGATTTCTGATCCCCGCGGCTCAATACAATGCACATTTTAAATTTAAAATCCGATATCTGCACAGAATTTTTTTTATACTACGACGATGCATTTTTAACCCTTCACCGTATGTCTCTTCAAAGCAGCGGTTCTCAATATGGCGGTTTTTTATATGGGCAGGCAAACCTGCAGCCGAAACTCCTATCCTAATTGCGTAAAACTTTAATATTAGTAAAGTATTACCAGTAGACATAGACATAGAAATAGACTGAATTAAATTGTAAAAAGTCTACATATCTGTATGGGATAATAATTGCAGCAATTGGATCCCAATTGCTGTAATTATTTCTTAAATTGTTCTTTTTTTTCAAAAACAATATTTGTGCGCTACTAGGCCAGGAGTAGACAACCTTTAATAATGTGGTCTTCAAGACCAAGATTTTAGATACGAGCTACTTCTAAAAATAAATAAATTTAATTTAATGTATAAATTCCTTTAATCTCATAGATTAGGTTTTTTGAAGAAAAAGTGCCTATTATTGTGAAATTTTGAACCCTTAAATGTAAAACAGACTTGGCAACATGCAGGTGAATCTCTGGACAACCTGCTATCCACGAATACCGTACTATATTCCACTTTAAAACGCCTTTACACCTTGTTCAAAAACTCTGAATCATCAAAATTTAAAAATATACATTTTTGAGTTTTGATAATCAATATATTTTTATAATTATTTTTGAGTCAAAAAAACTAATTTAGGTTAGTATTACTATACTTTTAGCATTTGTAGCCGCACTCAGAAACGTCAATTAACATTTAGTTTCTCATAAATAACAATATTAAATGGAAACTGTCAACTTACTGACTGAATTCAAGATAATTAACGTCTCTGAGTTCGGCCGTAGGAGCCTTTTCATACGTCGTTGTTTTCTCGTTGATTGTAAATATAATATACCTGTCTTCCGCGAGTTAACTTCTTTATATATATATATATATATATATTATGTGAAGTAAGTCGCAAAATAATTAAATCGTAATTAGTTAAAACGAATTACTCACTAGCTCAGTTGATAGCGTCTGGTCAGCGTATATGAAAATTACTAGATGAGAACCCGGCTTAGCTCGGGTAAAATGTGACTCATAATATACATCTAGGTGCAAAATGTAGTCACCGGTTTTCAAGGAATATTAAAAGTATAAGCAAGACATAGATTCGTATAGCTTCATTCATTGTGTTTAATAAATACTTATAGTAAATAAAAACTGCCAAAGTTTTTACACAAATAATTTTTATTTTAAATTAACATTTAAAGTAAAGTGACATAAAGTAACAAAACAAATTGCAGTGAGTACTTATCCGAGTATTTGGCAACGGTACTTATAAAGGAATATTCTCTATTAAACATCACAAAAAGAAAGGCTTATTAAACTACCCAAGATGGCGACTGTGATTTGTCTGTCAACACATTAGAATTTAACAAAATACTCGACAATCCGAATTTTGCGGATATATGTTGTCGACTCAAAATCATTATTTTTTTTTTGTTTTATTATTCAAGTAAGGTTTCAATCGAGTCTACCATACCCCTTGACGAAATTATTAATATAGGTAGATTGAATATTCCTCAAGTAAATTTTTTTACGAAAACATTTTGAAAAAAAGAAAATGCCCATATTATTATAGTACTAAAGCAAAGGTGAAAATCATGTTTACATGAGATACGTTTACGATTCCGAAAAAAAACTCTGAAACAATTTACCATTATGAGATATCTGTCAAAATTTTATAGAATTTAATTTAAGAAAGTTGAGAAACACTGGAGGGGATTGTGTAACTACGCGGTGTCTGTACGTGACAATTTAAACAAATTCTGGGCCATTTGGCTTCTGGGGTCGCTTTTTTTAAGTACTTATTTTGAATAAAAAAAAAACTCCATTGAATGGTTTCACCCGGCTGATCATAGACGAGTGTGTGGTCTATAATCTGTTGCTTTGTGGATCCAAAACCTTAGTTTAATTTTCATATCGTTTTTTCTATGATAAATTATGTTAAACTAGCTATTGCCCGGAGCGTTGCCCGCGTGGTTAATGGTCCCACGGGAACATATTTTCGGGATGATAACTATCCTATGTGTTACCCAAGTTACCCTCTACGTGTGTGCCAAATTTCATGAAAATCGGTTTAGCCGTTTTGTGTGAAAGAGTAACAAATAGAGAAAAAATCTTCTTTTGCCGCCGGATCTCATGTGTCTATGCAATTCTGATCCGGTGACACAATTGTACAAGTACCTACCTATAGTTATATGGTTACTCCTGAATGTCGATTTTATGCGATTTGGAAATTGGAATCGTATATGTGATTTTAGGTACTTTTGAACACAGTACTAGGGGACTATTAACAACTATTAACAAATTTGTGTTCAAAATTACCTAAAATATCACACTCGATTCCATTTTCCAATATTGTATGAATCGAGATTTAAGAGTTACCCTACTGGTATGGTCTGGTATGGTCTAGGTATGTAAATTATTTTTATGATATTGTAAGACATACATGAAAACGGATTTCTGAGTACTACATCACTTACTGACACCAAATAGTGTGTTATCAACCTTAGGCGGGACGTTACACTTCCTGCTTTACTAAGAAGCTCAAATAGTGTGTTATCAACCTTAGGTGGGTCACTTTCTGCTTTACTAAAAAGCTTCCTGCTTTACTTCGATTTAGAAAAAGGGAAACCTTCTTCTAAATCGCAACAATATGGTGGAGAGCACCAAAGTTACGGCGATACAAAAAGGTTGTGTTACCAAAAAAGATGACTTGTCTCTAAAAACTTTTATCTAATAGTTAAAATAAAAAATAAATGTTATTGTTTGTTAATTAAGGTAATTAATTGTTAATTAATGTAACGTAATCTTTATGTTACTTTGTTAACGCTGTGCCATTTATGCTCCTACATATGTTTTATTATTATTAATGTAATTACTTTTAAAAAGTACCACATGCTAAAAAATGAATATTATTTATTTCTTTTTATATTTGCTTATCAAACTTATTTTTTAAATAACACACCAGTATAGATGTGTTACGATATACAATATACTTATATACTTCAAAAATATTGAACCGATTTTGATAAAATTACATAACCATCTGTCATTTGATCTAACTTAAGAGATATAGGTATGTTTTTTCCACGAACTTTGATTTGCTAAAAATAATTTGAATCCAAATGATATATGTTAATACACGCTCATACAAAATTTGACATGAACTGCAAATAACTTAAGCATTATATATAACATAAAAAATAAGGGTCTTGTGTCTCTCGAAACTGTTCAAAGCCTGTGTTACAAATCACCAATGCCCTCCTACGGAAAGATTTTTATAAAAAAACTTAATTTTATTACTCACTTTAAAGTTAATTATAAAAAATAAAAAAACACTAATGAGATGACATAGAGAAAAGGAAGAAACTTCGACTAATGTTATAATTAATAAATTAATGTTTAATTTGTACAGTAAGTTTTTGTATTGTGCACTGTATGTTCTACATTTCTTTTATACATTATTTTTTGGGTTTGCTCGAAGAATTTTGTTTAAAGATAAGCTCGCCTTTTGTATTATTTTACATATTGACTTGTTTTTTGACTTTTTTGTGTACAATAAAGAATTAAAGAAATAAGAAAAATACCTATAAGACAAAATATGGAGTCGTAATATTAAACAGAATATTTCATATGATACTTTGATTCTAAGAACCTCGACAAAGCAACATCGGAGGTAGCGTAAATCCATTCAGTCCTTCTTGAATATTTAATATTTTCCGCGGTAAATGTATGATCTCCTTACAATGTAGAGCCCATCAAAGCCTTGCTTCCAATAATCCAGCACCGCTGGAGATCTTCTTTGCAGCAGGATTCTTTATGGCTCAAAGAATATTATTAGCCGTTGGTGTTGTTACCTTTTATTAATAACGAATGAACTTATGTTTCTAAGTTGCTTTTTGATGTATTGATGGCTAAACTGATTAGAATATTAACAAAAAATTCAACTATTCTGGTAAACTACGAAAAAAAACCAATTGTCATCCCAACTTCTTAAAATTTGCCTCCAAGTCAATTAAATAACTCCAAGTTTAGGTTCGATCCTCGGCAGGAAAGACATTTGAGCGGGTAGCACAGATTATATTATTTGAAACCTGGGTGCATATTGTTTTAGTAATTATGTAAGTGTATTTCAAATACATAGGTAAAGATTTCTTAAAGGAAACAGACTAGCTCTAACTGGTACCAAAACTTTAGTACGTTAGTACTCTTACTCGTTCTGTGATACTTCCTTTTCCTGCTTCTTCATTGAATACTCATGTCGTACTCTCGTATGTAAAGTAATCATTACTCATTTACTTTAAGTTCTTAATACTATACTTTTTTCTTAGTACTAATTGTATATGATTCTTAGTACAAATCTATATAGGTAATGTTTTATAATAATTTATATAGGTAAAGAATGCTACCAGAAAATCGCCTCTGTGCTCTAGAGCTCCAAGTGTTGGACTTGACTTCACGAGGTCCCAAGTTTGAATCCCGGGACGGGCAAAAAAAAGAAAAATGTGTTTTTTTCAATTTTCTAATAAAAAAAAGTTGTTTGGGATTAAATGGCCCGGTTAGGAATCTTTCACACTGTGGGAATTAGTGACTTTGGCTAGTCGTGGGTGCCCTGGTTGTGCCTCTTTCTGCCCCTTTGGGGATATGGGAGTAAAGATACTTTTTTTGCTACCAGGAAATTTATTTTCCAATCCAATTCATCCAATATACAAGTACTAAGGCAGCAAAAAAACCTTTAAAAAACCAGTTGGCGAGTCATTGACAAACATAGAAAAGGGAAACGGGAAACCGCATTCTAAACAAAAGAATATATCTAAAATAATCCAATTAATGTTTTCAAGGTATAATGAAACCGCATAACGTATCTATATTTGATATTTACAAATTATTCACAAAAAGTTTGTAATAAAACACGTAAAATCCTAATGTATAAATAATATAATCCAGTGTAAAATACTAATTAAAGTTAATTAATAAAAATATGTCAAAAGTATAACTTAATTAAAACCACCAAACCCTGATGTTGCGAGTCAAAACTCGCCAGCGTTTATAAGTAACACAACAAAAAAAAAAAACAAGAAAAAGTACATAGATTTATAATAATAGTCCGGTGAAGTTGTATAAACCGCGAGGCTAGCAACATATTAGCTATTCAAAAACACGTTAACGTTAACGTTGAGCATTTTTGATAATTTGGAATGGTTAGGGAAAAATTTTGCACGAATTTTATTTTAATTATCAGTATGAAAGTACTATAATTTATGTGGTAGAATAAAATATTCATTTATTGCACTATCTTACACAAACATGACAACAAGAACATTCGCGCAAGAGCCCTGCGCCGTCTTACGAAATTTCAAGTCACGTGTCCTGACGCGAGTTTAGAAGTTTTTACCCATTAAAAAAAAATGCGTAACGCCGCTAAAGAAGTTTTCACTTCAAAAATTACATAGAAAACATGCACTGAAATTGAGGAAAATCTTTCTTTTTTGTCAGTTAGTTGACAGTATATCAATGAAATTGATCGTATTTAGAGATTTTCTCCAAACCGTATGTACGTCATCAGTCAGACCGCCCACACCATGTTACGTCCCTGGGACCATTTATAAGGGAGCGACAGACCAATTTATATAAAGCATAAACGAGGGATACAAAATAATTGAATGTAAAAAATCGTCCATTTGGCGCCCAGAATGGGGCTCTAGCCAAGGGTGATACGGTTATATAATTTTCATATTAGATAACGTCTGCCATACGGTATCATTTCTAGTTCGTTTTTTGTGATAAATTTTATGATAAAAAAAAAACGTTGTGGAACTTAGTAGTACCTTCGGAAAGTTGTTGGTGGGTTGTGCTTTTGCCTGCCCTTCGTGTTGCCAAAAGTGTAGATACTTTACAAAAAATAATAAACTTGTAAAAGAGACAGAACCTAGAAATGCTGACTGGAATAAGAAATTGTAAAGCAAGGCGTTTGCTAATAGGCTAAATATAAAGATAACGAAATCCGTGTGAATTGGAGTGGTGAGAAAAGGAAGAGTTGTTATATAAACATTTTTTTGACGCCACAATGACTCTCTGACGTTCTGATCCAGAATATACTCGTAGTTTATAGACTTTCACAATAGGCCCTAAATCTAGGATGCAGGAAAGCGCACCTGTAACATCTATAGTGTCTTTCAACAATCATCGTGAGACTTACGGCCGCCCTTAGAGATATCAACAAGCATTTAATCTATCATTGAGTCAATTTTTTTTCTAGAAAATGTTGACGTCGATTGATTGAAGGATAATTGACGTCTCTAAGAGCGGTCGTCCATATATGTATAGCATTTTGTGTCTTCGGTTAGTCATGGGTGTTCTGGCTGTACCTCTGCTAATCTCTGCAAGAATACGGGCTTCAAGATACTTTACTTATTTCTTATCCTTCGAAAAAATGTGTGTAATTAACATTTTTCTGTTTGTTTGATTTAATAAAAACTGAAAACAATAATATAAACAGGCCGCATCTTTATACTATTTCACATTTTTTTGGAGCAAATGCAAACTTAATTAGTAAAAACTATAATGATTATGCAAAAGTTGTTAATGAAATTAACTTATTAAAATAATACTTTCAAAATATGCTAATTATTGGAAAATGTCAAAGTTACTTTCCAAGATTAAGGTAAATTCAAAAAATGCGTCCGTATTACATAAATCATAAAAATTTCGATATTATTGTTTATACCGAAATACACTGCAGTATCAATGAGATATCCCGCCTCGGCCAGTTCGCTCGGTAGAGATCTTATAACCTTTGAACTATGAATTGGTTTGGAGGGTGTTATGCTAGAAGCATCTAATTATAAAATTTTTGTAACATCTTGAATATCCTCAGGTCGATTTATAGGTATATTTATTAAATTATACCCCAAGAGGTAAGCAATATACAACAACAGGGCAGCCACGATAAGCCGAAGGTTCTTAAAGTTCCACAATACGTAGATTTATTTACAACTAGCTGCTCCGGCGAACTTCGTTCCACCCGTTCAGTTTGTATGGGAAAAACTTTAAAATGTTGTTTTTCCCATTTACCCAGTTTTTCTCTTTATAAGAACCTTGTCCTGGCAATAATTAACACAATACAAAAAGAATTAGCCAAATTGGTCCAGTCAGTCGGAACTTTTGCGCTTACCAACACATATAGCAATTCATTTTTATAATAGATTTTCAATAAACAGTATTTTTTTTGAAGATGACACATTAAAACAATTTTGTGGATATGTGGTTGTACAGATAAATAAACGTATATTATAGCGAGTCTAACTTTACTCTAAGGTTAAAGTTGACATTACACAAATTCACTGTTAATAAAGATGGAGTAGAGATGGAGTAAACTACTTCAAAGCTGACTTTGATTTAAAGATAGTCCATGCCTCCACATAGTTTAGTGGCAGCGTAAGAATCGACTATATATTTTTATGATATTGGAAGGCGAATAAGCAGACGGATTTTCTGATGGTAAGAAATTCTTGCCGCCTAGAGACACTAAAGGTGGAATTGGTGCGTTGTCAATCTTAGGCCTGAATGTTAGGCCCCGAAAACAAGTGAGTTTACCTGCTACTTGATCCTCCAAATCGGAACACGTCAACGGCAAGCGCTGGCGTTATGGGGAATAGGAAAGACGGTGGTATCAATCCGGGCGATTTAGTGCGAAACTCTACCACCTAGTCAAATGTCACGGTGCTAGTGACGGTAAGCCTAAGCTTTTCAACTTTGCTTACTTTTCACACGATTCAAACAATAAATAATTCAGTTTTGGTATTTTGAATTAATTCAAAACCTGATAGACATGAAATACAACATTCTTTTAACCGCTTATTAAAGATGAGTAAGAAATTATGCGAACCTTATGTAAAAAATAATTCTAAAATTCACAAATATTTAATTCTATTTGGAAAGCTTTGATCAGTGCCTCGGAAATAAGTGTATTTTTGTTATTATCTAACCCTTTCACATGTTTGTCGAACACCATCCATCCTCCCCCGTCGGACAAGCCAAGTCAGGCCGGTTTATATCTTTGAGAAATCCCATATCCCCAACAAAAATCACACGGTCGCCCGCACAAACCTTAGATACGTTAGACAATAGACATAGAGTTTACTAGATATGATGCAATTTAAAATAATGTACAATGTTTAAAAATACTTGTACTTTTCTACAATAAAATGTTATTGTGTTGACTGAAGTGCGGAAAGTGAAAGAGATTAAAAAAAATATAAGATACATTGCCGGGTAGAATAAGAAAAAATTGCCGATTGATAATTAATAGATGGCCACTTACACTGAATATATAAGTTATTGTATGTTGCATCTGTAATTACGGGATACGGGTGTAAGGGTTTTTTTTAATAAATTATTGGTCCACCCACTTTAGTATTTGTCACTGTCGTGTACTAGTCAGAAGTTTAAGATAACCAATACGTTTACTTACCTATACAAAAGACTTGACACCTCAGCATCACTTTCATCATTCACCTCAGCATCATTGACAACGTATCACTGCCACCTTTGGTGTGTAAAGACATCATATCATATCTTACCGTTGAAATATTACTGACTCATGCCCTTGCCTCTATGGTCTAGTGGGCTGATGTTCGCGTTGAGTATATGAAGTCCTGAGTAGGGTACCTGATAGTGTTTTTCAATTTTCTAATAAAACCAACTTTAGCCGGGTTATGGCCTCTGTGGTCTAGAGGTTTAGATGTTGGATTTGACTTCATGAGGTCTCGGGTTCGATTCCCATCGTCGGTCGGTCAATAAAAAGAAAATGTGGGTTTTCCAATTTTCTAATAATAATAACGTTGCCCGGGATTGGCTATGTGTCCAGTAGGCGATAGGCTTGCCACCTATCACATTGTGGGACGTAGTGTCTTTGGCTAGTCGTGGGTTTCCTAGTTGTGCCTGTGCCTACTTCTTCGGGGATACGGGCGTGAAGATACATTTTTAGCAGGGTTAGGATACTTACCTCCAATCTCAGTGTCGGACTAAGTACCTTCAACGAATCATAAGTGCCCTGGTTATGAAGATAGTAACTTTTTTTTTAATTTCATTAAAAATTTAATCTATTATTCAGTACATTAGTATTAGTATTGTAAAACATTATTTTGTTAACCACTTCCAGAAACAAATAAATCCTCGTCGGCTATATTCACAATACTGCTTTTTTATACATTTTCTGATACATTTCTTTTCCAATGCATCTTCGGGGGAGATATTATTTGTATGATACTATCGGTGAGGCGTTATGAATATAGAGAGTGCTTTAATAAAGTATCTCGTACATGACACACGGACTTATATCGCATTTTAGTTGCAAATTCTACAGAGGGAGCTAGTTGCAAGAATGTTGTAGTTTATTTTTAACCCCTGCCATAAAAAGAGGGGTGTTAAATAGTTGACGTGTCTGTGTGTTTCTTCGTCTGTGGCATCACAACTTTTTTACAGAAGGAACGATACGATATGATTATATTTGTAAGATTCAGGTAGTTTGATCATCTATAGGATGTTGTTGAACATTATTCATTTACGATTATTGTTGTAGATGTTTGTTGCAATTTAGAATGCTGTAGTAGTATCTTCACGCCCATATACCCGAAGAGGTAGGCAGAGGCACAACCAGGGCACCCACGACTAGCCGGAGGTACTAAGTCCCACAATGTGATAGGTGGCAAGCCTAACGACAACCCGGCCCATATCCAATCCCGAACAACTTTTTTATTAGAAAATTAGAAAAGCCCAATTTTCTTTTTGTTGCCCGACCCGGGATCCGAACCCGGGACCTCATGCAATCAAGTCCAACAACTGAACCGCTAGACCACAGAGGCGATAGAATGCTGTATTTTTTGTATATATAGTTTAATTATGAGGTTTATTATTTTTATATCCCTTTAATTAATTTTTCTATTACTTCCATGCATTATTTATTTTTTTAAAACTCAAACCATATTTTTATATTTCATTCTTAAATTTATTTTTCATATAATGTATTTCTGCTCGACAGCTCGTCTCTAAGACTGATGATATATGGCATTAAGTTTTAATACCTACTGTATTTGGACCATATTTGGACATAAAATAAATAAATAAATTGTCATCCAAATACCACCCGTCTATATTGTAGTATATAGAGTACAGGCGTTTAACCCGCGACTTCGTCAGCGTAAAATAGACATTCCAAAAAACTTTCATGCCCTATTATAATTAATATAATTTCAGAGATTGACTTTCAAAACAAACCGGTAGACTATGTTTGAACTTAGGTTTTCAGTTATATGCATAATATCAAATTTATCCATATTAGTCCAGAGGTTTAACTGAAAAAGTATGACAAAGAAAAAGACCGACAGACTTTAGCATTTATAATATTAGTATGGATATAGCAAATGGTAGAGTATACATAAACAGTACGACATAGTACTACAACTTAGTTCCTGAAACGGGATTGGTACATTACATTTATTTCCATAAATCTGGTGTGCGTCGTGTTTCATTTAAAACTTTGAAGGGTTGTAAACTTGTTTAAATACCCAAAAAGGTATCCAGCTCTATGTAGGAAACGTACCTACTACTAATATCTTGACAGTTTGTAAGAAACGTGACTATCAAATTTTAATATTAGAAACAAAAGAAAAGGGTTACATAGATAACTATTTCATTATAAGTATATATATAATATATATATAAGTATATATATAGTATATATATATATATATATTTGAAAAGGATGCAAATAACGTATCTTAACGTAACCAATATCTTGATATCAAAGAAAACTCATCTGCATGTAGTAAAATAATGAACGGACGAAACCAAGAAACGATTATATAAAAATACAATCATTTCCGTATAAAAAAATGACGCTAAGTTATCCCAACTTTGTTTTATTAATTTTATGTTCACTTCTTTTAATAAAAGCATTACATCTCACCTACTTTTCTCCAACTTGTTTTTAAATATCCTATTATTTTTCGCTAGTTTTTGTTGAACCAGCTCCTCGATTTAACTATACTAAAATAAAATAAAACTTATACACTCTTGAATAGTGTAGCGTTAGCTGTTAGTAGGAATCGTCATGATTGGATCAGCATTTCTGAAGATTATTTCTGATTGAAAATATATAGAAATGTTAAATTGACAAATTTGTATTGTTAATATATTTTTTTAATTATATTGCAGCAAATGAGAACACTCCTATAATATTAATGCGCATTGCCTCTTAAAATTCGAAATTGACAACAAGCATTGACGTTGTAGTCGCAGTAATCTAAAGCAATGGTAGCAATCTGAATGAATCTTGCTTGACTTCACTTTTAAAATAATTATTTATGTCAAAATACTAATTAGATATAAATCCTTTTAAGATTAACCCTGTTAAAGTTATAGATTTATACCGTCTCTTTGATTACTTAGATAATATATATATATATATATATATAATTTAACAGAAATGCAGACCCAGAACTGCAGACATCCAAATGTTTATCA
>NJDD01000716.1:540010-574042 GCA_002245505.1 Calephelis nemesis | reverse complement strand
AAATGTATTGAAAACAGAAGATTAAAATATTTGTTCCTTTGAAATTTTCCCGGAGGGAATCCCTTACTTTAAGATTATAAATAGCTCTAATAGCTCTTTTCTGTAATACAAATATAGTATTTATATCTGCAGAATTTCCCCAAAGAAGTATCCCATAAGACATTAAACTATGAAAATAGCTAAAATATACTATTCGGGCCGTTTCAACATCGGTTAATGTTCTTATTTTTTTAACTGCAAATGCTGCTGAACTAAGCCTATTTGCCAGTTTCTCAACCAGGGCATCCAAGACTAGCCGAAGACACTAAGTCCCACAATGAGATAGGTGGCAAGCCTATCGCCAACCGGGCACATATCCAATCCCGAGCAATAGTTTTTATTTATTAGAAAATTGGAAAAACCAAATTTTCTTTTTGTTGCCCGACCCGGGATTCGAATCTGGGACCTCATGCAGTCAAGTCCAACACCTGAACCGCTAGACCACAGAGGCGATTAAATTAACAATTACAATAAGAGACATTAGTGATAATAATGTTACTACAAACTAAGCACCTAAACTAAATTAAATTTAAATTAAATTTTGAGCTTATGAATTCGGTACATTCGCTGTCCAGTAAATGACTCAAAAGACAGATGTTAACTAAGATTTAAGCTTAAGTTAAAACTGTCTTAAATTTTCAACATAAATTTCATCTGTTTGTAAGATTTGATCTACGTTAGTTTTTAGTTTAGTTCAGTGTATTTCACGCCAACAGAATTAACAGAATTTCAAATGTAAGATAATTATTAGTACTATAATTGTACTTGTAATAGCTCTGAAGACGCAGCAGTAATGAGCGAAACTAATTAAGATTGCTATAATTGCAAAAGAACAGTGGCAGGATTTCATGCATTTTAGTACTTGATAATATCAGGCAATGCCTGTTTTTGTATCAGTATGATACAAAAACAAAATGTCTTGTAATTTATTAAATACTTTTATGATCTACATTATTTTCATAAAAACCTTCTCCTGACAATAACCAATACAACAAAAAAGAATTAACGACTCGAAATTAAATGTATAAATTTAAATGTAATGTACAATTTGTTACGCATAATAACTATGCAGGCATAGTAGAATGCACCAGCTAGTTTGTCATAAACAAAGAAAATTTAAGTAGAGAAATAAAAAGTGCCATAAAAGATCTTTTTCCT
Organism: Calephelis nemesis; assembly: GCA_002245505.1. NCBI lineage: Eukaryota > Metazoa > Arthropoda > Insecta > Lepidoptera > Riodinidae > Calephelis > Calephelis nemesis. The sequence goes on along the minus strand of NJDD01000716.1, from coordinate 572,845 downwards.
CAACAAAAATCTCTAGGACGGGAGTAATCGGGCATTTTACATAAGAAAATAATATATTATTCAAAATCCACACGCGAACACACCGCCCCATATACTTATCGATAATAATGCTAGCTCTCCATTCCGGCATCGCGAAAGTAACCAACTCAAGTTTTTATTATTTTTACCTGACGTATTTTATGTGCAAGAGCCTGGAACCAACCAGACGTCCAGATGGAACTTCAAGGATAGAAAATTGTGGAGATACAAGATCTTGCGGCTGAGGCCAACATTTAGGTTCAAGGGAAATCCAGTTGTCTCGAATACATGTGGAGAGGATGGAGAATTCCTGCCCTGTAAGGAGAACGTACTTAAGAAGTCCCACCTGTAAACCATGATATGCAACTGATATTGTTGGGTCTTTGAAATGACCAAGGACGTCGGCGCTCTTTAACCATAGTCTTAGTAGAGCGCAGTTAGCACAAAATAATAGCCAGTCTTCTTATGTTTGACGCTACTATCCTTTTTAGTCAAATTTAGTTTTTGTGTAGTGGTGTGTATATATATACTATACTTTACCCGGAGTAATTTGTAAAAATACAGACACAGACGAGGATCAGTATATAGATAGTCGGGACTCGAGATTTGCTCGTATTATTTATCATCGTCCATATCGTATCATCGTATAATAATATATCGGACCATCGGCTTATTTTCCCCTGTCCCTATAACTATCAAAACCATTGAATTCTTTGATGTCTACCAACATTCTGTCTCCATGACAAACTTTAACAAAATCAGGAAGCAAATTTCTCGTTCGTAGCATTTAGTATGAAGTATAACTCCTTTCTTATAAAAAAACCTGTTAGTTCATAATAATATAGGTTGAAAATAAAAATGTACAATTTATGACTTATGTACGTTTTATATCGCATTACCTTACCTCCAGTACCAACTTACAAATAAAAATACGGGTGGTAAGACGCGGGCCTCGCAAATCCACCGCTCAACGCCGCCCTATTATTATATTTCTTGATTCAGAACCCCGTTAACATTACCGTCGTTACCAAGGAGAATGATACTCCGTAAGTACCTTATACGTATTAGAAAAGTATTTATGAGGTGGCCGTGACATGGCATAAAATTCGTAGAATTGCAACTTTCTTTTTGTTTGAACAAACATGGCTAAGGTTTATAAAGATACAGCCTAAAGTCAAGGTAAGTTTTTCATGGCAACAGCGAACAAGCGCACGGCTGTCTTAATAGTAAAAGGCAACAATACCCTATAGTCACCATAGATGATTATTTTTTTATTTCTAACAAAAAACGTGCTCTGGATTTGATCAGTTGTCAATAGGTTTGCCATTAATTCACGTTGTGAGAAAAAATATTTTGAGCTAATCTAGGGTGCCTCTGCCTACTTTTGGACAACCAACGGACGGGTACAAACCCGTACCTACTTTTTAGATATTATAAGGGCGGTGGACTCATGATCTGGTCAAAGTCGCGGGGAGTCGCTGGTTACAAGCGGTTGGTGATCGTGACTTGTGGCGCTCTTTGGGGGAGGCCTATGTCCAGCAGTGGACGTCTTCCGGCTGATGATGAAGGGCGTTGCTGTCCAGTAACTAGGATGTCATATTTATTATAAAAGTAGGTATAATAGTGTAGTCTCTGCGTAAAGTAACGCACCTATAACCTCCATAGTGTATAAGCCTACGATTGCCTCATACAAGAAATGGTATGCTTCTCGCCTGTCATCCCATTGAAAATAGCTATAAAATTTTATAACACAAATGCAAGCCCCTATTGAAAATCAAACTCGCACCTCCCATTATTCGATGGCATTTGTGTACGCTAACTCTTCGGCTATCAAGGCAATATGCATTAAAATCACATATCAAAACCCAATCTTGAAACTTTAACTAGACATAAATAAAGATGACGCCTGTGACCCTACATGTGAATTATGAAAATCTAATAAATATTTATAAGACAGTGTCCCGACGTATGTATTTGTTTTTTATGGATATTGTCGCACTGCCCCATTGATGGAACAACTGAATTATATTTTTTATGGCATTAGAAAGCGAAAGAAACTGATTTCTTTTACTTTAAGGGTTTGTTATATATTATATAGTATTACTGGTACTGACGCAAATATACAAAAAAAAAACGGATGAATTTCCTAAAAAAATATACATGTACTGTAGACAACAATATTAATACTGCGTTGCCAACTTAAAGCTCTAAGCTCGAAACTCTTAACGATTACCCTACCCTCCAATACCGAGGTTTGATTGTAACGAGAACTGACGTTATCACGTGTCAAATCGGACGGTGTTTCACTATCATACCATCATATAATAATAATATGATATAGAAAATCGTAAATATTGTTATATACAAAAAAATATACTTGTAAGATAATGTTATGTACGTGATAACTAGCTGTGGCCCGCGGCATTGCCCGCGTGGAAAATTTTTCGCGATAAAAACTATCCTATGTGTTAATCCGAGTTACCATCTATGTGTGTGCCAAATTTTATGAAAATCATTTCTGCAGTTTTTGTGTGAAGGAGTAACAAACAAAGAAACATACAAACTTTCGCATTTATAATATTATTATTAAGATAGGATGAATTGTAAGTGATAAGTATAACTCTTAACAGTGTTTTCTTATCTGGTGATTTATAAAATCAGACGTCAGGTTTTGTTACTAACACCGTGACCCCTGTCCGTAGTCAATATTCTGGAAAATTACTTTTCAGTTGTGTTAGAAGATGGCTATTCCAACCGCCATAACGCCAGTGTGCGTCATTGTAGTTTTTCGATTTTAGAGTCATTAAACTTACTCCAGAGGCTTAATATTCCTGCCGCAGGTTGGCAACACACCATTAAAACCTTTGGTGCAAATAGGCGAATTATATATCTTACCATCAATATCATATTCTTTTTACCTTACTATTCCATATAAATGTTAATTTATGATACATATTCCCAGATTTATTACATTCGTATAGCAGACATCACACAAACAAATGGATATTTAGGTAGCCCGAGCGGACGGAGCGCTTCGTATTTCCCATATTCCCGAGGAAATTGCTATAGTGTTGAATAGCCCGTATCTATGTTTACATCTAGATGTTACAAATGTGTTACATCACGCCAGTGAAGTACCCGTTACTTATCTTGCTTTACGTTAGATAGGGTTGCCACTTTTTAGAATCTGTATAAACGAATATTTATAAAGGTCAACCAATTATTACGATCAAATTACTTCTATATTTAAAGGTCTGATGACAAATTTGAAAATCTTGTTTGATTATATTGGTGTTACCAGACATAAGTAAGAATTTATATTATTGTCTTTGCATTCTTCTGTCATAATTATTACATTCTTATATAAATCGGCTAATTTATGACTTAAAAAAATTGCATACGTAAATGTCTGTGCAAACAAAACCGTAAGTTAATGCTTGTTTTAAATTAAATATGATTATTATTACTTATATCTTAGCATCCTATTACTGAACAGTACTCATATCACAAGAATATATTACATTTACTTTGAGGTTAGATCTATTAGCGGTATTTGTACAGAAACATTTATTTAATATTATTTGAAGTAAGTAGGTATGTAAAGTCGGTACCTATTAGATACACTTTTTTCCCGCCCTGATCTCTATCACATCATTATGATCTTTTAGGAAAACTATAATTTTTAACGTATATAGTTACAAAATATTACTCTTTTCTCTGATCGAATCAATATTGAGTGAACTAATTTATTTTAGGAAAATTCTAAATTTTAAATTTGTATGGTTAAAAACAATTTTCTTTTAATAACAATCACAAAACTATTACATTAAGACACACTTTCATTACATTCCTTTTCTATTTATTAAAATCTAAACATTTAAAATTGTTCTAATAAAAAGAATCAATATTTAAAAATGTCCTCACAAAAATCAGTTGACCTTTACAATTTGACCCCCATGTTTCCCTAATTTATGTAAATCACGGAACAATATCGCAATAGACATATTCACAGCATCCCTTGTTACACTTTTGATCTCATCGCACGTGTCACTTCGAGTGGTTAAGGTATAAACAGGTTTTAAATAGCCCCTGTGATACAGTTTTGATCTTCTGACCCTGCTCATGTATACGAGTATTCACAGCATCCCCATCATGATCCTATCAAACTTCTCATTTGGAGCCGCATAAGGTTAAACAGGTTTGAGATAGCCCCCGTGATACAGTTTTGATCTTCTGACTGACCTTTTCTGACCCATTAAGTATATCTTATTATACACGCTAATTTGAGCCATTTAGTAAAGACAGGTTTAAAATAGTCCAGTAATAAATATTTAATCTTCTAACAAACATTTTCTGATATTTCTGTAAGATTTAACCCTTGCTTTTTTGGAGTAAGTTCTATAAACTTTACAAATACTTATACGAGTACTTATAAGTAGTTAGGTACGTATTATTTACAAAGATTTTAATATCGTGTTATTAATAGCATGTACCTATTACATTTGATTACACACATACAGTATGTAACATACTTACATTTTTATTTTAGGAGATTTTGTTTTTTTGTTCTTGGAAATAATATTCAAAAATCTTTAAGAAAGAAATAATATGTTGCTACCTTCACTTAAATCTTCTATGGTCACAAAAATTTATAATTCTCTCATTATTTAAAGCCACAAGTCCAGAAGACGTTGCGTTGAGCAAAAATGTAGGTTAAACTGTATCAAGTCAATATATTGTAATAAGTACAAGAGTTTGATGTAAAAAGAAATAACGCATCTGTGGTCTAGCGGTTCGGAGTCGGACTTGACTTTATGAGGTCCCGGGTTCAATCCCCAAGTCGCGCAACAAAAAACTTAAAAAATGTATACTGTATTCAAACCCGGGCTACGTAATTTTTATTAAAAAAATAACAATATGCACCCGGTCGGCGATAGACTTGCCACCTATCACATTGTGGTACTTAGTGTCTTCGGCTAGTTATGGGTGCCCTTGTTATGCCTCTGCCTAGCACTTCGAGGATATGGCCGTGAAGAATTTTTATTTAGATTCTTTCAAGTATCAAACTAAGTTACTCCACACCTTCCTATATTTTTTCCTAACTCGCAATTTACAAGCTAACATATCAAGACAAGCTAGCTGTAGGTACTCAAAATAGTTTTCTCAATCAATCTCCCCACAAAATTTTAAAAAATCCCCCTTTGTCGACACTCTGTCAGCAAAGAAGCACACATCTCTCCTGATTATAAGAGGCAAACGTTGTCTATAGACACCGCAGATGTTATAGGTGTTATGTAATGCCTGTTGCACAAGTCTACCAGTTACCCTATGCTTAGGACCGGAACGTCACAGAGTCATTATGGTGGCAGGAGTAGGTAAGGCGGTGGATCCTTAACGAAACAAGTTGCTTTACAGCATTTTTAGTGGTCTTATTAGTGACCACCTATTTGCTATACAGGTACTCGTCTATTACGAGCAGCCCGTCGGCTGAATGGACTGTTCCACCCAGTGGACCCGGATCAACACGGAGGAAAAGCTGACGCCACAAAACTAATTACTGTGCTTGCGGATGCAATCTTTAAACAGTGCTTCCATAATCTTTTCCAGTGGACCGTCAACTAATGACATCCGATGTGTAATGAGTGAGTAAAGGCCATTTTGAATAGTGCAAATATAACTAAAGTTTCATATTATAATAAAAAAATGTTTAGGTTAATAATATAAATATATTTGTACAACCCTATCCGTAAACATGTTACAGTTAAACGCGCCATATGTATATTTCAGGAGCTGACCAAACACCCGCCCACTGCGCCCGGACTTATGGAGCGAACAGCGGGGTTAATGGAGTCGACCGGTTTAATATACAGCCTTACTAACAGTGTATTACTGGTAGATACTACATGGAATGAGACTCGAATACCGTCTTAACCGTAAAGTAACTATATATTAAAAGAGCGTTAAAGAATATGTCTTCGAATCGTTGAAATGTTCCTTTACGGCCAATAATAATAACCTACTTGTATCAACAGATAGAATTAGGCCGACTATAGTTTTGTTGCGAAGACATTTTTAATAATAATTGTAAAATAACAGTGGTTACTGGCAACTGATTTAAAATTGAATTATCTCTTATCTTAGATAAGTTATTTTATTGACCGTTAAAGTATATCTTGGATCGTAGTTAAACTATTTTTAAAAAACATTGCTAAGATTATAATAATCTTAGATTGGTAAAATATGGCCTTGTAATATTGCTATGCTACAGAATTACAAAGGCAAACAAAACTTCGAAATGGTTCATGTTCAGAACCCTCTCAGAAAATCTCATCATTTATTTTCTAACAAAACTGTTTTATGATTTTCTAACATTTGTAACCGGCCTTGTGAACTTCATTTATTCGACACTTGGTACTTTCTACCTAACTTACAGTAAGATTTAAAGTGATGATATGTAGGACGACACCGATGTTCAAATGATTCTCTATATTCCAGACTTTAAGTTATTTGGTTAGTTTATAATTGGTGTTGGTATGTTTGTAATCATTAAACTACAAAACTTATGACTTGAAAAAAGTAACATAACAATCTGCTAAACAGAAAGCGTTAATGAATTATAGAACAATCTAGATTCACTTTTTGAATTTTACTCCTCTTGCAAGGGAACCCTTTAGTGAGCGTGATAAAAAGTATTTTAAAACCTTCGGAACATAGGGCACCTATCAGCAAATTTCGTTACAATCTAACATAGACTCATCAAACTCGTGTGTTCGTCATCTTAGATAATTTTATTATAATTATTATAGAATAGTTGAAGTAAAAAATTTACTTAACATAAAAATAACAACATGATTTAGGCTACTCTATGGAACTTTAGTTTAAAGACATTGTCCTCCGCACATTTAGCAAACTGATGATCCCAAGACCCACCGTCTCACTAAACAAGTAATCTGAATGCACGCACCATTTAATCATTAGGATATTTTGAAACCTTACTTAGATAGATACTCGTATGTATACTAGTATGTACAATGTACAGTGTACATAAATGGTAACTGTCATTTGATATATAATGCTAAATTAGTCGTGGACGAACAGCTGTTACAGCTGAACAGTTACTTTAAAAGACATCTTAGGATATGATATTCATTTAAACTACCAACTATCCAATGTCGTTTGACCGCCTTGTTGGTCGAGTGGCTAACGTACACGCTTAACTACATCGACCAACCGCGAGGCTCGGGTTCGATTCCCGACGGGGGCAGGCATTTGTGTGATGAACATTTAGATGTCTGCATTTCCGGGTCTGGGTGTTTATTAAATATATTCTGGTATCTATATAAGTATTTCTGTGTATTAGAATCGTTGACTAACACCCAAAACACAAGCATGTAATTTGCTTACTTTGGGGTTAGATTCAATTCGTGCGATTTGTCCAGGGATATTTATTATTTATTTATTTAATGTAATTATTTAGGGGTTGAATGGTCTATGTTTAAACTCAGGTCTTTAACTACATACACGTCAAATTTCATCAAAATCGGTCTAATAGTTTAGCCGTGACACTCTAACAGTTAGACTTACATTTTTTTTAATTTAATAGTGAATTGTGTAACAGAGACGGATCCTGCGATTGCGATTTTCAGCCACACCTTAGTCATTAAAGTATCTTTGCGCCCATATCCATGAAGAGGTAGACAGAAGCTCAACCAGGGCCCCCACGACTAGCCGAAGACACTTAGTCCTACAATGTGATAGGTGTCAAGCCTATCGCCAACCGGGCACATATGCAATCCCGAGCAACGTTTTTTATTAGAAAATTGGAAAACCCAATTTTCTTTTTAGTTATTAGAAAACTAAAAAAATTTTCAGGATATACTCCCCAACTAGTCTAGGTATTTATGAATAAACTATGCAATTGAATCACCTTGACTTTGACAGATGTCAAGAAGCAGAGTTCGAACAAGATAGCATTTAAGCGTTCATGTTGGAACTGTCAAAATATCTAATTGCTGAAGAGACATCTTCTACTAGTACCTAACCTTATTTACAACAGTAAAATTCAGTATACTTTAACATACATAGTTACAATTTATGAAAATTTCGAGCCTGTGGATTTCTAACAAGGTAAATGTCTAGCAATAAATGACTTGAGATTTGAAGTTGTTCCGAAAAAACACAAGAAAATTACACTTTACAATTAAATGATGTTTAGGTCTTTTATTTTTAAATCTTTGATACCTGCTATGATGAACAAAACTTCATAGTAGCCAATAGCTACTACGTGTTTATCTTTTAGATTTTATAAAATGAATAATGTCTGGGTGATTAAAGATCCAAGTCTATAAGTATATGAACATAAGTTATTTAACAACAAAAACAACATAGGTATCTACCCGTGTAAAGTCGGGACGAGTCACTAAATTTTGATAATTTACTTCTAACTAAGAATATACTAAGAATATTTAATCTTTGTTCAGTATCAAATATTGTTATGTATAGTATTTTCCTTATGTAGATTGAGGTCCTAAGTACCTCAGCACGTATCCACTTAGATACCCACACTTATGTTCCAAACTTTGAGGACCCAAACAAGATCCGAGATAACGTACAATGGACGAGATATTAAATGTTTTGATGTTTTAATATTAACTAGCTTATTTAAATATTAACTAAACTTACTGCAGTATCGTTACCAACCTAAGCTTGAAATGTCTTAGTTGTTATTGCTGTTAACCTTGAGTATAAGGAACCAGGTACCAACAGTCTCATTGCACCATTAACATCTTTTGTGTCTGTTAGGGCGCGCATTACTTACCATCACGAAATCGATCTGGCTATATTCTAACCTCCCGTTATGTAACCTAAGGTTTAATAAAATCAATAACCCCCAGCAAAACTCATCCGTCATGTAGTGTCCACGCGTTTAGGAGTTGTGATGCATCAGCTAGACGAACACTCACTCCACTTCACACACAAACACACATCCATCTTTTCCGTTGCACGTGTTGTGTGTCAGATGCACGTGTGACGGGTCTATAAAATAATAAATCTACCAATGAATGAATATAATGAATACGAAATTGAGTTTGTGCTTTTTAACCGATTCCAAAAAGGAGGAGGTTCTTAATACGACTATACGTTTTTTTGTTGTATGTTTGTTACGCGATTACTCGACCAATAGCCAACCGGTTTTGATGGAAATTTTCTGAAAGGAAGTCATGATTCCGATGTGGTTCCATAATAGTCTTATCATCTTCCGAAAAGCGGTTTTTGAATTTTATCAATAATGAGTGAAAAAATTGTGCATTATTATTAAGTGTAACTCGAAAATTATCAGCAAGATCAATTTATGTGGAACTTTTTTAAAACCATTTGCTATCTTTCGAAAAAAGTACTATCAAATCATGACATGGTACACAAGGAAATAGTTGAAGTCGATTTTCGACTGGCACCACCATCTAGACGCTGACAGGTAACATCTAGTTATAAACAAAATAATGATAGATTTAAAATAAGTGTTTTTTGGCGCTATCCAGAGAAAATGTGGTCAGAGTTTTTTCATAATTTTTGAATTTCGTGTTTATATTGAGTGAAATTAGTCAATTTTGGTACCAATTTGTAAAATTTTGAGCTGTGAAAGTGCACAAATGAAATAATCATGAAGAAATTAGCGTATTGTGTATTTCCTCTTTGCCGCCAAATCTCACTATAATATTGTGAGCTTGAGTAATAAGGCCACCGCTTTACCCAAGACCCTGACATGACTTATTGACGACTTATGACTGATTGTAATTGAAACCCGATTTTGGTAAATTTGATGCAAATTTCTTCTTGACTAATGGCAAAATGCTAACGAGAATTCCAAAACCTGAAGAAAAAAAAAGAAAGAATTAGCGTAGTTCGTACGCGATAAAATCGACCTAAATTATAAGCTATTTGAGAAACGGTCAAAAACTCAGAGGCTTTACTCCGCCCACCACATGCTTTGTATAACATATCCCAAGTGTGATAAACTTATCGACCAATGGTCAAGCGGTCAGTTGAGGGAAAGAGACGGTATTGAAAAAATACGGTGTGTGAGCGAGATAAATATAAAGGGAGTACAACCCCTTAAATCTTTTTTATTGGATGGTAGTGAACAATATAGAACCAAGAACTAGAAGTTTTTTATTAAGAATTTTATTCTACAATTTCAATGGTTTAGATGTTTTATAAAACAATATTAACTTAAATAATTATTTCATTTTGATTTACAAAAGCCACTTTCAATCATTATATTATATTAAAGCTGGAACCTATAAAAGGCGATGTATTTTGTCAAACTAAAATATTTTTCAAAAATAAGTGTGTTTTTCAAAACAAACTGCAATGCGATCTTTGTTCAAGATGAAGTACTCATAGAAAAAAAAGACAAATAAGTGGACGATGTAATGGAAGGCAAACAAGCAGACGGATTTCCTGATGGTAAGAAATTCCGGCCGCCTAGAGACACCAAAAGTGGAAATGGTGCGTTGCCAACCTAAGGCCGGGATGGCCGGATGTGTGGTAGATTTATTATTATATAGACGCGTCACAAGTGCCTCTTGTAGGTTTATGTGCAATAAACCTAGCAACCGTATCCTCCGGACTGGAACATGAATAATAGTGACTTGTTGGCAGCAGGAATAGGTTAGGTGGTGGTTATGGTTATGGATAAGTTGGTGCACAGCACTCTATCACCAGTGGTCTTGTTGGTATTGACCTATGTTTTAAACTGTGCTCACCTCTTACGAACTCCATGGCAGAGATGATCTATTCTAAGTCTATCGGCTACCGTGGTTTCCGGACCGGAACATAAACGAGTCATTATGGCGGCAGGAATAGGTTTATCGGTGGATTCCTACCCGGGCAAGGTGCTGCTCAGTACTCTACCACCAGTGGTCCTGTTGGTATTGACCTATATTTTAACCTGTGCTCAACTCTTACGAGCTGCCTGGCACAGATGGTCTATTTTACTCAGCGGTCCGGATCACCACTGGGGAAATGTGGCAAACTGACAAACTGACGGTTGCCCTGTAAGACACATGCTAAGAAAGCGCTGGCCTATTTTTTTTTCGAGCCCGGGAATAGTACGGCTAATATCAAGATACAAAAGGTTGCCTATAAGTATTTTTCAGTGGGTAGACGGATTACCCGCAGAATTACTATTGATTTGGGAGCGCACCCGCTTGGCCGCCTTTCAAATGAGCAGACCCATTGTATATTGTTAGAGCTGATACAACGAATATAAATATTTTATTTATCGCAGGAACGTTTTTGTTGGTTTTATATTTAACTGAATGATGGTCGCCTTTGTGATCAAGCAGTCCAATGTTTGACTTGACTTCTGGAAGCCGCGGGTTCGATTCCTAGGTCGTGCCGCTAAAAAACGTAAATGTGTATTTTCAGCTTTCTAATAAAAACATCACTGTCCGGGATTGGATATGGCACATATCTGGTATTGGTACCATCTTCATATTTTCTTAATTCCTGATTATCTAAAACCATTAACTCCTTTGGTGTCTATAAGCGAGGCATATTTCTTACCGTCAGAAAATTCGATTCCTGTCAAGAGAAAGGTATGTGTATTTTCAATTTTAAATAAAAATAACGTAGTCTGGGATTGAAGATGTGCCCGGTTGGCAATACCGGATAACGTTAATAATGGTGACAATTTTACCGCTAGTTCGGTCATGTGGAAAAAATGGCAGATGAAAGATTGACAAAGCAGATATATTACAACGCGAATGTGGATGGATGTAGGTACCCGGAGAGACCAAGGTTGACATTCTACGATCAGATCACTGTATGAACTTTTCACACAAACACTGTACGTGTTTGTATGAAAAGGGTCATGAATGTAAAGCCAAACAGGTTTGTCAGGATCGTGAGGTCTTGCACTCGATACTCTCAGCCTACCCGTAAGGGACGTGGCGTGAGGATCTGCATGTACAATTTAATAATACAATATGACTGTGCTCTCGTCTTACTTGCTTGGCTCGTAAGCAGTTGATTTATTCAGCAAAAAGCTTTAAAAAATTTAAAAATCGACTTACAAAATTTATCAAAGAAAACATCTTAATATAATTTATTTATTACTCTTCGAGAATTTAAAATGAAAAATAATAAATTTTAAAAAAACGACGGGTTGCACTCCGGGAGTGCCGGCACAAGTGAAAACTTGAATATTAACGTTTTGCATTTTGTATATTTTGGAATGGTTAGGGAATAATTTTACACGAATTGCTTTAAATATTAGTATGAAAGTACCTACTATTATTTATGTGTTAGAATACAATATTCATTTAATGCGCTATCGTATACAAACATGACAACACGAACATTCGGGCAAATGCCCTGCACCGTCTTACGAATTTTCGATCGGGTCACGTGTCCTGACGCGAAATTAGAATCCAAAACCAAAAAAAGTGCGCAACGCCGCTAAAGAAGTTTTCACTTCAAATATTATTTACAGCTCTATATTACTTCCAACAGAAAGTTCGCAAAACCCAACCTGAATTTATTAAGCTGGACCCTAGAAAGGTTTGCCGTATGCAGATAAGGGATTTATTTAGCGGAAAGGTCCGTCCGGGGTTAGCGCTAAAACGCCTTTTGGGTACGAGATGACCAGAATTGGGGGCGAAATTTATCGCCGACCTTCGGCACTTGCGTTGATTTATTCGGCCTTACAGAACACAATCAGGACTTGGCGATAATATTTTAGGGTTACATCTGAATTGAGGAAATAGAAGGTAATAAAAGTGAAGTAGAAGGAATAACTCCTTGCTAATTAGGATAAGTAGTCCCTTAGTAAGTAGGAGTAATAAAAGCGATAGTTACTATTACACTTTGTTGGATAAGTAGATATCAGACACGCCTAATGTCTACCGCATTATTGGGATATTTGGAGTCCATTTGTCTTATCAAGAAACATGTTACTAAACAGCTACTATTTATAACACAAATGCGTTAGTGCTCGCCAATTTCGTGTTCCTGCCAAAAGGTTAAAATAGCCTGTAGAGTTGCAAATGCAATCATCACAAGTTGGCAATATGCATTTACAAACTTTGGTATCTACAAGTGACATGTGTTCGCTGTATTGGTGGTAGATTGCGGTACAGCAATTTGCGTGGGTAGGAATCCACCATCTTACCTGTTAAGCAATAATTATTTATCTAATTACAGTGCAATTTACATTTTGACTTTTATCCCACTCCCACGAAAACCTCTTTAGTAAGCGGGATACAAAGTATCCTATATCCTTGCCAGGAACATAAAGTAACTACCAGCCAAACTACGTTCACGATGAGTTCGTTACGTTACGTTCGTTACGATTAGTTCAGTAGGTTCGGCGGTTCGGTTACAATCAGACAGACAAAAAGCCCCTTTTTAGTCACCTGCGTCTGTCTTATTTATATATATTTAACTAGCTGATTCGGCGAACTTCGTATCCCTACACAGTAACAGCTCCTAACAGTTTGTGAAGACAAAATTGAAGAGTGGTTTTTTCAACTTTCTCTGCAATTTTTCTGGATTTTTCTACATATGATATTTCTCGACCAATACAACAAAAAAAGAATTTGCAAAATTGGTCCACCCGTTCAAGTGTTATGCAATGAACCCGCGAAATGGGGATTAATTTTATGATTGGGATCATGATGATGATCATGGGGATTTTGGATTCATTTTGGGGATCAATTTTCTATAATTTTATTATAAGTATATATAGATGTAGTGCAAGTGGACTCATTTTCTGGCAATAAAGTAAAAGAAAGTATCTTCACGCTTCGGGGATATCCCCGAAGAGGTACGCAGAGGCACAGCTAGACCACATAGGCGACAAGATATACTTTTCTGGCAATAGGATATACTCACATTAGTTATGTGACATGTCATGTACACATAATATCACCCTCAACAGTGTTAACAGTGCGTTGCCAATCTGGGCCATACCTGATAAAGTTTACAAGTTAACAATCTCGCTCAAAAAACTTTCTAAGCCTGTGCCTGTTTGCTGACCATACTTAACAAACCCACAAGCAAAAATTGCAGACATTGAGTCTACAAAAATATCAAATAAATACCTACATTATTAGTCTAACCCGTACTGAAATTACTAAAATGAGAAATTGGTTTGCGTCGTAGCTCGTAGGACCAAAAACGTGTAACGAAGCGACGGGCAAGGACGGTAAATGGCGCCAATTACGCGCGCCGGCCCGTACGTGATGCGATTCAAAATGGCCGAACGGGGGCGCTCGCTACCGCGATGATAACATGTGGATTCACTTTATCATTATTATTTGTTAATTATTTCGTACTGTATAGGTACGTATGCGTCAGTGATGATAAATAAACAAATATCCCTGGTACAAATTGCACAAATTGAACCTAACTTTGAAAAGCAAAATACCTGTTAATATGCTTATGCTACTTGTTTTGTTAACGATACTAGGTGATACAGTTAAATTTAACTTTATATAATAATCCAGAAATACCTGCACCGTCAAAATCGAACCTGAACCTCGCGGTTAGTCGGCGGCGGGCGTTACAAAATAACAAAATAGACACCAGAACCACCGTGATTCATTGAATTTAATAGGCTATAGTCTTTATACTATCACGCTAAAACTAATAGGAACGGAGCACCAATGATGAATGATACAATAGCTGAGGATTTTCTTTTTATTTTGTTCTATGAAAACCGTGGCTGTTAATGTCCAGCGAAATGAATTGCGCTAAATCGGCTATATACAGATTTTAATCATTTTGTTTCAACCACTGAATAAAAAAAACCATATCATGTGACATTCTCCAATTTAAAACCTAAATTCTCTATTAAAATATATATTTATTGTCATGTTTTTTTTTAATAAAAATTCGAGAGAATCGTACTTTAAATTGTTTTGCATATTATTTATTAAATTTTACTAACATAATAATTTAATTAAAAAATACAAGCAACATTTTAGCGGCTCCGACGCATATTATTTTCTAATAAGAAAAATAAATTAATACTAACGCCATCTACAGGAAATATTTATTACTGATTTATGGTGATATCATCTACTTGTCAGAAGATGGCACTTTTAAATTTTAATAAAGAGGTTGTTAGGAGTTATTGAATTCCAACATTCAACGTCCAAATGTTATGGTAAACAGTGAGATGTACGAATAAAATAGTTTTTTTTCATTGGCTTTAATGGTATCTTTGATACAATAGAGTTATTTTGAAAGATACCTTTTATGTCTTTTAAGAATAATCGCAAAATATAAGTGCTGCTAAAATATGACAAAAATGTAGTTACTGGTCAAAATTTACAATTATTGGACAGTCAGTGAATGTAGCAAAATAATAAACAAACGAGTTATAAAATAACTTAAAATGTTTAGTTTTATAAATAAATATTACAGCAATTACTCTTATCTGAAAATATCAATAGACAATAAAAACGTGTCAACATGTAACAAAAAGTATATAAACTTATAATCAAACCAAAAGGTAAGAAAATTATTCATCATTAAATTATAATCAGTTAAGCTATCATTAAAAAATTAAGGATTTAAATCGAAAAAATAAACTGTTACATCTTCCGAGCAAACTTTGACTTTGGTTTTTTTTTGTTTTTCACAATTCTCTTAGAGCTTAAATTAAAATTATTTAAGTAGGTCATAAATTTTTCTTAGTTCCCTTAGGCATTTTTAGAGACTCCAAACTTAATGAAAACAATTATTGAACACGTTAAGTAATTTTGCGTGATGTCTGAGATTAAAAGTATAGTATAAAGATTCAATAAAAAAAAATGAAAAACATTTTACACTTTCTTTCTTGAACACTGCCAAATATAATGGAAAACCGTACCATTTGGCTATGTTCTAAGTTTACACTTATTTGAGTGGGAACTTAGAACATAGCCAAAATAATTGAGAGAGGCAACGATTAGCTATTATGTCAATGCTTACCAGTGTCGTGTTCCGATTCGCAAAGACGACTAGCCAGAAAATCTACTTGGGCAAGCTTATCATTCAGGCTTCAGAAACTAAACAATTAACAACGCAGCCTTAGATGAGTACATTCAGAAAGTCTAAATAGACTTTCTTGTCTAGATAGACAAGCAGATGCTTACTTTCCTATTAAATTCGTAAAAACAAATGACTTATCCATATTATCCTTACATCCCAACTCGGACTGTCCTAACCCAAAACTTCGCCCTTTAGAGCACATACACATGTATCCCGACCAAAACACACGTGCGTTTTACGATCGCACTATTGGAATCGGTCGAAAATGGTTTTTCCAATTTTTTACTCCGGTGAAATATGACTGTAGGCCTGTGACCGACGGTCGTTAGGCTGTTGTTCGCCTTCCAACTGTTCAGTCTATCAGTTTTATGTGATTGATAGAAGCTATAACTCAGTTTCACGGTCAATGCTCGTTTGGAAAATGTTTTGTAAAAATATTTTGGTGTTATATCTATGATAAAATTAATTTTCACGTTATTCTATCAATGTAGTAGAATAGAAAAAAACTCACTTTGTTACACCATTTTATCAAGACATTTGTTGGTACTGACCTATGTAGTTGAGTAGAATGTGATGACCCAATCGCACGTAATCTGTATCGGTATCTGTACCTATATGAAAAAAGAAGACTTTATTTCCTGATGGTAAAAAATTGACGCTGCCTATACACCAAAGGTGGTAATGACGCGTGGCCAACCTGAGATCGGAATGTTAGGCCTCGAGCAAAAGTAAGTTTACCGGCTACCTTATCTTCCGAACCGGAACACGTCAACGGCAAGCACTGACGTTTTGGTGGCAGGAATAGCTAAGGCGGTTATACCAATCCGGATGAATCGCTGCGAATTCTATCTAGGTGGTAGAGTCAGATGTCACGGTGTAATGGAAGGTAAGCCTATGCTCGCCTTGTACGAGCTGCCTTGCAGGAAGGCAGGTCTATTCTGCAAAGGAGCCCGGACCAACATCTGGTTTTTGAAACAGCCAGACCGAATGTTAAGGTTTTAATTGATGATGTAATATTGGAACAAGTTAATGATTTTTTAATTCAAATTCAGTTAAAAATTTTCACCGTCGGAATTTGGTAGAGTTCCATTGTATACACACCTTTTCTTAAGTATACTCTTGTGTTTTTCTACAATAACACTTTACCTAACAGGTTTAACTTTTCACTCATCAGAGGCATTTAAAACGAAAGTTTGTTTCGTAAAAAAAATGTAAACAAACAAAACGAAGCGATACTCACTGCAATTTTAAGAGTTAGCTTTAAAAATAAAAAAAGTATGTAAGTACCTAAATGAATGAAATTGTATATCTTAATAACGCTTTTAGCAGGGATGGAGGGCAGGTACATAGCGGATGTAATAAGAAAAGTGTGAAGAAAACACTGGGTAAGCTATTTCACAGCGAGGTTTTGAGTCAAAACTCAGGATACGAGACTTGCTTTGCATAATTCTATGGTTATCCCAATGTTGTACGGAAGCGAGAGTCGGGTTAATCAGAAAAAGCATAAAAGTAGGATAAAATTGGTGCAAGTAATAGTGTTAAGGAAAATTTGTGGCGTAATTAGTAATACCTTCGTCAAATCGTGGGTGCTCCGGTTGTAAATCTGCCTAACTAGTGAAAGATACGGCATGACGAAGAAAAGAAGGTAAGAATTCTCCCCGTGTTGGTCCGGGCTCCTTTGCAATATAGACAATCTGCCTTCCTGCCAGGCAGCTAGTAAAAGGCGAGCATAGGCTTACCGTCACTAGCACCGTGACATTTGACTAGGCGGTAGAGTTTCGCAGCGACTCACCTGGATTGGTACCACCGCCCTACTTATTCCTACCGTCATAACGTCATGACGTGTTTTGGTTTGGAGGGTAAGGTACTTAGCCGTTAAACTTAACTTACTTTTGCTCGATTCCTAACATCCCGGCCTCTGGTTGGCAAAGCACCATACTACCTTTGGTGACTCTAGGCGGCGCGAATTTCTTACCATCAGGAAATCCGTCTGCTTGTTTGCCTTCCAATATCATAAAAAAAAGAATATTAATAAATCATTAATTATTTTTGTTTTACAGGTCGACCTAAATATAATTTCATTCAGATAAGTTAAATTAAAATAAGCTCGTAGTCATTTATTTTAGATTCATTATTTAATATCAGTTATGAATTGTAGGTACATCTTTATAATATAAAAAATGAAACGCCAAATGTATCGGTAAGCGCATAACTTCGGAACGACTGGACCGATTTGGCTAATTTTTTTAAATCTGTTAGTTATTTTTAGGAGAAGAAAGTTAGTTAGTTTTTGATGAAGAAAAAACCGGGAAAGTTGCAGGGAAAACATTACTTTATTAGTTCCCATACCGAACGGATGGAACGAAGTTCACCGGGACAGCTAGTAGTTAATAATAACAATTTTGGGGACGGCACCCATTGAGCGGACTAGTTGCTGCCACTCACTGCTCGCTATCGATGTTTACTACTTTGAAGACAATGATAATATACTTATTACGCTAGACCTTTTTATGGCAAAATGGTATGTCAAAAAAAACAGATAACAGCCTATGGACACCGTGATGTAGGTTCATCGCTGTCCTATGGCCGGGGAGTTAGGCCAATTGTGCAAGTCTACCGACTGCCACAGATTAGACTTCTGGCTGCCCTACTCATCGACCAGACAACTACTCAACGACAGGAACAGATAAGGCGGTGGATATCTGCCCAGGCAACTTGTTGGAAAGCACTACACCTCCAATTATCTCCGCGCCGTTATCCCAGAAGGTTTAAGCAAAGGTACAACCAGGGCTCCCACGACTAGCCGAAGACACTAAGCCCCACAATGTGATAGGTGCACGCCTATCACCAACCGGGTACAAATCCAGCTCCAGGCAACGTTATATTTTATTAGAAAATTGAAAATATACATTTCCTAAATTTTTTATTGCCCGACCCGGGGATCGAAACCGGGGCCTCATAAAGTCAAGTTCGACGCCGGACCGCTAGAACATAGAGGCGATAATTACTAATTCTAGTTTTCTACAGAGGACCTAGGTCCCGGACCAAAACACGGAAGATAACATCCAAGCCTCAAGTTGGCAAGACCATAAACATAACAATTTGTTTATTTCTAATCATAATCTGCTCACTTACTATTCTATTTTATAAAAAAGTACAAAAGGAATTTCTAAGTCCAGATATTATTTTACATAGGGACATTATAAATTACAAATTGACTAGGCGTAAGTTTATAAAAAAACAATTTATAAATTAAAAATATAATTTATTTTGCATATTCATAAATAAATTTTACAGTTTTTACATCACGTATAAAAAATACAAAGACAGACTGTGCATATACATTTTTTTAAAAGCAGCTATCAAAAACTTATTGTATTGTTACTGTTGGTATAACTAAACAAAATGAGAAAGTCATGAGTTATCATACAAGAACAATTAACAAAAATTTTCACATTTTTTGTTAAATAAGTAACTAGTTATATTACATTACTTAGGAGAACAGAGATCTATTATAAATAACATTAATGGAGACAAAACAAAGAGTAAGTCACATAAAATAGTTTAGCTAGTGTAAACCGATCGACGACTTCTCGATATAAATAAATACTGAAATATGGGATTCGGTATTTATACCTACATGCAAATACATATTATACATATTTATATTGTAAAAAAATGTCTTTTTGAAAGACACAACAAATGTTAACGGCGCATTAGCAACCCCGAGACAGATCATATAGCCATTTGCGTAAGAACGTTTACAAACTTATTAGATTTCCTACGCGGAATACAAGAACGGTGAGCACAAACATCACAGTAATCTTGTTTTTTTTATTTCTTTAAAATTCAATTCCAATCCGTATATATATTCCTATGAATTTTATAAAATATTATAATTATTTAGTACTTATATGACAATAAAAATTGCTTTATAGGATAAAGAACAAAGGCAAAAACATATTTACCTAAAACTTATGTGTTAATAAAACGGAGTCCGACTAAACATAATGTAATATTTGTAAATAAAGATTTTTTGACTTTTGATTTTGATTTTGAAACATACTAAACATTTGTTCTACATTTTATCATTATACCATCATGTGTTATTTAAGCTTCATTCGAGGTATCATATTTCAAAGATCTTTTTGACTTATATACAACGTGTTACGACGTAACGCCATCATAATCAATCCTTGTTTACATTATGACCATATTTATATATTACCATATAACAGTCAAAAATAGATTATTAAATGTTTTTGGTTTTTTTGAGATTTAAACGCTAATATTTCACTTCAAATAAAATCATGTATGATGAATTTGCCCTTGTTCTTTATACATGTAATATATTTTTATATATATTTTTTTCAACATTAAACTTCGCGGTTAAATTCCGAATAAGTTATATCACATAAATGTCAATAATTTTACATACCATGCATATTTTACACACCATGTATAGTTAAACAACTTGCACATTGTTTTAGTTATTTCGAATTGTTTTACATTAAGCGTAGTATTTTACATGCCATTAACAATATTTTACATACCACGAATAATATTTTACATGCCATTAATAATATTTTACATGCCAGATGTATTTACATACCGAGCGGTGTTTTAGATGCGTTGCATGATATTTTATATTAAAAAATGCACGGCATTATGTTTACGCGTTACGCATAAGTTTTACATTTCATGCAAGACATTTTGTACACTGACTACTTTGTTTTATATTATGTCGTTCATATTTTTGTATTGAATATCGAACTTGTCAAGCAACTATTGCCCGAAATACAATTATGATAATCCAGTAAATTTTTCGTCGTGAGATAAAAGCAAAAAATAATTACGCTTAAAAGCGTCTTAGTAACCTATGCCAATTAGTTTTTCTACTTTATATTATGTACGTATATACATTACTATATTTTATATACATTAATTTTATGACAAAAAGAATAGAAGTCATGGCTTTATAAAACTACAGCACTAATAATTGATCTAAATTCATTAAATTAAAGGGTTTTAAAAAGCAAAGCACCGTGTGTGTAATTTTATTACTTAAGATATAGTCAAGAATACACTGACTCTTTTTAATCGTCTCCAAAAAAAGCAGGAGGCTCTCAATTCGATTCTAGGTTTTTTGTATGTTTGTCACGCGATTACTCGGTAGCAACACGATATTGATGTTTTTTTTTAAAAAAAAGATAGGTTATGATTCCGAGGTGGTCCCGAATTAGTTTTGTGATGATCCGACCAAAGGTTTGAGTTATACTCAATAGTGCATAATTTTTTCACTTATCTCGACGGCCTCATCAATGTTACCTACCCAATGAAATAGTTTTTGTCGGTTTTTGCAATTTTACTGTGCTCACTTATTTTATTGTGATTTTGTTTATAACATTATTATAAGCTTTTCGTTCACAATATATTTATCGCGTTTAGAGAATGATAATTATCTATTTAATATTATACATTAATTTGATAATAAGTTAATTTGACAAAAATCTATTTTAAACAATTAACAACACTAAGCATTTTTCAATACTTAACATTTTTCACAAGTACACAATGACATTGACCTGAAACTATATATTTTTTTTAATTTTACCTCAAGTAATAGAGAAATTAAATTGTTAATTTTATAATATTAAAATATCACGAGTAAAACGGTACAAACGTGTTAAAAAAAACAGAAAAAACAAAAGATTTTACTAAATTCGATATAAAATGTATCACAGCTGAATCTCGAAAAGATTAGTCCTTGGTAACGATTTGAACTATGGTTTTAATTATTCTATTTCCCTTCTCGTAGTGCAGCAAATTCAAAGAGGGGTCGTTTATTTTTTCTTCTAACAAATTTGTTAATTCCACTCTTATTGTTTTTAGCATTTCTGCCACCTGAAAAAATATTTATAATTAGTTGTAATCTTTTAATCATTATTAGCAGCAGAATAGCTTGGAAGACTAGGTGATAATCCTACAAAGACACTATCGTATTGCTACCACTGCTATCTTTCACTTTCACCTCCACCAATGCTCGCCATTATCGTTACTTTTACTCGCGCCCATTTGTACGACGCACTCTCGTTCGCACGCCCTCTCGCACGCAAAGACACACTCACATATTCAGAATATAAATTTTATTAATCTGGTTTTAACTCTTCTACTTTCACTAAGTTAAAATAAAGCTTATATACATACTTTGTAATATGTGAATAAGAACGTTTGTATATGGGGCATACTAAAAGTTTCTGCAACTGGCCATTTACGATAAATAAAATTAAAAACAATAGCAGAATTTCAAAATAGAACACTCTGGGGTTATATTATTCTTTTAATTTTTGAGAATGTCATTTGTTTTTTTCAATTTGGAGCGGTTCAGTTTTTTTTATGGCAAAAGCCATGGTGCAAGTATTCCGGCTACCCCTACCCTCCGGGCTGGTACATGACATTATCGTTATGGCGGCAGGAATAGGTAAGGCGGTGGATCATATAAACGTAATTGTCGGCCGGCAACTGCAGTTACTGAATCTAATATCGATACCGTACGACAACTAATTATAACTGAAACAAAAATTACTTGTTAAGAAATTCTTACTCAATAAGGCATTGAAAAGAGTCAATTAAAAACCATTTTGCGTGAGTAACTGAAGGTTCAGAAGCTTTGCACTCGATGGGTATCGCATTATTTTAATGTAAAACCATAAACGACATCGTGTCAAGTGGTGCTGAAAATGTATAGAAGTTTGATACTACTCGTATTTGATACTCTCCGAATTGGGCTGTCTTTGTGACTAGTGACGAAACCGACGAAACGAAGTGTATTGTTTCGACTCGGAAAGAAAAATCCAAGAACCCGTTGAACAGGTCCCTGTTGAAGGCTGGACCCACTACTTCACACAATACTTCCAGCAAATGCAAGAAAAGTCACAAGCATATAATATCCGCTCTGGCCCAGGGGTTCGGCTTATTGAAGTCGCGGAATCGATCCCCATGTCGGGCAACAAAAAATAGAAAATTATTTGTTTTAAATTTTATAATAAAGATAAAGTTTCTAGGAATTGGATATGTGCCCGGTTCGCGACAGGACAATCACATTGTGGGATTTACTGTCTTCGGCAAGTCGCACCTAGCCCTGGCTGTGCCCCATCGGAGTGAAGATACTTTGAATCATAAACATTTTATATAGTCTAATTTTTCAGAATCCAGAAACTTTTAGTACGAAAAAAAAGGAGTACATAGGTACCGCAACCTTCTGACATAGGAATAACATTTTATAATGTCTCTATATTTTTTAATACTGTAACTGTATATCTTTTTTATAAAATAATTATACTATATTAATCTGATCTTTCACATTGATTATAATAATAAAAAGAACTTACCTCATGTTTTTCTACTTGGAACATTATCCACCCGTCTTCTAAAGACACAATAAAAGTTCCGTTATGTAACTCCACAGCCAAGTTTCGACCTGTTGAAAAAAATAACGATTAATGAATAAAATGAAATGGAAATGGGCCGGACATGTGGCTCGCATAACAAGACCAAAGATGGACAAAAAGGATGACCACATGGGCAGGTCCACAAGGCAAACGGAGAAAAGGCAGACCTTTAGCTAGCTGAGTAGATGAAATCAAGAAAACAGCTGGCCCAACTGGATTCAAGTAGCACAATCTAGAGAGAACTAGCAGTCTTTGGAGGAGACCTTCACCCGCAGAGGGGTTTTTGTGGATGACTAATTATATATAACTATTTTTAAGCAAATTATATTCAAGTCAAAACTATGTCAACTTTTTATAACTAACAATTAAATCTAAGTACTAAAATTAATTACTAACAAAAATTACTTTCACATTAACATATAATGTAAGTATTTTCTTTTTGTAATCTGCAAAAAATAAAAGGCTTTTTTATTTTATTTCATTTTCTTATGTTAAGTCTTAAAACATTATAATATTTAAGTTGAGATACTCAAAGGTGGTCTTATCAGTTCGGAGTGAAATTCACCAGGAAACTTTAGGCTGAGATAATAGTTATTGTAGCTGGTACCACAAATACCGTAAACCGAACGTTTTCTATGTAATAAGAAAACGTACAAGAACGCAACTCCCTTGACGGTAAACGATAGGCGTAGCCTATAGAAATCATAGATATTACAGGTGCGCCGCTTTCTTGTGGGGCAGGTATTAGGCCAAATATTGCAGGTCTACTGGCGGTCTCTTAAGAATTTTCTGGCACAAAATCTTTTTATTTTAAAAATTTAAACTCACCAGAGAACAAAACCAGCGGCAGCTGTGGCACCATGGAACATTCTCGAATGAATACTCTTGATGTTTTGACCTTCTCTTGGTATACCATGTACGGACTAGCGAAGTATCCCACGTTCGCGTTTATGGAAGAGGGGTGTACGGCGACGTACCCATCGGACTTGGTCTTAAACTTTAGTTCATCGGCTGTCGGCTGGCGCGGTATTGCTCCACCGGCTTGCATGTGAAATGACTTTTCTGGTGTCAGGACCTTGGGAATAATTAAAAATTGAGGATCTATCGAAGTTTTGCTCTCCCACGGAAACCCAGTATTGGAATAAATAGAAGCCTATATCCTCCATTCTATTTCTATACTAAAAATATTTTAAGGCCGCTCAGCAGTTTGGAAATAGGAACATATAATAATAAACTCTTGAATTTTAACATTAAAAGCTGTGAACAATATAATGAAAGTTTGTAAATATACCTTCAAAAAAGAAGTACACTAATTTAAAAAAGGACAATTTAGCACACTGTTTTCACGGGTTGCTCTGATAACTGATTACTTATTATCAGGTAAACCACTTGCTTGCTAACATTACATTAACATAACATTACATAAATAATAAAATACAGATACATTTATAATCATATATTCATACGCAAGCACGTACATATGCGAACAATGCAAATTTAGTAAGTAATAGGAAAATTGAAATTGTGATAATAAGATTATTACCAGCTGCACCCAGCTTCGTCCGCATTTTAAACTACCGGTGAGATTCGTTAACATTTCAATATTAAGATAATAAACTCAAACCGACCAAAATCACTGATAATTATGTAATTGAAACACTTTCGATTCAGTAATTTCAGAGTTCATCCTGAACTTTATCGAAAGGGAATGTATCATGCATAAGCATCTGAGTAATTTTCAAATTTATTGGGTCGTTATCAAATTGTTGTTACAAAACTGTTGCAACAAAATTGTTGTAAAATGGACCAAAGTAACCAAATTGTAATTTTAAAGCTTAGTGTACAACATCCAAAAATATTATCACACTTTTTGATTTTATTGTTTTTATAATTATGTATTAGTCTACTAAGGTTATATTTGAGGATATTAAATAGATATTCCAAAAGAAAAACACTATCTGAGATAACTTAGCCTTTTAATAAAAATGGTATTTTTAACAAACAGTGATTATTTATATGTTAAATCTTCTTGGTTGGTGTTTGGAGTAGCTCCGGAAGATACTACGTCCACAAATAGCGTGCATTCATCATAGCTGCAGTTGGATTTGCTTCAGTAATGTTAACTTTTGTTTGAATTTATTTATATTAGCTTTGTATCGGCGTCGTTTTTTCAAGATTTTTAGTAAAAAAACCAATGACCTTAGAAATTAGCGCGATTCATTGATCGACTTCTATCAAAAACACATTTTATTCTTGAATTTGCAAAAGGCGTAGGACAAAATTTGTTCACAGTATATTTATTAATACTGTCCCTTTCCAACTGTATTTGAGTTTCCCGGTAGTGTTTGTCGTCCTCAATTAGTAATAGATATATTTTTTTAATAATTTACCTACTGATAATATTTTATCATAACGTATAGATAAGCAAAGTTAAGTATTTATTTAAAACAAAACATTAAACATTTAAAAAGCATACTTTTTGCAATCGAAAAAGTCGGTTAATACTTATTGTACAAATAGCTTTACCCAGAACAGTTTTTTAACGTAACGAATTGTTACCAAACTGTAAACAAAAACAAATCTATAATTGTTTTTACGGACAACAGAAGGAATAACTTGGTATTTATAGCAAAATGACTTGATAAATGTATTATTAATGGCTCATATAAATCACACAAGTATAATACCTATTACTTACCGACAAATGTCAAAATTCTTATTTGACAACCAAACTGTAAAACAGCTTTTCACCGCGGACAATCGCACTAAAATACTCATTATCTCTATCTAACACATGCCATGACAATATTTATTAGCTAATCAGAATCGAGTCAGTTCTGCCAACATTATCGCATTAGAATAAGTTTAAAAATTTAAAGAAAATCATCTTGATATTACGTTACAAAACAGTTTGTTACCGAATGGTTAATTTTTCTGGACCATCAAGTTAGTTTGCTACAGTTTCATGTTCTTTAACGATTTGTTTTTAAATAAATCATATATGATAATCTTAGTTAGTAAGAGGGATTATGGCATTTAAGCGTAATTAAAAACATTAAAATAACACATGTAAATTGTGTCTAAAGTTGCAAATGGATGGGCGGACATTTTTTTTTTTGTATGGAGACAGAAAATCAACAGTTCAAAAAGTTTTATAAAATTGGCATTATGTATTACTAAAACGGTATTAATTAACGATTCTGTAAAATTAATGATTGTTCTGCAAAATAGAACTGAATTTGAATGATTAAGAATTATTATATTTTCAGTATTATTTTTTGTCTAAATTTTGAGGACAAGTCAATTTCATCATAGGTCCAAAAAATTTGAAAACTCATCTGCGACTAACGTTATATAAAAAAAAATAATTCAATCATCAAAACCAAAAACTATTTTTTTATGTACCTACATTTCTTGTACAACAAAAAACAAATTGTCAGATTTTCAGTACTTACAACAAGATCTCAGCCAATATCTTAGTAACTAGCAAAGTATTGGCGCAAATATGGATGTATTGAATGAACTTGTTAAGATAGCTTGCTAAGGCTTGAATAGGATTCATGATTTGGTAGAATCTTAAAATACATGGTTTTCATTCGAACTTGACAAAAAAAGCGGTTGTCTGTAAAGCCGGTTTACTGACGATAGTTGAACGTGACAACGTCATATGAACAGAGCCCTTACCATGAGTTTACGGCCTGTCAAGTTTACTATACTCGCTACCGTCTCTGTAAATTATTTGTATGAAAACTTTGAACAGCGCCTCCTATTGGTAACTAAGAGAAACACATTTTTAGACCAAAAGTGTCATAGATTTCGACACGTAACTTACTGAATGTAATCTATACAAACTCATGGTAAAGGCTCTGAGGTCGATTGTGCCTCTTTGTCGCTCATTCCACGCTCTCGCTTGCACTTCAAGCTTTAAATAGCAGGTAACGCCGCATGAGTCATGTTTTTTGGTGAGTGTAGTCGACTCCATCGAATTATAAGACGTTGTCACGTCTAAAAATGTTTAACATACAAGCAACTACTATATATTTTTTACGTTCTACAGTGATGATATTGTATATTTTGTAATTATCTTTACCTTAACAACATTTGGATATAAGGCGGCACACAGTATTGCAGCTAACAATTTTTCGTTATTCCCGTTTGAGTTTAACTGAAAATAAAATTTAAAAATTACACACCACTTTTACTTATTATAACACACAATAATACTTAAAGTTTTTAAACAAATAAAGGTATTTAAAGTTTTTACATAACAAACTCATTTAAATTATAGTACATTGAAATGCATATACAAGGTTACCTAAAAAAACCAGCCAAAAAACCATCTTGATCATGTCAATTTTCAAACAAAAAAATCCACAGCGAAATCACTTTATCCATTCAAAAGTTACGATGTTACAGATAAACAGACCATAACACAGATACACACATCACACGGACACACATATCCTTACGCACGCACGCCCACACACGCACGCACGCACGTCAAAATTAACCCTCTTTTTTCGCAGGGAATTAATTAGTATGAACTAATTTGGAAGATATGACTTTACACATGAAAAATATTAAATTTTATATTAAAAGATACAAACCTCCTCACCAGTGAGACTAGCGACGGAGTCCTTCCTCATTTTCTTCCTAAGCGCAGGCATGTCTGGTACAAAGCCAATGCCAGCCAAAAGACCAAGCAGTTGGTGTTTAATGTCAGCCAACATCAACAATGTTTTATGCGACAGATAGTTCTCACTCGCGAAAACTAATGCGGCATGTGTACTTGATTTCATTGCCAGTTGCCACTTCTGAAAATTAAAAAAATATGTGAACATGTAAATGAATGAATATTTCTATTGTACGCCAACAATTACAAAGGGAGACATATTAGCAGAACTGCAAAGTTTAACTAAGTGTATATAAAGGCTGAATTTCGACGAACAACTTATAAAAAACAAGCGTACAGGGTTTACATGGGTAAAGTAGAAATTAACTGGAGTCAGTGCCCTTAGCATGAAGTTTTGCACTTCCAATTGTCAAGTCAAAAGAAATAGAGAACAAATACGGGAATCACCAGTGAAACATGAACGTAAGTTGTAATTAGTGATACTTCATACTGGTGAATTAATGGTAAAACGGTAACAATGTACGCAGAATGGTTGATAAATTTTAGTTTATAAGATTTGATGATAAAAAACTTACTCTATAAGCCCTTAATGTTGTCAACTGATCACTGTTGAAACATGCGAACTCTCGCCGTTTTGCATCTGCTTCTGACTAAAACAAAAAATAGTATTATGTAACATACTGATTTAACATTGAGATAAGATAATTTTGCTTTTATATTATTAAAGAAAAACAACTACAAAAAAATTTGGAAAAATTATACCAATTGAATGAATTACAGAGTAAACAAATTGCATTAAAATATATATTCACCTTTTTCCCAAAAGGCGCAACAAAAGGGCTTTTATGACTTAAACAAGCGGCCATCGTCAGCGCTGAATCCACGCAGCAGAATATAGCTCCGAACAACATCAGTTTCCCTATCCGTACATCCACCGGTAGCTCTGCCAAGTGTTTACCGAGCGCAGTCAGGGCGAACACCTTGTCTAGCGCGCCTACATCTTGAAGGCGGGTAAGTGCTCCATCTATGTTGGTTTTCAATGGCGGTTCTATTGTTTTACCTGAAATACATATTATATAGTGACTAACAGTATATAACATAATAAAGTGAGAAAAAGGCCCGACATTTACGTTTGAAACCATTCAGTAAAAATCGAAACGCAATATTGACGCAGCAAATCCAAACAAATCCATGGACCTGTCACATACGTCCATTCGTTTTAATTTTTGCGAAACGGGATTCGGTAACAAATTTCGAACGTATGTGGCTGATCTAACAGGGTACGAAACAACGTATGGGAAAGGTGTACGAGTTGATCCACTTGAGGGAGAATGCTTGTGGTTAAAATGATAATCTACTCAGTGCAGATACTAATACTGTCGTCCATAGTAAATTTGTCTATCTAATTGTTGACATACTCTATATTTTATTTCTTTATGATTTATTACCTACTATAAATTACATTTTTTAGAATGTTAACAAAGTGATCATCTTGTACACCCCGGTGTAAACACCCGTGTGTACACCGGGGTGTACAAGATGATCACTGCAGGGGCAAGATAATCCCAAGATCATGTTGCCTCACAGTGTTGAGTTTGTCATTGGTTATGGTAGAGTTAAATAAGTAAAGTCATGATCAGAGTTTACTATATTTATAATCAAATTAATCAGTCTCCATTACAATTAAAGAAGAAACAAAAATCACATTATCTGAGATCGGTGGTAAAGTAATTAATCGTTTGACAAAATTGGAATATAATTTTCCAACTAAACTTATCTAATTAAACAATATTATTATATTATATTTTTTTCACCAAATCCAATCTTATGTCAAATTCATCAGGATCATCACTGTACAAGTATGCTTCTTATTAAAATATTATGTGTGCTCAATATTCGGCACACATAATATTTAATCCATCCCTCGCTCCTGTAATCTTTGAAAAATGTTTCCGTATAGAAAAGACATTCTGCATCTTCTTCGTTTTCGGACAACTCTAAACCAATATTTTTCCTTTTACTTAATATTCATTTTCCTACACCTTTCCTTTTCTGGTTTTTAGGATAACTCTTTTGGCATTAAGATGTTGTTTTATTTTTTAAATTTTCTTTGTCAGTATTTTTGTAACTTTCTTTCTCTAAATATTTTTTGTATGGTCTAGTTATAACTGATGTATTATTTCTTATTAATCTGCACATCCTCGTTATCATGTCTTTAATATGGTTGACAAGCTCAATTTCCTGCTCTATTGTAAAAACGGTTTCTTTACGATTGACAAACGCAGAGGATTATCGGAGACTACATTTTGCTAATAAACAGAATTAGGTGACGCGAAAAGTTTTGTCGCAATGTAAAAGGATCATCTATCCTTAACGGATCATCTCATACACCTTTCCCCTACAAATATTTCAAAAACTACCCTCATAAAAAAAATGTCACAATTTGTTTTTTTCTTTATTATAACCATTTATTTGGTCTTCCACAGGAATCGTATAGGTTAACCAAATACGCCATGATTACAAAATGAACAAACAATTTACTCGAAAACTGTTTTCACTAACATTTACGTTACTTACATTTATGTTACTAAGAATTTTCCAAATGGTTCAACAAAAGACTTTCAGTCAGAATCTTTAATGTAAATTTAAAAGTATACACATATTAAATCACACTTAGTATAGGTGTCCTTTTCTACACTAACGATATGTTGGAAGATCACCTCTTTCCCACAACCCACAAGGCAATGAAACTAGCAGTTGCTTCTGGAAGTTTTATCGCCACATGCATTTACGCAAAGTAAATTTAAGCGAATGTCACAGTAAGACCCTTGTCCAACTGAGATTTCTTTGGCAGATCCTCTCCTCTCGTCCACCTTAACGACTTCAGATGGAATTGCTGAACGCTTCATCAACAACAGCATAGAAAACGTAGCAACTTACCCAATACTTCATGTACACTCATCCCATGGAACAAAGGTAGAATCTTCAATTTCAGCAGCAACTGTTCTAATGGCACTCTATGTATTTCTGGCACTGGTTGATCCGCGAAATGGTGATGGTAGCGGTGTGAAGTGAACAGATGTATGCAAACGCCGGGCATGACTCTCCCAGCTCGCCCCTTTCGTTGCTTAGCGTTAGCCCTTGAGACCCACACTAGGTCTAATGATTCCATATTTCGATTTGAATCGAATCTGTCAATTATACGATTATACATTATAAAATATGTACATTTTTTAAAAAGAGAAATCATAGATGCAGGCTTAAAACCCTTTTTTTAAATATTTGGCATGGGTGTTAGCATCAGCCATTAGACAAGGTTAAGTTTGTATTAAGTTACTAGATTAAACAAAATCGGGCTTGGATTGTTCAAAATCAGTTAAAAGCATCAAAAGGCTTCAAGGTCAGTCAGGTCAGTGGCCACTTTATTCACTCTTTTAGTGAGAATTGACGCCAAAGAAGAGATACGCGATACTTAATATGTGCAAGAAATTCAACGATTAGAAAACACGATCATCTTTAAAACAATATTTCTGTAAATATTAAAATACTTAAATATTCCGAAAACAAATTATTTTTATTTCTGCCATTTTAGCTATCGGAAATTGACATGTCTGCGTGAATCCATCCGTGGCATCATAGCTTCTTTTCTTTAAACGCTAACGTAATCGATGTCAATACTGCCTAGGTGCAATTCTGTCTAACTTTAAAAATGCGAAAACCTGTCCCAAACACGGAGGAGTGCTAAATTAAAATATTCAATAAAAAATCTAATTGACATGTGAAGGCTATATCCCCTACGGCGGTATTTGCAAACTGATACGACTTCGGAATGCCAAGGAATTAAACAAAGATTGTGCCAAATACGTTTTGGCAGTTACAACCCGTACAAATTAACTGTGCACCTCGCACTGTGACGTCATTTATCATTCTTCATTAATTTATATTTTTTTTTACATTGATTAAAGATTGGTGTGTTAACAGTAACACAGATGCCATCGCTACCGAGCACTTGCGGCGAATGCGAGGCGCAGCCCCCGCAGCGTCAGGAGGGTCGCATTCCAGCGTAGTGCTCAGTTGACGAGTACGAGCTGTATATAATATACCTTTTGATATTACTTATGAATGCTTTGTTTGTGTGTCCGCTTTTCTGTCATCATTACTTTTGAGTGGATGGAACAATTTCGATACGGTTTTTGTTCGAAAATGACGTGATCAAGATTGTTCATAGGTCCATTATATGTAGAGTATGTCGGAGACTATTGAAATTTTTAATTTTAGGATTATTACTATCACAAATAGATAAACAAAATTGAGGAACGAAGAATATTATTATCTACATCCTTAGGTAAATACGAATATTCACGTAAAACATGTAACCATTGTTTGTAGATAGGTAAACTTACCTTTTCTCTTTCATTCTGCCACAGTCCACGACAAACACACAGTCATCAATAGTAACGGAAGTCTCCGCAATATTTGTTGAAAGAACAATTTTCCGTGCACCGGGTTTGGGCTTTTTAAACACAAGTGCCTGTTCTTCACTTGATAAGGTAGAATGTAAAGGCACTAACAAATATTTCCCAGTCCTAAAATAAATGTAGATAACAATAGCAATATTTTGTAAAACGCACTTTTTTAACCTTAACAACACTTTTTTGGGATAATATCTACAATTATACATAGTAATATTAA
>NJDD01000716.1:517310-538867 GCA_002245505.1 Calephelis nemesis | reverse complement strand
CGTGCACCGGGTTTGGGCTTTTTAAACACAAGTGCCTGTTCTTCACTTGATAAGGTAGAATGTAAAGGCACTAACAAATATTTCCCAGTCCTAAAATAAATATAGATATAAAATACCAATATTTTGTTAAACGCACTTTTTGAACCTTAACAACACTTTTTTGAGATAATATCTACAATTATACATAGTACTATCAACATAGTACAATCAAGCAAGGTCAACTTTACACTCGCACTGTAATAGTATTTTTACATATAGGTTCAACTTCAAATCTAATCTAAGTTTATTAGAGCTAATAACTTCAATCTAAGTTTATTAATTTAAGAATAACTTACTTTGGACTAAATGTATGACTTTCGGCAAGTTGATCGTGCAACGACATTATTTCTGCTATCCCTGGTAGAAAGATCAATATTGCGCCCTTTCTAGGCCACGAATGGTCTCCTTCCACAATGTATGTCAAAACGTATTCTACTAAATCAAGATTAATCTGAAAAAAATATAAATCATTAAACCATATAAATGTCTGTCTTGGCTCTAAACCCTTAGCAAAATAAAGGCGAACTGCTTACAGGTCGCTTATCAAAAGCTGGCACGTACAACACATTTAAACGTTGTGCTTGTGTAGCGTCTGTGAATAAGCGCGCGGCGTGACGTCGCATCAAGTCACATCATGAAAAGTCTGCCCGTCTCTTTCTTGCGCGGTCGAGCTTATGAGTGTGAAAAGGACAGTTATTGTTTTGCTTTTGCTACGGTTTTTATATACAGCGTGGCCTAAGATCAGTTTCTGAATACAGGCCTTGTCGAGTCGAATCAAAATCTATTATTTTGAACATCCTGTATAGTGAAATTGCATAAGTGTGAGTACTGTGAACGTGCCAGCTTTAGTTAATTGAGCTATAACTAAGCAGCTCTAAGACGCGACGCGTTAGTTTATTTAGGTTTTTTTAGATTTTTCAGTTGCTGCCCACTAAAGCAAGCCGTTCCAGAGATTAGCTGGAACACCGACCGACATACAGACAAACAGACAAAAATTGTAAAAAATGATATTTTGGTTTATGTACGTTATATACATTAATATGTACTAGTGGTTGCCCATTGGCCGAAATACGACCATAATACAATTTAATATCTTGTTGATGAGAACACCATCTTTATTTCTCAAGAACAACTACTTTGTTCCCAAACTGTATAGTGGGCGATCTGTGATATTTCATCGTCATCATCAATATATTTTTGTGTGTGTCAAATGTATGGTAGTGTGGGTAATGTTTTATTTATTGATTTAATGTACTTTATAAGCATTATTATTGAAAAATACAAGCGTTCTGCACTTCTCCTACAGAGAAACTATAAGTGTGCCAAATTTTATGGTCCTACGTCCGCACAATTTACATAAAAAGAGGGTCCAAAATTTTGGCATCACGTATTAATATACAGATTACAACTCTAATTTTATTTATTTGTACAGATTACTTTTATAGTTATGTCACATATAGAGTTGTGAACTTCGCTTTTGTCTTCCTTAATTTCTTATGTCTCTTGATTGTCATCATTTGTACAAATATCTCCCATTTTTTTACTATGAGCAATGAAGAGTAAGTACATCACGATAACCACAAAATAAAATTACCTTTTCAGTGTCCATCAGATACAGGTTTTTGCATGTTTTCTTGCAACACTTCGGGTACCTAGCCACAACCTGCGATATCGTCAGATTTTCATCACGTATAGATGTTTTCGGCGGTTCAGTCGATTCCGATCGAACGTCGCATGTCTCTAATTCTGTTTCTAAATCTGCTTTCTTCTCTTTATCACCTAAAAGACAAATGTATTACGAACATAAGATTTTGGAATGGGTAAAAACTTCTAAACTCACGTCAGATCGTCAGAACGTAAAACGGCACACTGCGCATGCGCGAATAAGACGGCGCAAGATCTAAAATAAAACGTAGATTCATTGCTGTTTTTGTATTTCTTAGATTTTCCGTAGAGTATAGGATGCGCAATGGATAATACGCCGCAATATACTTACCATTCTATTCTCACAAGACAAAATGAAAGCAGACACGTATAATATCAACAGACATTGCCCTATTTGTTCCATCTTGAAAATAAGCTTTATGTGTAGACGAGCAATGTTCGATGTACAGATAATATGACGACGCTCCTAGCTGTCACGTGGTCTTACTTTAGCGAGTTTTTGTCAAGCCAAACGAAGATTATTGATAATATGAAAATAATATTTGTGCATAAATGATAGTACTTTCATACTGACAACTAAAGCAATTCGTGCAAAAGAACTAACCTAACCATTCCAAAATATCAAAAATACACAACGTTAATACTCAAGTTTTCACTTCTGCCGGCACTCTCGGAGTGCAACCCGTCTTATTTTTTTACTTTCTCGTCTGAGATATTTTGAGAACTATTGTCAAGCAAGCCACAACTTGAAATACCATTTCAAATCTAAGAGTCCAAAGCGCAAAAATTTCATACAAGAGATACTACAGACAAGTTACGTCCTAAACAAAAGGGTGTGAGCAAGATAGAATCAAAGATGATGATTATAACAATAATAGATTTTTCATGTACCTTTTTTTACTTTCCGTGCATATATTCCGTTTTCTTCTAAAACGTAATTACTAATCTCCATGATTTCTTCTAAAAATATTTGCTCCACAGGAAATGTTCTACCTGTTAACAAAAAACGGTATTATAAAAATATAAATATTACTATATAGTATTAAAAAACAAAGTCGCTTCCTCTGTCCCTATGTCCTTTTGTATGCTTAAATTTTACAACTAGGCAACGGATTTTGATGCGGTTTTTTAATAGAAGTGATTGAAGAGGAAGGTTAATATGTTTATTTCATAACCGTGCAAAGCCAGGGCGGGCCGCCAGTTTTGTATATAAACATAGTAAATAATTTTGGATCCTACATAAGAACCAAACATGTGAACTACCTTAAATACAAAATTTTTACATTCATAGCACTAGAAATACCAGTATAAAACTAAATACTAATTATTTTAACTAATTTATGCGAAAATCTTTAAGATACATTTCTGTTATTCCATCACATCTCTAGACTGAAACTAATTGCGACGAAATTAAACAGACCATGTTTTTTGACCTGGAAAAAATTTTATGCATTTTTGCCGTTCCTTTGTTTCATCGGCATTGTAAAACCACAAAAGCAAATACATTTCATTTTAAAATCCTTATTTGAGATGGATCGAAATCAGAACAACTTAACTTTCCTTTTTTCATTATCCACTCTATACTTAACGACAAATAAATAAGACAGAATTTGTGGTAAATAATGTTGTGCGAAGGTATAATTTTTTTTTTGTTAAAGGGATAAATAGTAAGTTTAGTTATTAAAATTATTGTAGTTAATACATGTT
This sequence comes from Calephelis nemesis, assembly GCA_002245505.1. NCBI lineage: Eukaryota > Metazoa > Arthropoda > Insecta > Lepidoptera > Riodinidae > Calephelis > Calephelis nemesis. The sequence goes on along the minus strand of NJDD01000716.1, from coordinate 535,456 downwards.
AATTTAAAATTAAAATTATTGTAGTTAAAAAACTCTAGAATATTTAAATAACTCATACTGAAATGTATTATATGTACATTATACATGTAGATAGCATTTTGAAAACTATTAAATTTAACAAAATATTAAATTTCTTGCGTATGTAAGCTTACCCAATACCCTACCTTCCAAAATACGACACCGGAAAAACATTTCGTTCCAAATAAAACTGACCTGGAATTTCCAATACAGGAACCTTATCAAAATACTCCGAAAACAATTCTGCGTTTAATGTAGCACTCATTAAAACTACTGTCAAATCCTTTCTGACTTTGATAAGGTCTCGTAATATAAGTAATAAGAAATCACTCTCTTCTGACCTTTCGTGCACTTCATCAACGATTACGTGAGTCACAGACTGCAGTTGTGGGTCATATTCTAACCTCCGCAGGAGTATCCCTGTAGTACAAAACGTCAATCGCGTTTTAGAGGATATTTTACTTTCTAACCTTATCTGAAATTCAGAAAGAGAAATTCTTTTTTTATGGCGAGCAATTGAACTTAGATGTAATTAATTAGAGGACACGAGTAGGTAACAGCGTTATGAAAATATAGATTGACTTTATGAGAATATAACAAGTTTTTGTAATATTTTTTTTTCGATGTTTTCATTCACTTGTAGCAACATAATACAAATTTAATTTAGTTCAGACAATATTCAGCAGACTGTAAACATGAGACACGCTTAAAATTACGAAGCATAGAATAAAATGTAACATGCAAAGATCCTTAATGTTTTCTGCTTTCAGTGACATGTTTTATATTCATGATTTGATTTGTTTTTCTTCATTACTCTTTGGGAAGCTGTATCTTACTTTAAATTCTTTTGAAATACATTTTAACTGCGGCACTAGGAGACTTCAATACATTTAATCTATCAGTAAGACAATTTTTTGTAGGTAAAATGTAGACTTAAGGATAACGCCCATTTGGACGGGTCGGGACGGGACGAATCGCAGCGCTATAATTCGCCTAGATCACTTGGATACATCTGGTATGAAGCAACGCCCACTGTGCCAGGGCGCATCCGCGCGGATTTTTGCGCGGCGGATTTCCTCGAAGCACCCTGCGGCCTACAGCGACCAAAGATCACAATATCTATACTTTCTATACTTGACGATTTTAACGTCGGGTGGCCTCTCTATTTGTTTGGACTACTCTGGTACTGAGTAAGGTAACAAAAATCCCGATGTAATGCGGCCCGGAACGCATCAGTGTGCTTTGCAATGCGATGCGCCCCGGTCTGACACGCTCCACCCCTGCAGCAGTGGGCGCTATCCTTTAATGACTGATTAAAAGATAATTGACGACTCCGAATGCTGCCGTTACGTACATCGGAATTCTATCAGAGAAATAAAGAAAGAGATATTTGTATTAATTACCTGATATCCAACAACTTGTCCGGTCTTTTCAACCCTCTCCTCAGATACCCGTTCTGCTACACCAATAGCTGATATCCTCCGTGGCTGTGTGCAAACTATTTCAACATGTTCCTTGCCTCCTTTATTAAAGTTTTTTAGCCAATCGTCCAAAATGTATTGTGGTACCTGGGTACTCTTACCGCATCCAGTCTCCCCACTTATAACAATAACCTAAATGAATGAAAATGTTACAACTTTCAAATTTTCGAAACAATGTGCAAATCTAATTGTCATTTTGCTACTGTAAAGTTACATTACATGACATGAATTACATAACTGTCTATATTCTATATACATAATAAAATTGTTTAGACTATGTTTTGACAAGATTTTAAATATTTTTTATGGCTTATGAAAATGATCTATCTGGAAATAATCATCGACATAATACAGTTGCAAGTTCATACCATTCATAAGTCACAACGGTTAATATTTGTTTGTGCAGAATAGGACATCCTCACGCCCACTAAACTCAAAGTGAATGTGAATGAGTAAAATATAAAGTTTATAGCTATACTTTAAAATATTAATTAAAATAAAAATAGAGTCAAGTCTATATACTCAAAATGCATAAAATCATGGAAAAAAGAATATTCTCATGCTGCGACACATTGCATTTAAAATATGGCATGTAAGCAACAACTAATAGTAAACAGACTTAAAAGAAACATATGTGGGACATGTTATAGGTAACTGACTTAGATATTTTGCGTAGATCAAAATTTGACATTTCTGCACAGCTACAAAGTAATTTATAATCATGGTTTTAAACTAAATAATGAATTAAAAGGTTGCAAATTTTATTATTCCCTGCATTGTCAATAACTGTATAGAATACTTCAAACTTAAAATTGCTTTTCTAGATAACGGAAATTAGTTAGCGGATTAGGTCTAGTTAATGGAAGTTAGTTGACATGACATAAAAACATTTAAACAAACCTGAGATTTTTCCATAGCATCCAATATTTCGTTTTTCTTTTTCCATGCAGGTAAATTCCTTCGTACTGCCATCATTTTATTATATCTGTTATTCTCTCTTTTCTCCAGAAATCTTTTAGCGATTTCTGCATTTTCTTGAATCATTGCTTCTAAGTTAATATTAGATCTATTACCTTTGGTTTCCACTCTTTTGTAATGTGATGGTAATTCTTCTTTTTCTACATTTTCTATTAATTCAGGGCATAAGGCATCAGATGGTTCAGGAAATGTTCTTGTATCAAACTTAATAAAATTTAATATCTCTTCTTCGTTATTAAGCAATTCAACTATTGAGTATATACTAGGTATTCCATCTTGGGCTAATGTTTTAGCTTCTTCATATAGTTTAGCAATAACTTTTAAACATGTGGTTTCGGGTATAATATTACGATTGTTTTCTAATTTTAGGAAAAGATGTGGAGGCTGGAATGGATATAAAGTATCTTCAGGAAATCTTATTTCTAGTTCATAAATTATTTTATCACTATTTTTAATATCACTTTCAATAGGATCATCTTTTTCCACATTAATTTCATGAAGAAATTTACATTTAGCACCAAATCTACAAGGTCCTTTAAGAAAAAGTTTACAAGCTTCTTTCTTTTTGGTTTTAAAATTTGTATTTAAAGTTTCTTTTTTCTTTGGTACTTCTATATCTGTGTTTTCATATAATTTAGTTAAATAATCTAAATTTAATGAAACACTCCAAACATTTTGTTCTTTAACGTTGAACCTGCTTTCATATATTGACTCTAATACTGCTTTTTCGTCTAACCTCATTTCTGTAAGCTCAGACTGTGACGGTACATTGTCTGGTTTCTCTTGTAAGTCAATGTTAAAGTATTTATAAAACAGAATTTCTAATGCTTTGTCTACACTTTCAGCTGCCATTTCTAATGCCTCTGCACAATGAGCTTTGTGAAAATTGTACCTGAAAACCATCAGAAAATATTACCATTTTACAATAAAATTTAAGCTACAAATTTTTAAAAATCTTAACACTCTATTTTAAAATCATCTATCCTACCAAACCATGTTCTTAAACTTCCTAAAAAAATTTGTCAATTGTGCACTTTTATTTGGATGGCCAAACAATGTTCATCTAATAGGCACATGGGTACATATAAAAAGGCTGAATAAGCACCTGGATGTGTTAGCCCCCTTTGATATTTAGGTAGCTGTTAGTTTTTGACATAGATCAAAGTACTGCAAGGCTCTATTCTTGGTCTACTTTTGTTTATATATGGTATATACTTTTGTTTTTGTTTATATATATATATATATATATATGATTAAGTTATAACACAAGAGATATCCACGATATTGTATTGTTAGTGGATCACATTTCACTTACATTTAATATAAAAAGGCAATTAGGTACGTATTAAGAAGTGAACAATGTGATGTCCAAAGTCGTATATTGGCTCAAAGTTTGCAAATCTTCTTTTAAATTGTAATAAAACAAAGTGTATTAGATACAATGCCCAATGTTAGGCTTAAAGATACCAATCTAAAACTGAATGGACCTAAACTGGATTTCATACAACTTGGAAATTGGAATTGGATATGTCACTTTAGGTATTCTTGAACACAGTATTAGCTGATCATTAACATTTAGTTCCCACAAAATTCAATAAATCCGATAAAATAATTGTTTCTTATTAACTAAACTTTAATAATTCACTAGTACTATGTTCAAGGGTACCTAAAATAACATATCCAATACCAATTTCCCATATTGCATTTATCAAGATTCGGGAGTGGCCCCACTGGTTGAATCCTGTCTTTAGGTATAACAATTGATAATAAATTAGTCATGTAAATAAAGATTTTTCTGATTCTGATTCTACTAATGCTTATGTGCTACTTTGTACAAACTCAATGCATTAACATCATCTGCACCTTTGTAGACTAAACGAGTGTCTATCCAATAAAGCTTAGTGGGGACATCACTTGTAATATGCCAGTTTGCTAAGTTGTCAAATTTTCCTCTTCCTACCCCTAAGCCATAATATTCATCTTATGATTTAGTATACTGTATCATTTACTTTACTTACTTTACTTACTTTACTTACTTTACTAGTTGTCCTTATAATAAGCGTATTTATTAAATTATCGGCATTATAACTTACTTTGACAGTTTGGATAGTGCAAACTCCCTTAACTTTGCTTCAGATGATTTAATATCAGGCTTGGAAGTAATAGAATAGTCACAACCTCCTTGGACTACGAGATTTCCTCTTTGCATCCAAAATCTGTTACTCAAGTTTGAACCTTTATCCTGAAAATGTTTAAAGCTTTACAAATAACATTTTAACATTTTATGTCTAAAAAAAATATTTAAAAATTAATAGATTAACCTCTGGGTCTAAATATATAATTAGAATAAATTTTATTTAATTCAACAGTTGCAAGGTATTAGGAAGTTGATTGTGCATTACTAATGAGCAATTACTTTAGTAACTAAATCACTTCTAACTGTCAATAAATTAAAACTCTTACCTTATATAGACTGGCACTACCAAGTTTAAATTCGGATCCATGAATGTACCTCAATGTGTCCAAAACAAGTTTCTGTGAATCCGGGTGGAGTCGAATGGTTTGCAATTCTACTTTTAATGTAGGATGTGATTCTTCTTCAGGTTCTTCTTTAACTTTTCTGTAAATAATGAAACCGTAATTTGTTTATATGGAAAAAATTTAACAGCAACACTATATTGAAAATATTATGAGTGGTTTAAAAAATATTGGCCAGAATTTGATTAATAACAATTATTTCATTAATTTTAAATAATCAAAAAAAAAATTGCTACTTTAAGGATAATTATTACAATGGTAGTGAAAATGTATCAAGGCATTTAAATCTCATTATAGTATGAAGCACACTTATAACATAAAACACTAAAATACCAACTAACTTAATAAATTTTTAGTCACACTCAGAGACCTTAATCAACATTTAAGCTATCATTAAAAAACAATTTTGTACAGCAAAAGTTGTCTCAATGACTAAACCAAAAATATTTAAAGTCACTAAATAGATTTGATATTTTCCATCGTCGGCACTAGGTAAAACTTCCAAATATTCATATTTTTAAATGAAGAAGAAGATATTTTTAAAAGCATATAATATATCTAATTACTGTCCAAGTTTTTTAATGGGTTAGCATATAATATATCTAATTACAAAATCTGTATATCTTAAAAACATTTTCAATCTAGATTACTTTTTACCCCCGACAAACTGAATCTAACCCCAAAATAAGCAAATTATATAGTTGCACACAAATAATGATACATAGAAATAATTAAATAGATATTGGATCAAATTTAATAAACCCACAGACCTATTAATACAGTAACTCAAATGTTCATCATACAAATTTCAACACCCGTTGAAACTCGAACTCAAGCCTAGCTGTTGGTCAGTGTAGTTAAGCATTATTCCCATGCACAATCATGAGGCAGTCAAAAAAGTACATTTGTGTATTGAGTTAAAGTAAACATTTACAATAACATCATTGACTAGCGCATATTTCACAAGCTTTAGGGTTAGATAAATTTGTGCTATTTGGCTAGTTTTCTTTATTTTACTGATTATTAGAAAACACAAGCTCATTTATTTACAATACTTGTTGATCCCATGCAAAAATATTCAGAAACTACAAAAAAAACCCTGTGAAATACCTTCAAAATAATATCATAACCTATTCATAATTTCATATCATAATTTGAAGCAATAATTAATATTTATGTTTTTATTATACAAAGACCATGTTAGTAGTTTGTGACTATTATTTTACCAGATATTACCATAATATTGTGCAATATGGGGAAAAATTATACCAACCTGATCCGAGCATCTGCTGGTTCCCGAAGAAAGAAGTCTGCAGCGTATTGTCTCGTTTGATCATCCATTTTGGAAGTATCCAAGGAATAAAGGAGTACTATGAATTGTAAATAGCGTCACAGTGCACAGTTTTTAATTCAAAGTGGACGCGATTTACTTTAATTAAACAACAGTCACAAAATTAGAGAAAAATGAAAACCTGATCAGTGTTCTGCCGTGTTTTCGACCAGTGTTGTCACCTTACAGAATAAAAATACACTAGATTGAAGATTCGCACAAAATCCCTTGATTTCAGAGTTACAGCTGAAAGTTCACTAGAATTTACTAAAGAATAAAAAACGAGCTAAGTACAATGTAATGTATTTCTGGAAATAATGAACAAACAAACACAACATACTCCCTAAAAAATGATATTAATTATTTCCTGATTTTTTTTTTATCATCATGATAACTACTCATATAATATAATTGTACAGCGGTCGAGGCACGCAGGCACATTATTAAGAACCCAAAGAAATGTAATCACACAAACAACCGAGATTTGAGTAACGAAACCAAAAAATATGATAATAGGCCTCACAACGAAACGTTACTCCCGAATGCATTGCGTTAACCGCTTATTATTTTGGGTTATCTTATTTTGGGTACAACTGTAATGTTTTGCCCAAGAACTGTTGAAACCATTTGCAGATCATACATTTTAAATATCAACACATTTTTGTTATATTGCATTGTTTATTAGTTAAACACATTATGTAGTCGCAGCTATGTCATACACCCGTTTATTAATGCTTTTAGGAAATTAAGGGCCTGGCACTGAGCGTGAGATATTTAACTATCCTACTGGGACTTATTTACTGTGGTTTCCATCGGGTATCACCATCATAAGGGCATGATACATGATGAAATTTTTTAAATTCTACAATTCTACCCTTCATCTGCTATTTCAAACTATAGGCAACGCTTAACATAACGATACTATCGTAACGAGTACCTACTCGTTGTTATAACAGGCACCAAAAAAATCCATTACAAATAACTGACAGATGTAGGAGGCTGAGACAGATCGCTAGTTTTGAGGATACTGTAAGGTCTTCAGCCTAATTTTTTTTTGTTGCATGAGAATAGTACCTACATTACATCCCGACGGCAGTGAAATAAGTAGTTTTAAATCATTTTCAGTATTCGTTGGCCATGGCGATAAACATATGATTTGATTACATGTTTAGTGGATTTTTTAATGACCTATTTTTCCGTCTAAGCAAACCTTAAAACTACAATTTTAGCGCAGCAGAAGGAAAGTTGTCAACTTTCATTAGAAGTGTCGATGTTATCCTTTTTACTTATTAACAAATAATTTATACATCCCTCGAAAGAATATTTTTATGAGATGCGGTAAATATAACTACAATTATAAATATGTTTTAATATATCTTTCTTTATGAAAACGCTTTCGCATTCCAAAAATTCACTAGATCTCGTGATATAATTACAATGGTGGCAGTACTGCGATCGTTTCACAATTGCCGTCACATGTCACGTTGGCGTTTGTTTTTGACAATGACAGTTGACAAATGACATTTCTGACCACAGATAATTTATTAAAGAAGAAGAACTATATTAATTATTGTGATCTCGACTTATAGACAGAGTTTTGGGGCTATCGTGAATGTAGGTAGTCATATTTTTTCATTATTATTGAATTTCATATTAAGTGAAATTGGTTAATTTGAGGGGAATTAGATTAATTTTGTTTAGTGAAAGTGCACAAACGAAGTAATCATGAAGAAATTAGTGTATCATCTATTTCCTCGCTGCCATCAAATCTCACTAGATAAGCTTGAGTAAAGAAGCCACCGCTTTACTCAAGACCCTTACCTGACATAACTTTCTACATAGTGACTAATGACTGCATATTAGGTATATAAGAATTAACTAACTTGACATTGGCAAAGTAGTCGTGAAAAACGACCGAAACTCATATTTATAAAAGAAGAAGAAGACTTTTAAACAAATTTTGTTGACCAACTGCTATGTCCACAATTTGTGTTTCAACCATGTTTCAACCATAGAAATAATATATACTTAGAGGTCTATGGTTTCAACTAGGTACCTATTCAAAATTAAAGCGAAGTCTTTTGAGTAAAGCGGTGGCCTCCTTAAGATAAGATTTGGCGGCAACGAAGAGAAAATATACAAGATATATTTCTATATGAATAATTCACTTGTGCACTTTATCTGAACATAATTCTACGAAATTCCGCCAAACTTAACAAATTTTATTTTAATTTTACAGACAAAAATCAATACTTACAAAAAAACCACAGCCATCTTTTCTCTTAGTGGTGCCAAAACTTGACATACTCTAAGAAGATAAATAATACAGAATACCTACAGATAATTAGAACTGTATATTAAGCAATTTTGTTGTCATGAGTTAAACACCAATATTTTATTATTGTGGCATACTTACAAAAAACTAAGTTTAAAAAATATGATCTAGTTACTAACTAAAAGACAGTGAAAACTTGGATGAGCCGCAGTGTAGGTCGGTCGATACCGTCGGGGTTGGGCGTATTGCAATGCAAAGTACATAATATACCTATACATATTCAGACACAAACCCGCCGCGAAATACGCTACCGGCATAGTGTGCGTTGCTGCAGTCAAAGTGACGTATGAAAGTGATCTAGATGGATTTATACTACTTACCTAATATAAGCGCTGAGCAATTGAAATCTGTTCCTTTTTTTAAACGAGCAAGTGGATTACCTAATGGAAAATTATCACCTCCGCCCACGGACATCCGCAACATCAGGAGTATCACAGATGAGTTGCCGACCTTTAAGTAATGAGTACGCTCTTTTCTTGAATGTTCCTAAGTCATAATCGTTAGGGAATACCGCCCTCGGTAACTGATTACACAAAGGTGTTATGCGTTTACGAAATGTCTTCGGAATCACACAGTTATAGATCACCACACATCAAGATGATGGGCATGATACTTTAAGCTCTGACGCGATGTCAGAAGGTGGAAATCAGCGGCTGGAATTAAACCACACAACTCCTCAGAGCATTCCCCATGATAGATGCGGTAGAGAACACTGAGTGTACCAGCATCTCTACGCCACGCCAAGGAATCAAGTAAAAAATCCTTCTCCTTGTCCTTGTCATCGACACTCAGTGAACTGTAAAGCTAGCTTTTAAATTAATTGACACATTTTCATTAATGTCGGCAATAGCTTTGTTTATATGACGCCGCTAATCTCCTCCATATTTCGTTATGAGGTCAAAACATGTTCGCTACGACCAAATACAGGCAAAAGCGTGTGGATATGTTTAGGATATGGTGTTGTACTGCCAGAAGAACTGATCAGTCTGTATTCATAGAACTGAATCAAGGTAACCACTAGGTTAGCATCTAGATAGGAGGCAGACCCTTGGAAAAGAGATCAAGGGGTCGATTTCTAATGCGCTGGTCGCACCAAATCCACAGTACTCTCGAAGGCAAAGATTCGCACTACCATAGTACGCGCTCGTTACTGATAGGCGGCACTCCAACCGAAACTTAAATATTCAAACTTATATAATTTCTGGCGCCGCAATGATTCTGTCACGTTCCGGTCAGGAGGGCAGGGTATGTGGTAGACTTGCACAGTAGGGTCAATAGGCCTTCCATCGCGGTCTCAGGATAGCGACGCACCTATAACATCTATGGTATCTACAGGCTACGGCTGTCTTTTGCTATCAGGAGTTGTGTGCTTGTTCGCTGAAATCTAACAAAAAAATATTTACTATAAATGCACCGCCCGTATACACTCCAGGAACATATTAATCCATGGAGGGTTGACGACCTCTAGTACTGAGGTATACGACTCGAGGAGGAGGATTAACATATTGTGTTGCCCAACTGAGGGCGTGATATCATTATCCACACACAGAACACAAAACACAAACACAAAAGAACATAAAAACTGCTTCCAAATTGAAATGTGTAAATAGGTAGATATAGTTACTACTTGTGTCATATAAGTGATATTACCATTATAACCTTTTATTAGCAGACTTAGAGTCGGCAAGTTTTTGAACTGGATATGGTTATTGCCTAATTAAGCTTAAGTGTAAACTGCCTTAAAACGTTTAAGATATCTTTTAATGACTGTCATTGTATGTACCACAAAATTATCCGGTCAACGATATGGGTACCTAGTTTGTCCACTTTCCTGGTACGAAGGATTCTTCAAATAGTGTTATTATCATAAACCTACTTTAGATACACATGACAACATAATAAGAATAGCAATGGAGCATCATATGTCCTGATTATATGAATGATATGCCTCATATGCAAGTCTACATACTATATCTTCCCCTTCCAACACGATTTACGGCGAGTACTTAAGGCGGCATAATAAGGAATAGGTAAGCGGTGCCAATCCCGGCGCAGGCGGACCGGGGGCGCGAGAAGGCGGTTCCTCCGCCTTCAAAGTACTTCCGATGCGGGGCTGCCGGGGGGAGTCGGGGGACTTCCTCTGGCCAGCACGGCCTCACACGCCTGGGGGGCGACTCCAATGGCCGGAGTCGCTCCTCTTTCAGCGCGGGAGGAGGCCCGGTGAGGACCGGGCCGTAGCCGCGGAGCGAGATGGTGAATGCCAACGCGACCCCATCTCGCTCCTTGCCGGGCGGCAGGAAGGTCATCGTGTGGTTTTTAGTCGGTTCGAGTCCGACATAACCCGCTGCTCTCCCCCGAGAGCGGTGGGTATCCGGGGGGATTTTCCACACGTAAAAAAAAGGTTTCAACATAAAAGACAAAGCACGAGCCGAGCGAGCGAAGCGAGCGTGCCGCGACAGCGGCCGGCGAAGTGCCAGAAAGCTAATCGCTTTTTAGAACAAATGCGTTAGGTTAAATTTGAACAGAAGCGACTTTGATCGTATTAAAAGGCGCTAGATAAATAGGTATTAGAAATAAAGATAACTCTAATATGTAATCGTATTTTCATTTATTTATCAGAAATATACAATCGTACTGTGATATATTTATCCTCCCGCGCTCCCGGTCCACCTGCGCCGGAGCGGGCCTGAGTTGGGATCGTCCTCCCGGGCCCGCTCCGCGGTCTCCTTTTGTGTCATGACTTCTTCACAAAAGGAGACCACCGACTGCCAGGACCTGTCACTACCGAGCATGGCGTTGACTACGCTTCGCAGCGAGAGGTCCTCTCCTATGACCGCTGAGAGAGTACGCCGTTGTTGCTCAAAGGCGACGCACTCTCCCAACGTGTGGGACGCCGTATCTTCTGGCGCCCCGCACTCGTCGCAGGCGGGGGTCGCCTCCCGTCTCGCGATCTTGTGCAGATACTTTCCGAAGCATCCATGCCCGGAAAGCACATGCACAAGACGGAACGTCAGCGACCCGAACCGCCGCTGCAACCACCCTCGGAGGACCGGTGGGATAGCCTCCACCGTCGCCTGTCCAGGGACAGGTGGGGCTAGGTCCTCCTTCCACCGCTCCAACATAATCTCCCACGCCTGCCTCTGCATGCGCCTCACGTCCTCCCACGCCAGGAGCTCCCCGCACGCTCTCGCCGACGATACCGCGAGGTATGTGTCGGCAAGAGTACGCGCTTGGAGCTCCCAGGGCGGGTCTCCTGCGAGGACGCATGCCGCCGTCTAGGACACCGTCCGGTATCCGCGTATCGCCCTGGTCGCGATGACCCGCTGCGGACGTCGCAGCAGGGTCTTGTTGGCGCGACCGAGGGCGTCCGGCCAGACAGGTGCCCCATACAGGGCCATACTCCGTACGACGCCGGAGTACAGCCGTCGGCAGATAGCGCTTGGGCCTCCCACGTTGGGCAGCAGCCTCCCCAAAGCAGTGGCGGCTCCCAGGACTCTCGGGGCGAGCCGGACAAAATGTGCCCCGAAAGTCCACCTCCCGTCCAGGATGAGACCCAGGTACTTCATCTGGGTCCCAACCCGGATTCATGTTGAAACCTAACCTAACCAAAACAAACCATACCAAAACCATATAACAATAATTGATCATTTAGTATAAAACGAATTTATGTTCTTTTTCTAAAAGTTATTTTTATGGTAAATGATGTTATGACTTGTGTAGGGCTTACAATCATGCTAGCAAATTATATTATTGAAATTGATTTTATGGGAAACATAGTTTCTAGCACGTGACTAATATAGTAAACAATGAGTATGACATATGAAATTATGAGAAACAATATTATGCCTGTTGACCATTATAGCAGATGAAATTATGGCAAATGAAATTTTGGCAAACGGGTGTAACCGCATTTTCCGACCTCCGTATCAAATTAAAATGATCAAAATTCTTTTTTTACATTTTTTTTTTCAATAACAAATTAATTAATATAGGTACAGATACATGTTAAATCACTGGTCAATACATTTTTATGTATTGACCAGTATATGTATGCCTGTTTTAGGAGGCCCCGTCTTCTTTCTATCTTTCGTTCTGCTATATTTAACATGTTAAATTTTATTTTTCTTCATTTTTTCTTTAAGTTTTGGCCTTCACGTTAGTATTTTGCTATTCGTCAAGTAGAAATTTTCATCAAATTTTATATCAATTATACGAGTAGTTAGGTAGTCATCAGTCATTAGTCGTCAGTAAGTCATGTCAGGCTCTTGGGTGATGCGGCGGCCTCATTACACAAGCTCATGTAATGAGATTTGGCGGCAACGAGGAAATACACGATACGCTAATTTCTTCATGATTATTTCATTTGTGCACTTTCACTGAACAAAATTATACAAAATGCCACCAAAATTGACTAATTTCACTTATTATCAACACGAAATTCAATAATTATGAAAAAACTTCGACCATCTTTTCTCTCGATGGCGCCAAACCCCAAATTGTATTTCTTAATCATTAACTTTTATTATTAAACTAGTTATCCCGGCGAACTTCGTACCGCCTGTTCAGTTTGTATGGGAAAAATAAAATGTTACTACGTTTCCGAACAAATGATGCTCGAATTTAATTAAGTAACCACGTTTCCGTACAAACGGTGCTCTTTAATATAGTCTATGGCTGTGAATGACATTGACATTCGTTACGCGCGTTTTTTAAAGTATGCAAAATTAAATGTATATTTTTCAATATTTCTGAGAGATTTTCTTAATATTTTTTTCCGTAAGAACCTTCTCCTAATAATAACAAATACAACAAAAAAAAGAATTAGTAAAATCGGTCCAGCCATTCACGCGTGATGCCGTGACCAAGGATAACGGGTTTCATTTTTATATATATAGAAGATAAAGATAACTTTAGTATAGCTATAATAAACCACATCAAAGACACGCGAATGCACGTAGTTGAATCAGGAAACTTCTAATTAGACAGTTATACGCAAAACACGCATATAACTGATAACTAAACATGATCATGCTTTAGGAAATGACCATCAGAATAAAATTTGACGAATTTGTCACATGCAAAATAAAAATATTGCCTTGAAAGGAATTAGAATTCAAACAACGCTCTTGGCAACAAAATGTTAAGGAATACTGTCGAATTCATAATAGACACGTTAAACTATCAATTTGAACGTGAAAAGGCTGAAAGTATTCTTTCTATGAAAATATTTTAAATTCGTAACGAATTGGTTTTTTTTTAAGTAAAATTTATATTGGAATTTTGGTGCCATCGAGAGAAAGAGAGAGCAGTTTCGTCTTAACTATTGAATTTCTTGTTTATATTAAGGGAAATTAGGCAGTTTTAGTGGCATTATGTACAATTTTGTTCTGTGACCTGTGTTTTGTTGAAAGTTGCAAGACCCGAGTGTAGGAAGAATGTATGAGAGTCAAGTCCAAGACAGGCTGAATAGTGTATGCCTGCCGGACTTAAACATGGATGACTGTTGGAATGTTTTGAAAGATAGCATGGTTGATGTTGCGAAAGAGGTATTTGGGAGTGCAAAGATCCACAAGTCTATGAATGGTGACGCATGGTGGGATGAGGAGGTAAAAGCCTCCGTTGAAAGAAAGAAGAAAGTTTGGCTAGACTATGTAGCATGTTTGCAGTCGAATGACAGTATGAAAGAGTTGAAGAAAGAAATGTACCGCAGTTGCAGGAATATCACCAAACACTTAGTGAAAGAGAAGCGTGAAAGGGAAAGTATGAAACTAGAAGAGAGGTTGGCTAACAACTTTAAGATGAACACCAAACTCTTTTGGAGGGAGGTAAAGAAGTCTCGGAGTTGTTCGTCTGCCTCCAGAATGAATAGAATTAAGTCTAAGAGTGGTGATATTCTTGCAAGCACGCATGACCTGTTAAAACGGTGGAATGAATATTATGGAGATATGTATGAAGATGCCCAAGATGCTACCGCTGGGTCCGAGTACTCAAATGACTCGGAAATAGCGCAGGCATCTGACGGCATTATAATGGAAGAAGTTGAATGGGCGATAAGAAGTATGAAATATGGGAAGGCTGCGGGAGTAGATACGGTTACAGCTGAGATGATCAAACTTGGTGGTCCTGCCGTCCCTGACTCTTTCTGGGTTCTTTGTAACAAATGTTGGAAGACCGGCAGAGTACCCGAAGACTGGCGACCTGCGGTTATCGTGCCCTTGTATAAAGGCAAGGGTTCACGCATGGACTGTAAAAGTTACAGGGCCATTAGTTTGATCAGTTTAGCATCAACAGTGTATGGAAAAATAGTTGAAAGGAGGATGCAAGGGATGTCCGATGAAACATTGTGTTGTGGGAGGCTCAAGGCGGTTTCAGGTCTGGAAGAGGATGCACGGATCAAGTGTTTTCGCTCCGCAACATTATAGAGAAGCATCTGGCTGTGGGTCAGAGGGTTTTCAGCGGTTTTGTGGAACTCGAAAAAGCGTTTGATAGGGATGTACGTAAGGAACTTTGGGACATTTTGCCAGATTATGGGTGGTCGGGTCCCTGCTGCGTGCGGTGCAGTCAATGTATTTAGACTGTAAAGCATGCGTGCTTTGGTGGATGGCAACATATCGCCATGGTTTGATGTTGATATTGGCGTCCAGCAGGGTTGTGTGTTGTCAGCACGCTTGTTTATCTTGTATTTGGACAAATGTCTGCAAAGGTTAAAATCATTGAATGTGGGAATGCGTATGGGTGACCAAGTTGTGAACTGCCTGCTTTATGCAGATAATGCTGTACTTTTAGGCTCTACACCATCTGAGCTGCAAACACTGGTCACAGTTATGGAAGAAGATTGTAAAGAAAGGGGCTTACATTTGAATGCGATGAAAACCAAAATAATGGTATTTGAAAGAGATGTAGGCAAAACGGATGTAAGAATTTTGGTTGATGATGTAGTGCTGGAACAAGTGAATGAAATTGTATATCTTGGTTGTGCTTTTAGCAGGGTTGGAAGGTACTCCGCGGATGTAGAGAGGAGAGTGAGTGCAGGGAAATGTGTGAATGGTGCGTTGGGTAAGCTATTCCAAAGCGAGGTTTTGAGTCAAAAAGCTAGACTCGCTTTGCATAATTCTGTGTTTATCCCAACGTTATTGTATGGAAGCGAGAGTTGGGTATGTCAAAAAGATCATGAAAGTAGGATAAATGCGGTCGAAATGAGAGCACTACGGAAAATCTGTGGTGTAATGCTCGCTGACCGCATTCGTAACAGTGAGATCCGAGAAAGAGTGGGATTGAAAGTAAGTGTTGGTGTTCAAATGCGATAGGGCATGCTCCGCTGGTTCGGTCATGTGGAAAGAATGACAGATGAAAGATTGACAAAGCAGGTATACAATGCCAATGTGGATGGATGTAGGTACCCGGGGAGACCAAGGCTGACATTTCATAATCAGATCAATCGGTTATTATCTGAGGGTGGTGTCAAGAGTCTCCGAAACCGGCGTTTTTTTTATGAAAAGGGTAATGAATGTGAAGGAAGCAAGACAGGTTTGTCAGGATCGTGAGGTCTGGCACTCGATACTCTCTGCCTATCCCGTAAGTGACTTAGCCTGAAGATATGTAAGTTGTTCTGTGAAAGTGCACAATTAATAAAATATACAAGAAGAAATAAGAGTAGTGTAGGTATCATGTATTTCCTCGTTGCCACCAAATCACCAAACTTGTGTAAAGAGTCTACCGTTTTACTCAATAACCAGACATGACTTTCTGTGACGCCTTATGACCAATTTTGAATAATTTACTATATACTAATTAATAATTCGCCATGAAATTGATTTTATTAAAATGGTAATTTGTTGTATATTTCAATTTTACTAATGGCAAATGCCAAATAATTTTATTTAGAATTAACAAGCCTGCTGTGAATTTTTCTAATTTAAATTCAAATCATTTATTTGCAAAACACGGTTAGGGCTTTTAGTGAGCTTATTTCTGATCTATGTGAAAAAATTTAATGTCTTTGTTTATAGGAAACTGAAGTATTCTGAAACTGGCGACTCTTATATAATTAAAGTTAACACAATGAACTTAGAAAGAGGCGCAACATTTTAAGTTCAGCTTTTTTAAGAATCTGTAGGGATCAATATCTAAATAAATCAATATAATTATCAAAAACGAAACAACTTATTTGTTTCTCCGTTTAGGTTTGTCTGAAATAGTTTCTTATTATGTCAAAATTAAATGACGGGTACTTTTAGTCCCAGACACAGAAGTAACTTTAAGCGTTATTTTTCAATCTGTAGAAGAGCATAATTGTTACTTATATAGTTCAGTCTATTAATGTCTCAAGTAGTTTACTACAGAATAGGTCATATCTATTTTGATTTTATATAAGTTATGCGAATATGATACAACATAAATAACTAAGCACGCATTTTACGATACAAAGTGAGAATTAATGTTGTGGAAATTAAAGTTTACAAAAGAAAGATATTATACCAACATCTGTACTCTGTACATATTATTTAGTTACTAGCCTCGGTTTTTCCCACTTCATCGGACTATCCCATCTGTAGACCATAATCAGTAATTTAAAATGTTTTTAAAAAAATTTGTTCTGTTTTACAATTTTACGAGACATGTTGTATCCACAATAAGCCATCACAACATTATTTAAGCTGGGTTTTTAGACTATGTAAATTGATTTAGCTTTGACCGATGAAATCATCGGATATTACGTTAGTTGTAAATAGTTTACGGATACTTACTAGCGTCAAGATTTGACAACTCTCGAAACTCGAGGTTGGCAACGCACCATTACCACCTTTGGTGTCTCTAGGCGACGTGAATTTCTTAACATCAGGTAATCCGTCTGCTTGTTTGCCTTCCAATGTCATAAAAAAAACTCTATCGCCCGATGGAAAAAACTGAAAGTAATGCTGGCTTTAAATAGCTTAAAGTACTAGATATACTATTTAAAGTATGCGCTTCGGTTTTACACTTTTTGCATTTTATATTTTTATTTGGCTGACCTATCAAAGTTTAAGCGAAATTATTAATTATGTAACAACAATAAAACCATATATCTTTAAAATACATTCGGATTTTCGAAGCTTGAAGAATATAGCCGAAACGCATAATTTAAATAGTACTAATATACTACACTTGTTACATTAATGTCAGAGGACCGTGCAATAATTCATCAGATTGGTACCATCGCCAAGCTCAACCCTATTCCCTGTCGTCATAGTTTCCGTGCTAGGGATTTTCTAATTACAAACTTGCATTCAGGGCCATAAAATAGCGAAATGTAACATTTATAGTGTCTATAGCTGACGACTTTTTCTTACAACAATAGAGCCTCCTGATTTTTAGCAGTCATCTATACATAGTATAAAGCAAAGTCGCTTTCCGCGTCTGTCTGTATGTATGTATGCTTATATCTTTAAAACTACGCAACGGATTTTGATGCGGCTTTTTTCAATAG
>NJDD01000716.1:505294-516033 GCA_002245505.1 Calephelis nemesis | reverse complement strand
TGAATTGATTTTAATATTTACAAAAAATAGATGAAACTTTGGATAGCGATATAGGCTACATTTTATCTTAAAATTTTAACGAGCAGTGTTGGAGAGCTAAATATAAAAAAAATAAAAATTAGTAGACTACGCGGGCGAAGCCGCGGGTAACAGCTAGTCTATATATAAAAATCAATGCCACTTTTCATTGTAATTTTGTAACTCAAGAACGGGCTCACCTATCCAAACTAAATGTACCTATAGGCTTTGGTCGGACTATTTAGTAGATGGTTTATGTGAAGTTTGCATAAAATCGGTTGAGCGGTTCTTCATTTATCACATTTTTTGTAACAAATGAATTCAATAAATTTCGGATCGGAAATAAATTTGTTAATGGGTATTTTTCAGTCAAATTGAAACTTTTTCAGATAGGGATTGTGCTTTTTAAGTTAATTTGCTCCTTTCTGGGGCCGGCTAAGATCTTTTTTTTTCTTTTTTTGTGTTATTCGTGTGGTCATATACCTACGTACCGAAGCACGTACCGGGCCGCTAGTATGACATAAAAGGAAAAAAAAAGCAGAAGTGTCTCTTTAAAAAATCCCTCATAGGTTGTATATAAAACACTTCTAGAATGACCGTTACTAAATGACGTGTATTAAAGAGGCTTTCACAGTAATTCTATAATCCTTAGATCGTTTACAGAGATTAGGTCGGCCTTGTAAATATTTGTGACTTGGGACGTCTGATGTTAGTACGAAATTTTTATGACGTTTCAAGGGCAACGACTTTTCTTCCGAATATGATTAATCTTGAATTTAATCCATTCAAGAGCTTAGGAACAAAGATCCCAGGGATATTGATATGACAGTGTAGCGACGTTCCAACGGAATTTTATCTGTTTGTTTTGTTTATGGAATTGCGGATGGATTTCCGTAATGTAGGTATGTTGCCTTCGTATACCAAAGGTGCAAATAATGATTTGCAACAAACTTCTATATAGAACAGTCTATTTAGATCACTTGTTATTAGGCTTATGATGATACTTTTAGTTTGTTTTTGGACCCCGACAGAATAATAGGAGTGTTTGACATGTGTGTCTATGGAATCATAACTTTTGAATGACTGAAACAATTTTCATATGGAATTTCTGTTTGAAAGCTGATGTGATCGTAATAGTTCTGAGCTACATTATATTATGTAGGTTTCAGTTTTATAAACTAGTGTGCACTCACGGCTAAGCTGCTGATTCATCAGATTTGATTTGTATATAGCTACAGATCCGAGTTCAAACTTCAAACATAGACTATTTTATCTGTTAAAACTTTTTACCCCTAAATGACTATAATAGAAGACGAAAGCTTGTTCAAAATATTAGCTAGTATTTAATGTTACACACTGATAAGGTCGCTGGCAAACTACGAGTTAATTAAGATACATCTCCTTGACAAATATGCACGTTATCTAGCACGAGTAAAGTTGATGTAAGTGTATCAACTCGCACTAGGCCGATTTTCAGAAGGCTTTGGACGCAAACTATTTCGTGGTCTAAATCCGCGCCTGTTGCCAAACCGCCCGATCAGTCTTATTAGTTCACTCGGCAAAATATACGAGCGTCTTATCCTCGCCCGCCTTAAGACGGTCGTAGCCGAGAAGCATTTGTTAGTGGATGAGCAATTTGGTTTCCGGGCAGCCCATTGATGTACAAATCAAGTGCACCGCCTCAGGGAGTACATTCTAGACGGCCTGAATAGACGTTGCCCCCTATACACGGGAGCCCTATTCTTTGACGTGGCCAAGGCATTCGATAAGGTCTAGCACAACGGCCTAATCTATAAGCTCTACGAAATGGGCGTGCCAGACAGACTAGTTCTTATCATACGAGACTACTTATCCAATCGCAAATTCAGATTTCGCATAGAAGGTACTCTATCTAGCAGTAGGCCCCTAGAGACTGGGGTGTTGCAGGGCTCGGTGCCCTCACCTTTGCTATACAGCCTGTACACGAACGACGTACCACGACCGCCGCGCGTCCACGTAGCCCTTTTCGCAGACGATACGGCACTATATTATATGTCTAATCATAACGGACAGTTTATAGGCAGACTCCTACGTAGCGCGGCCACTCTCCCGGGCGACTGGTTCAGGAAGTGGCGCATAGAAGTAAACCCCGATAAAAGTGCAGCGGTGTACTTTAATCGGGGTACTAGGCCATTCGAACGGATGAGACCCTATCGCTATCCGGGTACCATCAAAATGTTCGATGGAATAATTCCCTGGGAAAAATCAACAAAACACCTAGGGATTATTCTAGACAATCAGATGTCGTTCAAACCGCACATCTCACGTGTCACTAACAGAACTAAGTACGTACTTAGCTGTCTCTATTATTTAATTAATAAAGACAGTAAAATGTCACTTCATAACAAAGTGACACTTTACGTGTGTCAGGCCAATCTTAGCTTACGCAAGCGTAGCCTTCGCACGTACGTACCCGACCCATCTTAAAAAGCTACAAGTAAGGTAGGTGCGGCCAATAAGGCCTATCGGGTAATAAGGTCTAAGTAAACGCAACGAGGACCTACATCGCGACCTAGATTTGCCTACAATAGCGCAGCATTTCAAAGAACTAAAGTGTGACTACTCAAGTGTGATTACACACCGGCTGCAAACGCTCCCGCCAAACTTAGGAGACCCCGCCACGTGTTATCAGATCCACCTGATCCAATAACCGCGGCAAACGCGAGCCTCCCTCCCAATCCCAAACGGAACACAAATTCACAAGACACTACACTACACCGTCGCCGACGGTCTAGGCGACGAATACCTCTCTTGCGCCCGGCGCCTAACGCCAAGCGACGAGCCACCACTATTCCTCCACCTAGTCCACCCAGTAACCAGAACGCAGCACTAAGTCGAGATACGGTCTCCCGGGAGACAGCCGTTGTTGTTGGCGTTGTAGGAAACAGTCCAATCCATCTAAATAATGATGTCTCGGGCTGAGCACTCTGCTCGGCCCACAAAGCCCGGTAAAGTTGTAAAAACCGCGAGGTTGGCAGCACATTAGTCATTCCAACAAAAAACGCCTGTTGCCAACCTTAAACTAAAATGTCGAACTTCTTGCGTAGGTGTTGCACTACCCTTCGAACCGGCACGTGACCACGACGAGCACTTAAGTCAACTAGGACAGGTGTGGCGATGATACCAAACAAATCCAGATTCTTTTCTACTGTTGCTGAGCGAGATCACTTTATCCGTCCATCCTCTTCCAGACCTGAAACCGTCTTGAGCCTCCCACAATGTTGCACCTGTTTGTTGTTTTAACAATGTTTGTTGTTTAAATTAAGTAAGATTTCGTTTAAAAACTCGTTCAGGCAAATTATGCCTTATTTTTAGCCGTCGATGGAGAGAGAAAAGAGGGGTGCTATAAGTTTAACGTATCTGTTTATATGCATGTGTCTGTGTGCATGAGCGCGTGTCTGTGTGTGGCATCACAACTTTTAAACTGATGGACCAATTTCGATTTTTTGGTTGAAACATGACTTGCACAATATGTAGGTAGGTTTTTGTCGCGTGTAATTGACATTTAATTTTAGTGTTCCATATTGAGATAACTATTATATTTTTAAGAAATGTACATAACATAATAATAATAATAAATTCTTTATTTCACGTAAACCTACAAGAGGCATTTGTAAGATGTGACGCATTTATATAATAGTAAGTTTTCTACCGGATCGGAACGCGTCCGCACACTGAGAAGATCCGGCAAGAAGCTCAGCGAGTTTGTCTTTTTTTCTTATTTTAAAATATGTTTACGATAATTAATGTAACAAGTGGTCGGCCGTTGGTCGAAATTCGACCATAATAAGTTTTAATATCTTGTTGATTAGAACGCTATCTTCATTTCTCAAGACCAACTACTTTGATTCCAAACTTCTTAGTGCGCCATCTGTGATCTTTTATCGTTACTATCAATATATTTGTTTGTATATTGTGTTTGTTGTAGTGTGGGTAATGTTTAATTTGTTGATTTAATATACTTCATAAACATTATTGTTAGAAAATTTGTTTTGGCATCACGTAATAATATATTATAGATGATACATTATATTCATAAGAGATTGGTATGAGGAGCAAATAGTTTATAAATTAATTCGGCAATGTTATAATAACCTCTTTCGTTTAATTTACATTTAGCAAATTTCTTAAATTTATTAATCGGAAGTTCTTTCATATATTGGGAAGTTTATTGTAGAACTGTATACATTGGCCTATAAAAGAATGGCTTACTCTGTGGAGACGAGATACATGCACAGCAAGACTATTTTTGATCCTTGTATTGACAGTGTATACCTATCACAATTTATTTTAAATGAACTTGAATCTTTGTAAACATACATTAAATTTTCAAAGGTATACTGGTATGCTACAGTTAGAATTTTGATTTCTATGAATTTTTCTCTCAGGGAAACTCTTCTGCACAGACCACATTATAGCCTAGGTTACAAATTGCCCTTATGGCTACATTGCAATGTGCGGGCCCCATTGAAATTTTTATCAATTGTTATTCCAAGAAACGTAGTATTATATTTAAATGTATATTACTTTTTAAACGACAAAGTGTTTTTTTTTCTTTTATATAAGTACCTGTTACTATAGCTGAAAGTAAAGAGCTGTGTATGTAAAAAATATTGATTTAAATGTATTTCAATGCTCATTTTTTAAATAATTTATTTTAACTGTAGATGAGTAGGTAGAGTTATTCTCGTCTCGCTCAGGTTAGTACTACCTTGCCTAGCTCTCTCGCCAAAATGTCAGTGCTCGCCACTTTTATTTTTTGATTAGCTTCGTTCCTCCCGTCCTGTTTGTATGGAAAAACTTAAATGTGTTTTTTCCTAGTTTCCTCGCAGGTTTTGCCTTTTTCATATCTTTTAAACCTTCCCTGGACTTGAACAAATAATTCGAAACCAAAATTAGCCAAATCGGTTCAGCCGCTCTCGAGTTATAGCGAGACTAACGAGTAGCAAATTATTTTTATATATATAGATAGATAGATGGATTTAGAGGGGAATGTAAACAGTGAAGTTGGTTACTTGGTAGGAGTCTGACACATCAGCCTCAGATTGGAAACGTAGTATTGGTATCTTTTTTTGGTATTTACGTACATTTGGTGTCTTTGAGTGACGTGTAATTATTACTGTCGGAAAATCCATTTCCAAATATTTTTAATGCATTTATAAAAATATTAATTATTATGAAACAGATGTTCGTTTTTTACATAAAATAAAACGATAACTTTTTATCAACGAGCTATTTTCAGAACATCTTATCAAACGAAATTAGACGTGTTAATAATGTGTATTTAAGGAACGTTTTTATATTTCATTGTGTAATCCGGTGCAATTTTTTGATTTTAAAACTTTTTAAAGACTTGACAAAGGCGGGTTGTTTCGTATATATTTACCTTGTAAACGAACGAGCTCAGACTGTCTTAAAAATATCCGTCACCTAACATAAAATATGTCTGTCTAAAGTATCTTCACGCCCATATACCTGAAGAGGTAGGCAGAGGCACAACCAGGGCACTCAGGACCAGCCCAAGACACTAAGTCCCACAATATCATAGGCGGCAAGCATGTCGTCAACCGGGCACATATCCAATCCGAACAACACTTTTTTTATTAGAAAATTGGAAAAACCAAATTTTCTTTTTGAGGAATCGAACCCAGGACCTCATGCAGTCAAGTCGAACATCTGAGCCGCTAGACCACAGAGGCGAAAATCCATACAGTCTATATCTATATATCTAGTTTATATTTACAGATCTTTACTGTCTATATTTATTATTTTGTGCCTACAGGCACGGGACACCGTAGACATTGTATCGCTACGTTGTAGACGTGATGTGAAAAATATGCACAACTAGTTGAACCACTACCCTCTAGACCAGAGTTTCCCAAACTTATGTCCACTTTAAAAATCAATTGTTTTGTAATTTTTTTTCGCCTGTAAAACTTTAAGAGCATAAACAAAAACGAGTTTTTTTAAAAGCGGTTTTAAGCGTCGGTTAAATGGTATTATTCATAATCAACGTATGGTATTCGAAGACAAGAGACGTTATTTTAAAGTTGGCTAAATACCTAATTATTAAATTAATGACGCTGCCAATTTTTTTTTTTTCTTTTTTCCCCGTGTTCGTGGGGCCACTGTGCACTGCTAGGCAGTTTTTAAGAGGCGAGCATATGCTACCCGTCGCTACTAAACATGACTACTGATGATAGAATGCTATGCATCGAGTTGCCCGGGTAGGAATCCATTACCTTTTCAAGCGGAATAATGGCATGGTGTCATGCCAGTAAGTAGGGTAGCTCATTAACAATTTTTATGTCTACAGACAAGGTTTGTCGGAGTTTTGGCGCCATCGGTAGAAAAGATGGCTGAAGTTTCCTGATTCAACTACGTGCATTCGCGTGTCTTTGATGTGGTTTATTATCTATACTAAAGTTATTTAATAATAAAAGTTAATGATTAAGAAATAAAATTTGAGGTTTGGCGCCATCGAGAGAAAAGATGGTCGAAGTTTTTTCATAATTATTGAATTTCGTGTTGATATTGAGTAAAATTAGTCAATTTTGGTGGCATTTTATTCAAATTTTTTCAGTGAAATTGCACAAATGAAGTAATCATGACGAAATTAGGGTGTCATGTATTTCCTCGTTGC
This sequence comes from Calephelis nemesis, assembly GCA_002245505.1. Lineage (NCBI taxonomy): Eukaryota > Metazoa > Arthropoda > Insecta > Lepidoptera > Riodinidae > Calephelis > Calephelis nemesis. Next base: position 509,333 of record NJDD01000716.1, on the reverse strand, counting down.
CGCCAAACCTCATTACATGAGCTTGTGTAATGAGGCCACCGCTGTACTCAAAAGCCTGACATGACTTACTGACAACTTATGACTGATGACTAATTATAATTGATATAAGATTTAATGCAAATTTCTACTCGACTAATGGCAAAATATTAATGTGAAGGCCAAAGCCTAAAGAAAGAAAGATAAGGTTTGTCCGTGACAAATGACTTCACAGTCAAATTCACAGTTTACTGAAAGTAAGAGACAAGTCCACAGGACAAATCTGGCCATGTCTCGCCATGAGCTTATTCGTTATCTTGTCACAAAAAATGTGTTCCATAAGACTACATAACATTAGCAACGCTAATAGTTTATTTTAATTAATACTGTGATGTCAACATACTCAGATTTACAAATACTAATTTCTTGTGTGTGTAGAATCTGTGTAAAATCTAAATATCTTACATTTGTGTCACAATTTCTGACATAATATATAATCATACATTATCTGTTCTTGAAATGGTAAATAAATCAATAAGTGGAAATGTGTATATTGTCATTATATTTGTGCCATACATTTTAGGTGTACATGTGTACAAAGCTCGTAAAAGGCGAGCGAATGCTTACTGTCACTAACACCGTGACACCTGACTAGGTGGTAGAGTTTCGCAGCGACTCACCCGGATTGGTAACACCGCCTTACCTATTCCTGCCGCCATAACGTCATGACGTGTTCCGGTTCGGAGAGTAAGGTAGCCGGTAAACTTACTTTTGCTAAAGGCCTAACATCCCGACCTCAGGTTGGCAACGCACCATTACCACCTTTGGTGTCTCTAGGCGGCGAAAATTTCTTACCATCAGGAAATCCGTCTGCTTGTTGCCTTCCAATATGATAAAAAAAAAGGATGTTATAAGTTAGCCGTGCCTGTATATTTGTGCGGGTGTGTCTCTCTGAGGCATCATACCTTTTTGGCATCTTACATCTAATGGATGAACCGATTTCAATGCGGTTTATTTTATTTGAATGCTGTCGAGGTCAACATAGTTCTTAGCTTTTTATGAACTATTTTAACTAGTCTAGTGTATTTTATATCTTATTGAGGATACTTATGTTCTTAATCTTAGGTTCATGTGTGCGTTCACTAAATGACATGTAATATCACTCGTAAATTCCCTAATCCTCTAGGAAAACCCGTAATGAAGTACTCAAAATGATACGAGGTTTATGGTGCCATAATCATGACGAAGACAATAAAAATTGAATTTAGTTGTTCCTGGTCTATAGGGCCGAATTTTGTGGGAGAGCAGGGCTTGGACATGGCTCTTGGACACCACAAAACTCTGCTAATAGAGTGAAATAAAAAAAAATTCAAAGTTCGATTATTCGATATTTTTTTTCATACAATCTTTTTAGGTATATTGTTCGTCGATAATACTTAATACAATATCAACGACAATATCTTAATATTCATATTTTCAAAAATATGTTATACGTCATTTTCTGCATTCATTGTAATGTAGTTTAAATTTGACTTTTCTTGTTTATTTTAAATACTTATAATTAAAACAAGCTTTTGCTTTTAGAATTATTTGTGACGTCTAGTATTAAATGCATTTTTATATTTTTAAGAGCACCATTGTACAGTATATCGCTAAATCTTGTTCCATATTTTAAGGTTGCCTGGAAGAGATCGCTGCCTTGGCGATAAGGCCGCCTTTGTGTATCTGTTAGTTTAAGTTATTTTAATGTATTTGTAATTTCTTTGTATGTGGTACACAATAAAGAGTTATTGTATTGTAACTGTATTTTTGTTTAAATAAGTTAATTGGGTTTTTTTGCAAAACTGGATAAGAAAAATCGTTTCTTACATTGGGGAAATTATTTTAGCTTTTGCTCTTTAGCTTCCTTAGGACCTCTAATCCTCTTAATTCAACGCTGATTATCCAAATTAGAATATTACAAGCTTTTGAGTATAAACTTGTCATAAACTGAATAAGTCTTACAAAGAAGGAAAGACAATTAAATGATAATAATATTCTTAAGTTGACGACATAGTCATACTTAATTCGTAACCATAAACCCGCAGACGGTGCAAGGATTGACGTAGAATTAATTTTATACAACGTGTCAAGCGCGACTTTGGCCGAATACTATTGATAAACTAAAACAAAGCTAAAAGACCACTTTTATTCAACACACAAGGTATAGTGCTTTAAATATACTTACATACATGCACATACATCTAAAGGCCAAGTCCCATGCGAGGTAGACTCTTTGCCTGTATGTATCAAGTGCTAACTCTCACGATCCTGTCAGACTTGTCTGGCTTCCTTCACATTAAAATAAAAGTATCTTCACGCTCATATTCCCGAAGAGGTAGGCAGAGGCACAAACAAGGCACCCACGACTAGCCGAAGATACTAAGTCCCACAATGTGATAGGTGGCAAGGCTATCGCCAACCGTGCACATATCCTATCCCGAGAAGCTTTTTTTTATTTGAAAATTTGAAAAACCCTATTTTCTTTTTGTTGCCCGACCCGGGATTCGAACCCGGGACCTCATGCAGTCAAGTCCAACAACTGAACCGCTCGACCACAGAGGCGATATCCTTCACATTCATTACCCTTTTCATACAAACACGTCGATTTCGGAGACTCGTGACAGTTAACACCAACCTCGGATAATGTCCAAGCGTATTGATGGTGGAATGTCAACCTTAATCTCTCTGGGTACCTACATTAATCCACATTCGTGTTGGGTGTTTATATATGTACGTAAGCAATTTTTATAACAACAGAGTTTCACTAAAACTGACTTCGAAAAATAAAGAAAATAAAAACAAATAATTTGAAATGGTCAATTCGTTCTAGAAATAATTTCTAGAACGAAATGAGCAATTGACGAATTCTGGAATCAATTTCAATTATTGAAATTCAATAAATCTTACCAAAATTAGGCGGGCGTAGTATGAAACTGAGCGCAGTAACAGACTAACCAAAAAGTTGGTAAACGTGAAAAATATAAATCCCACAAAGTGTGCCTCTGTAGTCAGCGACTCAGGTGTTGGACTTGACTACATGAGGTGCCGGGTTCGAATCCCGGGTCGGGCAATAAAAAGAAAATTGGGTTTTTCCAATTTTCTAGTAAAAAAAAATGCTGCTCGGGATTGGAAATGTGACCGGTTGGCGAAAGGCTTGCCAACTATCACATTGTGGGACTTAGTGTCTTCGGCTAGTCGTGGGTTGTACCTCTGCCTACCTCTTCGGGGATATGTGCGTGAAGATACAAAATCGTTTTTGTGTAAAATGTTACTGAGATGAGTCATTTGGCTCGCACTGTGAAAAAGTTATCTAGTCACGTGGAACCAAACATTTCATTCCAAACATTTTAACTCTATAAGAAAAAAAATGTGTGTCAAAATATATGCCTTTTTTTGACTTTCATTATTGTAACATATAATTATTTAACCATTATTTTCATAATAACAAAATGGTCGAGCCACTTATTTTGACATCTATACATAGTATAAAACAAAGTCGCTTTTCGCGTCTGTCTGTATGTATGTATGCTTATATCTTTAAAACTACGCTACGGATTTTGATGCGGTTTTTTAAATAGGTAGAGTGATTCAAGAGGAAGGTTTTTAAGTATAATAACATGCTTCATATATTAGAGAACCACTGATAATTTCAAGATATCTAATGCGAAGTCGTAAATAAACACATTTTTTTGCGCTTGCATTGCAAACGCTGGCTGAACTCTACGAGATAGATCTAAATAATGTACTAAGTATTGTTTACCTTATAAAGGTCTACAAAAAAGTTCGCGATACAATAACCAATTTTTATCCTTTACTTTTTACGAAAAATAATGGCTTATTTACTAAGCGACTTTAAGCAATACAGCGTTAATCCTTATCTATTTAAGTATCTTAAATAAATTTTACATTTAAGATAGAACAATATCGCCCTTTACAGCATGTAAATTAAACGAATAGTTTCGGAGATATTACAGGTTTAAAATATAGGGACATCGCGGTTGCGGCGGTACCGGCTGGCCGC
>NJDD01000716.1:464964-488549 GCA_002245505.1 Calephelis nemesis | reverse complement strand
TTTGAGCCTCGGTCAAATTATGCGGTATCCAGCGGGCACAAAGCTTCCTGACCGCTAAATGTTCATGGAGGATTTTGTGCACTTGACTCATACCTATGCCTAGACTTTACTATAGAATAGAACTCTTTACCTATACTCAATAGTAAAGGTAAAGAGTTCTATTTTCAAAATTTAAATTTATTTTTTTAATATAATGCTTTTAAGTTGCCAGTTCTAAAAACTTTCAGTTTGGCCCTCGTAATAAATTTCTAATTGTAAATATATAATTTCCTTTTTTAACCCCCAACGGAAAACTAAGGCTTTTATATGTTTGACATATGTATGTGTCTGTCTGTGGCATTATGACTTCTGAATGGATGGACCTATTTCGATTCGATTTTTTTGGGACCTGATATAGCTTGACTTAGCTTTATTATACAATAATTGCTATGTCAGGGATTCATTGTTTTTTTATTATTTTCGGATTATCTATACACACCATCGCAGGTATATAAACCCTACGCTATTACAAAATATCGCATAGTGGTCAGATATATGTAACGCTGTTTGTAAATAACAAATAGTTGTATTTACCGTAACAAAAACTATCGATAACTACAAAATTCATCTAGTCTACGTACGTCTGATCATCGATATCACTACAGCACTTATAAGGTAATTTAAATACTATATTTAAATGACAGTTTATAACATACAGAACATATGGCTAGCTTGATTTAGTAACCTTGTTATCAGATAAATGAATAAATGCAGTTTTCAACATGTAGACACTTCACTAATGTCAAACATTTATCGAACCACTTAAGGTTTGTCGTAGTGTTGTAAACGAGGCTTGCAAAAATAATTGACACAAGAACCAACATTTGATATGTAAATGTTACATATTTTTGCATTTATTATATAACATGTATTTTAAAATTTGACCGTTTTTTGAAGTGAATGATGAATTTTAGCTGTGTTGGTCCGTATTCCCAGTGCAAGTGTAGCTTAGAGCAATCTGTCTTGTCTGATATCTAAGGCTTAATGGTTCGTTACCGAGATCACTAGTGGTAGAGTGCTTTGAGGCAACTTGCCCAAATAAGAACAATAGCATATATGGTGTCTATAGGTTAAAGAGGTATGTTACCGTCATTGCTTGTTTGCTGTCTTGTCATTTAATAAAAAAAGGACATAGTTTATTTATGGAATGTATAGAGTGATAAGTTACAAAATTATATTATTATAACAAATAAAACAAAATCCCTGGACAAGTTACACACATTAAGCTTACATTTCTATTTAATAATTACCCAAACTTGAAAGTGTAAACATCTAAATGTTTAACACACAAATGCCTGCCATTGTCGGGAATCGAAGAGGAGCCTCGCGGTTGGTCGGTGGAGTGAAGCGCGTATGCTAGCCTCTCGACAAACGAAACCGTCTAATTTGACACAATCAAATTCATTATTTACTAGCTGTCCCGGCGAACTTCGTTGCACCCGTTCGGTTTGGAAAATAATAAAGTATTATTTTTCATATTTTCCCTGCAACTTTCGCGGTTTTTTCTATATAAAAATAACTAACACAATAAAAAAGGAATTAGTCAAATCAGTCCAGTCGTTCGGAAGTTATGCGCTTACCAACACATTTAGCGATTCATTTTTATATTATAGATATCTATTACAACTTTAGTTACTTTGTTAAAAACGAATTAATAATTTAAGTTTCATTTTATCTGTGGTAAATTACTACCATTTCTAAAGTTCAAACGAATCCAGTCTGAAGAATAAACAACCAAACAAAACTCTCAACCAGGGACGTTCTATAGCTATGTAATTAAGTACCAAAAGTTCTATATTAATATAATATAATCTCGTTCACACAAGCAATTTTTGAGAAATGCCGGAACTTTCTTCATATTTTTGTTGAATGCCTGATGATCAGGCTTTCTCAGTTGAAGAGTTTTAAGCATTTTGCATTAATAAGTTTACTGGGCTTATAGTCTCTAGAAGAAAATACAGTCTTATTGCTAATGTAGTTGCGGATGTAGAGCTTTGAAGGACTCTACTACCGAGTTCGTAGCACATATTTTTTAAGCAATTTTTAAGTGTACCCATTTTTATTCGTAAATTTGGGGCAATTCTTCAAGCAAACAAATATTTTTTATTTGTTTTCTTCTTTGAGTCTTTGTTAAATAAACAAATTCTGTAGGTTTTTAATAAAAAACATGTTTTTATTTAAAAAAAAATAGAATTTAGTATGAGATTGGATTGCAAATAAAGCGACATGTTTTTATTACCATACAAGAACGACCACCACCACCACCTGATTTTTGTATTGTAATAAAAACATGTCGCTTATAAATAACGAAGATTTTAATGCTTCATTGCCAAGCTTGAGGCTGGTCTTGCATATAGATAAGTTTACCAGCTACTCTACCTTCCCAGCTGAAACACAACAATGACTAGCACTGAGTATTCGTTGGGAAGAAAAAAAGTAATCAAATCCTAACAATGTCAATTCACCCTGCGTTAGCACAGGACTATATCAACTAGTAATAACTTAAACACTGCGTTGCAAATTAAAATAATATTTAAATAGATCACAAAGATTTGACTTTAACGCGAGCACGACGTTGGAATAATCTAGTTTAAATTAACTTGTACAAACAATCTGCGACTCTACAGAATATACGCAATTAATTACCAATCGACATTTTCATTTAATAGCAAATGACGCATGATTACAAACTCACCAATAACATGACTTACTTTAAGTATACAAAATTATGTAATTATGTACGTTATTTAGTTTTAACATGATACGGAAGACAGTTTTTTTACCAATGGCGCTATTCAAATATTTCTTGAGTGATTTCCATAAATAAGTTTTTGAATTTAACCGATTTTGTGTTTTTATGGATTAGATCAATTTAATGATTCCTTCTTGTTTGGAAATTGAGGTTTTCCAAATTTTAAATAAAATTATACCGGGACGGCCAACAAAAAGAAAATTTGGTTTTTCCAATTTTCTAAATAAAAAAAAATGTTGCTCGGGATTGGATATGTGCCCGGTTGGCGATAGGCTTGCCACCTATCACATTGTGGGACTCTTCGGCTAGTCGTGGGTGTCCTGGTTGTGCCTTTGCCTACCACTTCGGGGATATGGGCGTGTAGATAATTACTTTTTTTTACTTACTTTAAACAAAATTAGATTTAAATTTGATAAATGTTCGATTAGTCGTTTATGAGCTATAGTTAATAATGCATATTGTTTTGTTTATTTTATATTTTTTGTGATACAATAGCGAACAATCACATGGCTCTCCTGATGATAAGGGATAATGTGGCCTATGGACACCATAGACATTGTCCCTATACTACGTCATGTACAAAAACATGACAATGTCATTATGTTTCAGGAATAGATGTTAAGGCAGTTGATCCCTGTCCGACCGAGATACAGCACGTCATTTTAATACCAGTACTCTTGTTCGTAATGACTCATTCAACCTTTACTCGCCTCTTACGAGCTGCCTGGCAGGATTTCAAATGATCTTCTGTAAAAGACATGCACAAGATCAACAAACAAGAAATAAAAAAAGTTTAGATCAAATATATAAATTGATCCAAATAAATGAAAATAGGGTCTAAGCTTGTGGTTCATTCATTATTACTTCTTACTCACTACTATCCGCTAGACCGAGACTATTCACGCTTGATTTAAATACTTAAAGGTAATGTTCTGAAAAAGCCGAATTAGGTACTAAATTTCAATCCGTTTGCCGTATGAATAATAAATAAACTGACGAATCTCTTGCGGGGAAGTACCAATGTGGATGTTTTAACGATATAAACGATTGCTACTATTGTACCTTAAGTTGAATATTAATATAATACGTGTGACAATGTCTAATGGTGAATTTTTAGGTGCATAATAAAGTTTACTCATTCATTCATCCATTCATTATTAGACAAGCTTAAGCGCATAAATTTACGAGTTGAGCAAGGGCCTCCGACAATTTTTTGCAGCAGTAAGTTGTTGTTTGATATTGCAAAGAAAGCAAAAGCAGTATAAAAACACAACAGAAATTCAGACGTCTTAACTGCCACGTTCATTATTTTTTGAAAATCTACACTAATATTATAAAGAGGTAAGGTTTGATTTTATGTTTGTTTGTTTGAAATGAATAGGCTCCGAAACTACTGGACCGATTTCAAAAGTTCCTTTAGAATGCTACATTATCGCTGAGTGCTGCAAAGCTGTTTGAAACTGCTAGTTGTTAATATAGTTAAGGTTAACGGTTACACGATCGCCAATTTAATGTCGTGCAATAAATACAAAAAAAGATGTGCTGTCCGAGCGAAGTCTACAGGAGCCAAAGGTTTTCTTTTGTATCAAGAAATAAGGTAGCTATCCCACTTTTTGTAATTCGTATGTAAGACTAGCGGTCCGGTACGTGCTTCGCTACGTATAAACTGAAATGTTAACAAAAATATATTTGAACATCAAATTATTTGTTCAAATAAAAAAATATTGCTAGCTATTAATTTTAAAACTTAATCCAAAATATTTGGAAAAACAAAAAAAATCCCATTAACAAAAAAATCCCACATTTGTTGAATTCATTTGTTACAAAAAATGCGTTAAATGAAGAACCGCCCCACCGATTTTATGCAAACTTCACATAAACTATCTACTAAATAGCCCGAACAAAGCTTAAATATTAGGTTTGGGTAAGTGAACCCGTTCTTGAGTTATAAAATAAAAAGAAAAGTGGCATAGTAACAGATGTAAAATAAGCCTTTAATTTCCTAATTCCGCGTAAGCCTTACGCGGAATTAGCAAATTAAAGGCTTATTTTACATCTGTTACAATGGATTTCCGCAACGTAACGCCTGATTCAATAAAATATCTCAAAAGTGGCATAGATTTTTATTATATAGATTATTTGGTAATAAGTTTAAAATGCAATAAAACTTCTTTTGTTGATTTCATATCAAAGAAACGAAATTTAAAGGTTATTACTTTGAATAATGTAATGTTGGACTGTATGTTTATGTAGGTAGACATATTATTTTTATGTCTACAAAGTGCAAATGTGTCCGAAAAGCTTCTAAAAACAAAAAGGGCCACTAGTAAACTTTAATTATATTTAAATTCATGAGTAAATTGAGTGAGTACAGTCATTATAATAACAAACGCAATTTGCATTTCGTATGTTACGTCATTCTCATAAAAACCAGATGTTTCAGGTTAAAACATTAAAATTATTCCGTAAAATGAAATCATTATCATTGTCCTGAGTCTGACAGATAATAGAAGTTGTTAAAAGGAAATATTGTATCTCACAATATAAATTTATTTAAACCATTAAGTTTATTCATAGTTTTCTAGGCCACTTTATATGGCGTTATTCAAGAATTTCAAAATTATGTAATCATTGATGCATTTTTCTTCTATCAGACAGCAAGAAACTTTGTCTGTTTTCAAAGTCAAAGCTTAAAGAATTTTTACTCGCATAGTATTGGCGACCATTTTTTGTCAATAACGGTAGCGCAATTAATAGCGCAGGAACTAAGTACGTATAGATGAATCGGCCCTTATGAGAATACACTTATATAAGTTTTATTGTTTTTAAATTATTGTTAGTGCCTCTGTGGTCTAGCCGTCCAAGTGTTGGACTTGATTTCATGAGGTCTCAGGTTTGAATCCCGGGTCGGGTAACAAAAAGAGAATGTGGTATTTCCAATTTTCTAAAAAATGCTGCTCGGGATTTGATATGTGCCCGGTTGGCGATAGGCTTGCCACCTATTACATTGTGGGTATTAGTGTCTACGACTAATCGTGGGTCCTGGTTGTGCCCCTGCCTATCTCTTTGGGGATATAGGATACTTACTTTTACTTACTTACTTTGTTTTATTTTTTTAAAATTAGCAAACCGATTTCACTGGCACATCATTTCCGTTCTATGTTATTTTAATTTTTTGAGCCCACTTTAACGCAGGAAAACTATAAAAAAACTGTAGCAGATTTGATCACACGTATTTACAGATCATCGTATGTAAATACGTGTATTAAACATATCTCATAGATTAGTCGTCGAAATGTAATCAAATTTAAAAATATCAACCTTACAAAACATTCGAGTACAATTAAATAATGAAGATTTCAGAACTGAAAAGTACCTATTCATTAAATTCGTTTTCATATAAAAACAATATGCAACAGAATTGAAAACCTTTCCTTTCTGGAAGTTAACTAAAAATGCAAACCTATCATGTAACGTAATCTAAAATGTTGTAACATGTAATGTAAAATGTTGTCAACTCGTGCTGTCAAAAAGTTTTCAGATTCATGTGAAACCAAGCTTCTTACTTAACACGCTCTATTCGACAAAAGCTAGGGTTTTTATAGTTAGAGCGTCAATAGATAGACCTTTATATATGTCATTGAAATTCCTATGCTCTGGAAGTTAGGTTCTTGAAAAGTGGTAGTATGTGTGTGGAGTGGGACCTAGAACTTTTAAAGTAGAAAGGGAAAATTCTAATAAATGCTAAATAAATTCTAATAATTCTTAAGCCTAAAAAAAACGAGAATAACAATTTTAACTAGATAGTAGTCAATTAAGTAAAAATTAGTTACGACTTGTAATAAATATCCATAATCTATGCTACTGAGTCCTTTAAGGGGGAGTCAGACTCATTTGGCCACGTTTTTTTTATTTTCTCCCAATATTAATTTGAAGGTATTATGAAATTGTGTGTATGTTGATGATCGCTTCTGTGGTCAAGCGGTCCAGTGTTGGAATTCATTTCATAAGGTCATAAATTATTAAAAAATAGAAAATATTGTGCTGTTTCAATATCCTCACATAAACAACGTAGCTTGGGATAGGATATGTTTATGGTTGGAGATAGGCTTACCACATATGACATTCTGGGACTGCCTTCGACAAGTCATCTCTTCCCTGGGTCTACCTCTTCGAGAATACGGACGTAAAGATAATTTTATAAAGATTTCAAAACGAGCATATACTAAACGTGATATACTGTACCTATATACCCCAACTAATTAGAACATAAAAGTATTCATAATAGAATATACTTAAAAAGCAATTATTTTTTACATTATACTACAATAGCAAACAATGACAAACAATGCCGTAAATATTATTAGCTTGTGCAAATAAACTACAAAGGACGTTTCGAAACATAATGTATGTATTTATCTTGTGATAGTTTTTTCTAAGTTTCCTGTATAAATGATGTTAAGTTTCAATAATTATCAATTTACATTTATGAGGTAAGCTACTTATATACAGAATGTTTCAAGTTTTCTTTATCCTAACGTTACGGCTGCTTACAACATTTTTTACATGGTAACACAGGAGTCGCTGTTACTCTTGTTAATCTTTTTGCTGGTAATATTTAAATTAATTTAACTTTTAATTCCTTTTTATCATGTATTGCAGCCACAGAATTAATTGTCGCCATCGTCTTGTTCCTACGTAACGGTCTGACGGCAGGGTAGCCAGTGAACGTGCTCACGTAGTTACAATTAATGTGTAATAACTGTAGCGATGTAACAGTTGTCTCTTACCATCAGGACAGTCGCCTGCTTGTTCATACTTAAAAACATACCCGTAGATCTAGTTTCCCTTCTGTCGTGACTATGTCTGGCATAGAACAATAATATTCACAAAGAAGAATCGTAATTTATCTATGAGAATTATTATAAGAATTGTAATTTTTTCTTTTCTTTCTTTAGGTTTTGGCCTTCACGTTAGTATTTAGCCATTAGTCAAGTAGAAATTTGCATCGAATTTTATATCATTTTCAATCAATTATAATTAGTCATCAGTCATAAGTTGTCAGTAAGTCATGTCAGACTCTTGGGTAAAGCGGTGGCTCATTACACAAGCTCTGTAATGAGATTTGGCGGCAACGAGGAAATACACGATATGCTAATTTCTTAATAATTATTTCATTTGTGCTCTTTCACTAAACAAAATTGTACAAAATGCCTCCAAATTTGACTAATTTCACTCCATATTAACACGAAATTCAATAATTATGAAAAAACTTCGACCATCTTTTCTCTCGATGGCGCCAAAACTCGACTGATTGTAATTTGATTGTAACAATAAATAAATGCAACCATAGTCTTACACAATTACGCAACATTGGCGCCACGTAGGTATAGCAAAAACAAAAAGAGCTGCAAAAAGAGGTGCAATTTTTCAATTTTTTATTTTACATATTTATTAAATCTTTAATTTTATGACAAAAAACCAGAATTGCTACTAAAATTTAAAAAAAAATACAATAACGTTCATTCAACTTACAAAGAGCACTTATTAACGCAAAGCGTACCTACAATAATTTTACAATAAGTAGAAATTTTAGGGGCATCTCAATTTCTCATCAAAGAAGGCAATTATGTCACGCATAAACGTTAGAAAATAATAAATAAGACAGAAATTGTTTTGTAATAATTTAAATCTCATTTTTTTAATATTTCATCTAGTTTTCTGTGTCTGATGCAAGTGCAAGAAAATAGTAGGAGCAGGTTAAGAAATCTGTTACAAATCACATTCATGTCTTCAATTGGCTTTGTTTGTACGATCTTTTACGGACATTTTAAATAAAGTTCACCGATTTTACCATTTTCTTAAAATCACTAATAAGATAACCTAGAAAGTTTCCTGGGGTAACTATAAAACGCCGAACGTCCTTTGATTACTTACTTACTTACTTTGATACTTGAGATTAGTCAAAACACCATAATCTTTAAATTGAAATGATGCTATGAAATCACAACTCACTTAGCACAAAATATCGTCGCAAATCAATTTATGTATTTATAATAATGGCAACTTCGGATTTCAAACTTGCAGGCCTGTGTGATCGGTTAAATGTTAAATAAATAATATGAAAAATTAACAATTATCTAACTAAATAATTGATTAATGAGTTATTTATTAAAATGTTACGAATATATTATAAATAACTATATTTTAATAACACTTGTATATGCATCATTTTTGGTGGTGCAGCCTATAGCAGCACACCCACTGCAAACATTTTGTATGGGCTTAGTGCGAAAATATGTCTATACGAGAAACAGAAGCCTGCTGTCTAGATTGCGCATTATTGCTCTGTGGCCGTTTTAATTGTCATAATTTAGAAGGATTTAAAGTATTTCGTTCAGTTACACAATTTCTTATCAAGTAACTGTTATTATCCATTTGTTTTGCAATCGAGGATGCATACTTTTATCAAAAAATTAGTGAATCGATATCTCGGTAGTTGTGAAATAAATCTTTAGATATCAGACTTTTCCAGTCACTTCTGAAATACCTATCGTGTATTTTTATATTTACCAGGTTTAAGTTATTGCGTGGCTAAAACCAATTGAACGGCACTAAATTATTGAAAAGTTTTGTTAATAGTTCTTATTTTTTCAAATGAAACACTTAATTAAAATAAACAGTAATAATAAATATCTTACCGATTAGCATTTCGCTTTGCAAAATTATTCAATAGAATGTGAGTACAAAAAATATAACTATCCTCAAAATTGACTTGTCCAGTCAAAAGCTCTAAATTAACACAAAAACGGACTAATTACGAATAATTATTTAAAAATTCGTCTAACAATATTGTCTAATTACTTAACACGTTTCTTAAAGTTCTAAGAAAACTAAAACATATTTTTCTTTGTTCTCAGCAAGCTAAAGCAACTTAGATAATATCTTATATACAATATACATAAATAAAAATATTCACGCCAAGTCCTTTACGTGGTAGGAAGAGAGTATCGAGTGCCTAACCTAACTATCCTGGCAGACCTGCCTGGCCTTTTCTACATTCATAACCCTTTTCATACAAACACGCCGATTTCGGAGACTCTTGAAACCACCTTCGGATAACACCCTAGCGATTTCATCGTGGAATGTCAACTTATGTCTCCCTGGTTGGTAATACACCCACATTTGCTTTTTATACCTATCTGCTTTCTGCTGTCATTCTTCCCTCATGTCCGAACCATCGGGGCATGCTCTTTCTCGAAACATCTACAGAATGTAAATACAACTCCTATATGTAAAACATAAGTTGAGATCCACCGCCGCGCTGGTTAGGAAGGTAGGATAGCCAGTGGACTTGCAGAACAGGCCTACCGCCCCGATTTCAGAACAGCGACGCGCCTGTTATATCTATTGTGTCTAGGCCACGGTTCTTAGCATTAGGAGAGTCGTGTCGCTGTCCTCTCTGATATGAAATAAAAGCGGCCAAGTATGAGTCGGACTCGCCTATGGAAGAGTCCGAAGCAGCAAGTAGCACATTGCAAAAACCCTTGCAAACTGGAATGAATTGCAATTTAGAAGAAAATGTATTTTTTTGCAATTTATTCATTTCAATTGCAGTGGTAGCGGTCAAGGTCACTAAATTCGCAAATTACACCCTTAGCAGTATGTAAGCTAAGTGCAAACACGCATGATCAGTGATAATGTGTTGCCAACTTTATCCATGATCAGTGAAGTATCAAAGATATTACATTAAAAGGCTAATGCTAAACGGATTCTTAACAACACAGCGCCATCTCTTGACAGTGAGGGACGGACCTACAACTATTTTAAGTATGGTGTTACAGTACCTTTAAAAAAACTACGTACTAAATCTGGTTCAAACCTATTTTCGTTGGAAGTTTACATGGTAATATAAATCATACATTTTTTTTAGTTTTGTTGTTCTCGTATTTTAAAAGATAAAGGGGAGAGGGACACCCGTTTTACCATTTTGGAAGCATCACTCGTGCAAAATATTCAAAGATTTAAAAATTTTAGATTTAAAATAAGGATGGTATAAACCTCAATGTCATTTTTGAAGACCTATAAATAATTACCACACACTTACAGGTTTAAAAACAAAAATTTTAAGTTTTATTCAAAGTATGGGGAAACCCTTTTTTTATTTTTGTGTCAAAATCTTGTTGCATTTAAAATACATCTACTTAGCAAGTTTAAACAGCATAGCTTTTATAATTTAAGAAATAAAAGCAGGCCCCCGCCACTTGGCCGTACCTGCAGCAATAAATGCCTACAAATTCGCGTGGTGCCGTCGCCATTCTAACAGTGAATGTCCCCGCTCACGCGTATAGCTCAAGCCCGCGTTTATTAAAAGATTTGTAATTCATTTAAAATAGAATGACTGGTTTGAAGCATTACTTACTTGACTGATATTTGTTTAAAAAACAGACGAGGGATTGTCATTTATATAAATATTAAAAAAATACAAACGCATATTTTTTGCTATCTGTACTATCCATAAAACTTAAAATTTCCTGCAAGTACGAGTCATTTTAATTGCAGACTACTAATTAGTTATTATTATCTGTGTATAATATAACATTAGTCACGACTAATTATAAATGAAATGAAAGAGTATAATGAAATGATGTACTCTAAAGTTTGTTTTTATTTCAATGAGTAAATATGTACTACTACCTACTTATGTATTTTAGATTATCGAGTTCTTCACAAATAACAGTAGCCTAAATTACTTTAGTACTTGTGATTCTGTGCCTGAAGACTAAAGGTTTGTTTTCTTTTTTTTATTACATAATTATTATGAAAGGCTGTCATATTTATGGCAATACATTCTATCAACCTAATTGAACCAGTAATCATACGCAACATACGTAAAATACAATAAGTGGTCAAGTAGGTAGGTAGACAGACGATGAATAGTAGATAGCAGCGCGATGGCCAGCCGACAACCCTAACACCATAGGTATCGCGTCACTCATCATAAGAAAGCAGGATCGTATGAGCTGAATTGAACTTTGTTGCTTAGCTACAAGAGTCGTTATTTCCATATTTTTTTACGACGAAGTGCTGGTTCTGTAAGTCAGTACTTATGATCCTGTAATTATAGAAGGCCGTGACATACGGACGGTCAGACAGACAGACATGACGAATCTATCGTGGTTCCGTTTTCAGCCTTTGGCTACGGATCCCTTAAAACATGTTCATTAATAATTTAAACGCAGTAAAACTGTACAAAATCTAATACCCATTTCTTTGGTAAGCAAACAAAATTTCGCATTATTAAATATATGTAGCTCAAAATGAATTTATCGGATCTTAATCAAATTTGAATCATCCAGATCGCACGCGCTTTGAAAAAAAATAGGAATAGGAACCAAATTATTTTTTTAAGTAACCCCAGACGATCCTAAACGATAGAAGCATGAACGAATACACTTTATTGTGCACCAATATATATATATATATATATATGTATATATTTTCTGTCGGAGGTTTCATAAACATAAAAAAAAACCTTCGTTCTTGAAAGTCGATATAAAATACTTAAATTCTGTAATCATTTAAATTTTTAATGGTTTGATTTATAAAGAGTTGTAATAATTATTACCTTATTAACAAGTGTGTATCTTCGCGACATACTTGGAAGTTTGAAATAAACAATAATCATGAAAGATCAACGTCTAATTCTATTGTCTTTAATCTTTCCGTCATAAAAAGCAATAATTAATGATTCAAAGCAACATCAAAGTATCTGCTATTGAGTAATCTGTGATTTCGTTATCCTTGTTCTTACTTTTCAATCATTTCTTATATTACTAACTAAGTGTTGTTTAACTATGTATACTTTCTACCACAAATTTCAATCCTAAAAGTTATGCAGATGTGAAAAAAGAGGTAAATTCCTGCAAAAAATCGCCCAGATTAATTGATACTTCCTAATTTTTCCTGACACACAAAGTCAGTGGTCACAATTATCTTATGTCCGGCATCAGTTTAGTAAGTAAGTATCTTGACGCCCATATCCCCGAAGAGGTAGGCAGAGACACAACCAGGGCACCCACGACTAGCCGAAGACACTAACTCCTACAATTAATTAAATTAGAAAATTAGAAAACCTAAATTTCCTTTTTGTTGCCCGATCCGAGAATCGAACCCGGGATCTCATGCAATCAAGTCCAATACCTAGACCGCTAGACCACAGTCGTAACACACCATACCATTAGGAAATCTGGATAAAGAAATTGTAAAAATGTTACTACTACTACTATAAAAATATTACAGTAAAATAATATATCTCTATCTATCTTCTTACAACAGAAAAAGGATTAGCAAAGTTTAAAAAAATATAAGTTAATTTTAATTCCATATTTATAGTTACGACAGGATAGGGGGGTTACCATAAACTCTTGAAACAGTATTATTTCAATAATAATTATCGTCATCGAAGAAAGACAACCTTAAGACGTATGCCATAAAGTTTCTTATAAAGGTGGACATTTAGCAAGATGGAAACAATACCGCTTTAAGCATTTATGGTAGGGCTGTCGATCAAGTTCTGTATCATATGTTAAAAATGTAAAGGAAATCCCCACTTACATCCAGGAACCTAAGGATGCCACGTCAGTTTCAAACAAAAAATACAAATTGAAATCGGTTTTCCCATTTCATTAAATTTATGAAGATACAGACAGACACGACTTAATTGTAATCCCTCCCAGTTTTTACGTCAGTAGTTACTCAAAATATAATATGTAAATGAAAGTAACGAAGTATTAAAAAATATCGCTTATCTCTTACGATTTATCTAAATGACAGTTTCGCCTCATTTAGCAAATGTAAGCCTCAAATCATATTGAACATCTGGCATGATAAATAAAAAATTGAAAAGAAAAAAAAGTCAAAGGCTGCTTTTTTTGCAGAACATCCTATTAACGTTACTCAAAAGTCAAATAACCCTAGTTTCAAAAGACTATTATATAAAATCAATACGTGATTGTATTTTCATTTCCCCATGTTGGTCTGGGCCCGGGAAGTAGAATATACCTTCTGCTTATCTGCCAGGCGTCTCGTGAGCGCTGATGTATATAATAATTATGTCATTACCAACTAGACCATTGATTGTAGAGTGCTGTGCAGCTTGCAGTAGGGAGCCAGCGCCTTGCCTATTCTTGATACCTAAATGACACTGACATGTTCCGGTACGGAGGGTAGAGTATTCGGTAGACTTGCAGAATAGATAGAATAAATAGAAAATTTTACATAAAAACTGTTTTTTCTGACATTATATTTGTCCTATTACTATTTTTTTGTTACAATCACTACTATGTTTAATTATTTTAAAAGTTGTTATAGAAGTTTTAAAATAATTAAACAGAAGTTACAAAAGAAAGATGACCATTTTTATTGGTCCCGGTTTAGTCTTATTCTCTTCAATATTGTGTTTGACCTATATTTCTTACAGTCAGGAAATCCGCCTTACTGCTTGCCTTCTGATCTCATATAGTTTATAAATAATAAAAACAAGGAAGTCTCTATTTTTAACATTTCAATCTTAATAAAATGTTACAAAAATACGAAATTACGAGTGCGAAAAAAATAATAAAATATTACAAGGTAATTCACAGTTTGTATAAGAATAGGAATGACACGTAAACGGAGCGTTTATTAGTAGTAATAAAGCTTAGCATTTTTCTTTCAAAAATGTTTTTGTGTTATTGTAAATATCACAAAGATACACTGGCCTCGGAGCATATCTTACTATAGATCACTCCACCTTTCTTTAATGTTGAGTTCTACTAGCTTGAGCTAAATGTTTTAGAGAGTACACAACATGTCTGGATTATGCTACGAAAGTGTTTATATAATAAGAATAATAAAGCTAAAATATGAGAAACTGTTATTTTCAAAGGTTATTCCCTGCAATATTCTTGAAAAGTAGTATTCAAGACTCATTAATTAAGCCAAAACACGATAGGAAATGCCCACACTGGTTCCATCATTAGATTATCTCCATGCCTTAATAATTGTGTATTCCCATCCGATTTACAAATGCATGCAAAATTTCAATATATTCGGTAACCGGAAAGTGGATCAAATTTGGATTGCTAGGTAATAGCTTGTAATTATCTGATATTCAATCAGTACATTAAAAAATAGGAATAAAAAATGAATTAATTGTAAAAAACAGTAAATCTTTCAATTCAACACATTGACTTGTTAAAAATTAATGAGAAAATGTTATTTATCATTAAATCGCCAAGAAGACGGAAAATTTTGTCCTAAAACCAACAAACTCCGTGTAATGCATGAAATCAAACAATACTTTTCTCTGAAATCAATCTATATCTTGGACAAAAAAGAAGAAAGTTTTTGAATCATATTTACAAATATATGATTTCGGGCTATGTTTCTATGGAAGGATATAAAACTCGTAAGCACTAAAACTGTTCAAATGAAGTAATAGTGTTTTGAAATGTTCTCCACCAGTCAGCTATAATTTTATTTTTCCATTCACATAATAAATCTGATAATGCAACATATTTTTTTGATAATTTAATTTAATTTAAGTACGAAAATCTTAGGTATAGTTACAGACAATAATCGGCGTAGGTATCAAAAGCTGAAACGAGAATCGTAAAAGATATAGTTGTCAAATCGATTGTTTATCATTTTACAACTAAGGAAAGGCACTTGACTTAAATTACTATGATGATACTGTTGTGATGAGTATGTCGTATACAAGACTTATCAGTTATCACATAATTAACATTAATAAAATTAATGCAAGTGCTAATGTATATCACATTTTCTCTGGATTTGAAACAAAATATCCAATCATACACTTGTATATTTTGTCCTATATCCACATAATTACACCCATAATACAAGCATATATTTAATTTTCTTACTTTGGAGTTAATTCAATTCGTGTATATTGTTTTGGGATATTTATTTAGCTTAGCGCACCAAAATGTAAAATTCATGCGCAGACTCGACAGTAAAATATATTGTCTAAGTTAATCATACTAATATACTTAAATAAATTTGTAGCAACGCACTGGAATTCTCAGGTTTTATCTTTATTATACTTCCATACTTTTTTGTTTCTTAGTCATTTGGGAAACATCGTTTTGCTATCTATATTTGTATATACATCAATTTGCACATCTAAACATATAAAATCATAAAGGAAATGATCCCCTTACATTAAAGATGTTGCTAAAAATATTCTTGGTACCTTTGGTCCATTAGTTTTGGAAATTTAGCACTAAGGCACCAAATTAGGGTCTTCGTGGTCTAGCAGTAGTGTGTTAGTATTGTATTAATCCCCGGGCGACAAAAAGGGAAATGTTTTTTTTCTGTGTGAATTGAATATGTGCCCAGGTGGCGATAGGATTGCCACCTGTCACATTGTAAAACTTTATATTTTTGCCTAAATGCCCTGAAAGTACCTCTGCCTATCTCTTCGGGAATTTAGACGTGACGATAAAATCTGAATTATAGTATATTTCAAAGAGTTTCCTATTGCACCTGCATACTTTTTTAATAATAGTGACTCATCATCAAAACAACTTGAAGATTTAAAAAAAACCTAAAAAGTTATCGACCTATCAATAACAATTCCTATGTTGCTCAAGTGAACCGGTTGCTAGTTTACCTCCTGCATTTCATAAAAGAAATTGAAATTTATTATCCTGGACAAATACTCCATCCAGATTGCAGTCAATAAATAAATATTGCAACATTCTTTAGAAATAACACAAAAGAATAAATAAGCTATTTATTATAATGAATGTTCAAGACAGACATTAAAATGAACATCTTTTTGAGTGTAATGTCTTCCATTTAGCTTCAACTATGATAATTAAGCCAATCTCAGCCATATTTCAGGATCGTTGTTTGAATTGTTGACTTTGTCACAACCCAATACGGTGTCTATCAGTGGTATTTGTTTGAGACTTGCCGTCTCATACACACATTTGAAAACAATAACATAAGTATGCAATAAATTAAACATGATTTAAGCGCGTTAAAACTGCAATCAGCTGACATCGGCGCCAATGTTATGTCGACTAGGTACGTAAAGAATAACGTAAGCGTAGTAAAACTGCAAAAATTCAACTCCGACTTCACTGCCCATTCGCGATTTAATAATTCTTTTTTCGAAAAATGCATAGGCTTCGATCTGTAGGGTTACTACTGAATACAGATTTCGTGCAAATTGGAAATCGGAGTCGAATATATCATTTTAGACTCTTGGACGCAGTTCCAGCGTTAGTTTTAAAATAATGTAACGAAGGATTCGTTGCATTATTGCAACTTATAAATTATAAATTGCATTGTATTGCATAAATTGCATTACATGCTTTTAAATTGCATTAAATAAATAATATTTTTAAATGAAGAAATACTTGTACTGTTTTACGTATCACTTATAATTTACTGGCGGCCCGGTACTTGCTTTGTTACGTATATAACCGTATGAACGACAACACAACAAAAGAAAAAAACAACTGAAAAAAGTTTCAATACGACAGCGAGGATTGTGCTGCCATCTGAAAAAAGTTTAAATTTGACTGATAAATTAACAAAATTATTTACAAATAAAAAAGAAGAACCGCTGGACCGATTTTAGACAAACTTCACATAAATCATCTACTAAATAGTCCCGACAAAGCCTAAACATTTGGTTTGGATAGGTGAACCCGTTCTTGAGTTATATAATTACAACGAAAGGTGGCATTGATTTCTATATGTTTGGATTATTTTGTAAATTTAAGGTACTCTGAAACGAATTACATTTAGTTACTAGTAAACAATGAATTATTATTTTATGTAACTACTAGGTACTAAGTTTTAGTCCTGATGATGCTGTATAAGCGAAACCGGTAGGCTATTTACAAAATAATAAACTATAAAGTATCTTCACGCCCATATCCCTGAAGAGGTAGGCAGAGGCATAACTAGGTCACCCACGACTAGCCGAAGATACTAAGTCCCACAATGTGATAGGTGGCAAGCCTATCGCCAATCGGGCAACCTATCCCGATAACCTATCCCGAGCAACATTTTTTTAATTAGAAAATTAGAAAAACCCAATTTTCTTTTTGTTGCCCGACCCGGGATTCGAACCCGGGACCTCATGCAGTCAAGTCCAACAACTAAACCGCTAGACCACAGAGGCGACATGAAATTATAAATGATACAAAAAACCGTACAAAACTTTCTTTATTTAAAAATATGAATATTTGGAAGTTTTACTAAGTGCTAACGATAGAAAATATCAAATATATAAAATAATTTATTGTTTACTAGTAACTAAATGTAATGATTCGCTAGTATTGGGTTTAAGAGTACTTTAAATCTTAAATGACATTAATGATTCCAAATTCCAATATTGCATGAATCGAGGTTCAAGAGTAACCTTACTGGTCCCATACAAATATTATTTATTATCAAAATCCGCCTTGTGTTTCTTAGGTTATACTTAATTAACAATGCATATAATTATATTTATCAACAATATTTGTACCATAAGTGTAACTTACAAACCAATTGTTAAATCTTGTTAAACTTTAAATGGAACCACTTCGGAATTGGCTTACCTTTCCAAAAAGGAACTGGGTACCTATCAAAACCTTTGTCGAGTGATCGCGTAGCAAAGATAAAAAAAACATATATTCGAATTGAGATTTTTTTCGAATAGATTAAAAAATTCGTAATATGAAGTATTACAATTTAAAATCCTGCTAAAAATAGGTCCAGTCAGAAGCATCATGCTTCAAAAAAATATCGACAAAATTGGTCTTCATACGAGATATTTTACAATAACTTTAATATTATGCTACTTACTGCTACGGAACCTTACATGGACTAGTCCGACTCGTCCATGACAGTTTTTTAACTATCCTTTACCTATCCATTTTCACTTTTCACAACATAAAACTTTTGAACCCTAAAAAATCTGTTTTTTTATACCTATGTATAAGTTGCCTATAAACGCCAAAGGTGTTTGTTAGCAATAGTATGATGTTCACGTTCCCTCCCGTATTATCCGAGCGGGGTGTCAATAATCTTTGAAACCGTTTGTTTGAAAAGAGGGTAATTAATGTGGAGAAAGCCCGGCAGGTCTCCAAGGACCGTAAGGGACGGTCCAAATCCCTGCATCACGGCGTCCGAGGCGTCATTTCTACGGCAGCTATATCATCTAGTATTGTCTTTTCGCAACTTTTTTCTTCAACCACTCTCTCCATCTAATTAACAATAGCAGAAGCAGAATATGTCTTGCCCATATCTAGGACGAGACTGCATTTTACGTGCATTTTACGTTACGTTAACGTAAATTTGCATATCACGTTAACGTACTATACCGTGTTACCGCACCGTTCCACGTTAACGCTGTCGTAACATGGAGATGTAGACAGGCCCTAAGATTTGATACTCGATACTCTCTGTCTATCCCGTTAGGGACTGAATGAGAAGATAATATGTATCTATGTATGTTTTGTGTTGTTAACCGGAGAGTAGGGTGTTAAGCCTTATAAGTATTACTTTATATCCAAGTTTGTGTAGGGATAGATTACTCAGACATTTTGTGAGAAATAAATGAAAATGTTAAAAATGGTTACATTTAAGTTAACACCTTAGCAGGAAATTATTATATTATAATTTATTAATTTGAATTAACACAATATAATAATTTGAATAAAATACAACTAAATTTATTTAAATACCGTATATTAAAGATAATAATTACGAAAACCATATTTATTTTTCTCATGTTGGTCCGGGCTCCTTTGTAGAATAGACATCTTACTAGGTGGTAGAGTTTAATTTGCTCCTTAGGCCCGATTCAGTAATCCGTAATTAAAACCAATTGCAGTTAATATAAAAGTCACGTTTTTTCTTAAGTATTATTTCAGAAAACGTCCAGAGTTAGACTAAAACAGAAAATCTTTCATTTCAGCTAAAAATACATAAAGTACTGGATCGGAACGCGACACATAATATAGAAAAACCACTAGTTATTTACATGCGACGAGCAATCGTAGTTAGATTTGTTACCCCATCGGTATCCAACCCCAACTCTTAAAAGCGTTTCAAATCGAACAAAAACTACCGTTCGTAAGCAATATGACCTGTTACCAGAATATTGGAAACACATCAAAACCTTATCGGTCGAAGGATCACTAAAGCAGTTGCCAGGTTCGGAGGTATAGTCTTGTTGTTGTTGTTGTCATGTTACGGGATGGGATTATTACCACTACCTTACCCATTACTTTCCAGTAGGGCAGACGATTCACCCACGTAAGAGGCTCAACACCCCAGTATTAGGTCAACACACCGTCACTGTTTTTGATTTGCCTTTGAAGCCAATAGGCGTCGGCGATAGGCTTGCCACCTATCACATTCTGGGACTTAGTATTTCCGGCTAGTCGTAGGTGCCCTGGTTGTGACTCTGCCTACCTCTTCGAGGATATGGGCGTCAAGATACTTTATTTCATCAGAAAATTTGTTTGCTTGTTTGCGTTTCAATCCCACAAAAATGAAAAATTAACCGGAAAACATTTTTAATTTAAAAGCGGAAATTCAGCTACCATTAACATTCTACGGGTACGTGTGAGATATAAGGAAAATCGGTCATTGAGGACACGTCAAGATGACCAGACGTCCTCCCTATCTATGTCCACAGAATAGATGATACACAAGGAAACATCTTTAAATTCCAGATACAATTACATTCATACCTATGTTGAAAATTATTCAAGAAACCTCGTATACATTTAACATATTCAAATTAATTAAAATTTGTTACATTTTATGCAAAAGATACTTTTGTACAAAATATTATTTTGGTTTAATATTATTTAAATGTTTTACAACACCCAAAAAGGATGGAATTCTCAGAATTATTCCGGAACTAATTTCTTATTTTGGGATTGCCCACTTTGTGGTTAGGTCAATTTGTGTTATATGTCCCAGTTATGTTAATTCTGTCTTCGTTTGAAGTCAGGTTTTCTATTGGTCCCATTTAATTAGAATCAATATCCGTCAAATAGTTTTTGGGTATCCATGTACTAATATCATAAATGCGAAAGTCTGTCTGTTGATCTTTCTTGCTAAACCAATTTTGATAAAACTTGATATGCATATAGTTAAAGATCCTTGTTTTAACATTGGTTATTTTCTTTTAAATCAATCCCTATAAGACTATACTTGGGGACAAAAGTTTGTATGAAAACTAAAATGCTATGTTATTGAAAGTAAAGTCAGTTTTTTGAATTTTTAGCATGCTATATATAATTTACCTAAAAAATAAATAAATAGGTATGCTTATTATAAGGTTTTTACTGGTTTTATTTTTATACACAATGCTGCCCCATACACGATTAGTTTTGCTAACATTATTACAACAGTCACTGAATTACGTTTGAATGACGTTCAACAAATCGTATTCATATTCTCGTAAATGTTAGTCATCGTTTGACACGATTCATAAGTCAATTTAATCACAGCCCTTACCATGTGTTAACGGCTTGTCAAGTTTACTATACTCGCTACCGTCTCTGTAAATTATTTGTATAAAAACTTTAAACAGCGCCTCCGTTGGAACTTAAGAGAGACACATTTTAGACCAAAAATGTCATATATTTCGAAACGTAACTTACTGAACGTAATATATACCAACTCGTAGTAAAGACTCAGGTAGAACTAATTACAAACCCTATTAAGTAATGACCCGCTTAACCAAATCTAATTGACAAGGAAACCTTTTTATGTAAGATTTTTGATTTACTTTGAATAGGTGCTATTTTAATATACTGTAACAATTTTAACTTGCAACTAAAGACAACTATTTTATATTATCAATAAATGAACTGAACTGAATGAATGAATTATTTATATAATTACCTAATGTTGTAACGATGGAAACGATCTGTTTATGTACAGTAAGAAAGGCAAGTTTTGTTGAAAACTACTGTTTAGCACATTCAAATATTAAGTCTAAATTCTAAGAAAATTATATAGAATAAAAATTTGTAAAGCATGTTATGCAACCAGTCAAGGATACTAAAGAATATATATGCAAAGGATGTTACGAATAATAATGAACTGAAAATTATTTCCGAGCATTCGTCACTAAAGTGCAAATATTATCGACCTCAAAGCTTACCGCTTCGTGATCGGGAAATTATCAATTTAATTAGAGTTGTCGCCTGGCGAACCAACAACTAACTTATAACATCAACATTATATATTATGTGTAAATTATAAAGGTATTTCGTCATATCTGTAACAGTAACCATTTTTCATTGTGATTTTTCTAATACTTCCTTGAATAAGAGATGCAAATATGGTGTTGGTAGCATAAGCCGAAAAAAGCTATTAGAACAGAGTAATAATACTAGCGTACTGAAGACTTGTTCTTAAAAATATTTATAAAATCTAAGCAGACGGCAAGAAAGACTTACACTAAGTTTAACAAAAACACAAACGAAGATGAAGCAGCTAAATTTAAAATTAAAGCTTCATTTAAATGAAAATTGAAACTTGGTAAAGTGTCATTTTAATTGTTCATATTGCGTTAAACATCGCCAGTATGTTTTAAAATAAAATTATTGTCATCAAAATGACCAGGAATATTCCGAGTAATATTATTTTATAATTTTTAGCAGTTGTCCGCGACTTCGTTAATACGTTGAAGTTCTAGTAACGTAATATTTTCCCTTAGGCCCACTTGCACGTTCCTGGGCTAAATATTTAACTCTGAGTTACCTTCCAACTTGTGTTTATTCTCTTTATATTTGACAGTTTAACTCTTAAATATTGATCCAGGCTACACAACATTTGGTGCAAAACATTTTGAGTGAAAACTGAAAAGATGAACCGATAAGAAAATAACCGTCATTTTGTGTTATGTGTCTGTTTTAAAAAAAATATTTCACGTACAGATTTAGTCGCATTTCTGTTCTATCATATGTATTGTTTCTGATCAAACTTTTTTTTTAAATACTTAATAAATACGTGTAATACGGATAGTTTCTGATTGTAACCTTTTACTGACAATTAGTGTCAACTCTAATGCTAACCTCCTGAATAAGCTCACCTGCTAAACCTATAAAAATTGCGAAGTAACAAATCCTTGCTAATATAAGTCGATTACTAGCCTAGTTATTTCTCAAATTTATTCTTTTTCGAGTAAGAGATGAGATATGTAGAGTAGCGGTAGAGATGTAAGCTACCTTAGCCTCTTTTGTCGCATCTGAACTTCCCAAAACTACTTTTTATATTCGCCAGAAGCTAAATTATACAAAATTATCAAATCACATTCATATATTTTGTGCTAAAGCCCATTAATAAAATGAAGTTAGTTTATAAAAAAACCTTTCAAGTTTCGAGTAAAGAGGCAAATTGAGGAGGTTTTCAATTATATGCGTATATTTTATAGCGAGCATATTTTTTAAGTAGTACATAGTACAATTT
Source organism: Calephelis nemesis (assembly GCA_002245505.1). Classification (NCBI taxonomy): domain Eukaryota; kingdom Metazoa; phylum Arthropoda; class Insecta; order Lepidoptera; family Riodinidae; genus Calephelis; species Calephelis nemesis. The sequence goes on along the minus strand of NJDD01000716.1, from coordinate 465,253 downwards.
TTAGTTTCTTTTGAAAAACATATCTGAGGAAACTGAGGATGAAAAATATGGGATGATTGGTTGTTCACTTATTAATTTTATCGTTCAATTCTTAGTCTTATTAGATTTTTTATTATATGTAATAAGGGAAACAAGCCAGCTATTTAAAAATAAATCAAATATTAACATTACAGTTATTAGTGAGAAAATATTTACAAAAAATCAAGATATTTTTTTTGACAGAGTGCAATAAAGGTTTCTCCCTTTCGTTTAATTTTTACGTTTTTTTTAATTTTTTTTGTACGTTTTT
>NJDD01000716.1:437273-464781 GCA_002245505.1 Calephelis nemesis | reverse complement strand
TTATCGTTCAATTCTTACGTTTCGTTTAATTTTTACGTTTTTTTTTAATTTTTTTGTACGTTTTTTACGTGATTACTGGGCCAATAGCTAATTCAATTTCATTGTATTTTAGAAAGATAGGCCTTAATTCAAAGATAGTCCCATCCCATATAATTTTATCATGTTCCGAGTAGTAGTTTTTAAAGACAAAAAAAATCATAGGTACTTCATCATAGGTGCATTATCAAGTGCAAATCAAAAACTACTAGGTAAGATATTTATAAAATTTATGTGAGATGTGATTATGATATAGTTGGAGTCGGTTTTTGCAGTTGTATTGCGCTTATTTATTAACGGGTTTATTTCCTTGGATTATTTTTAATACCAAAAAAGATTTTGAAATTTGCTAAATAACAACCACCAGTCACTTGTTCCACAAAGGCATAATGTGAACCTTTGCCTTTATCATATAAAAGGTTTCTGTTACACTTAAAAAAACTTTGACAACGAAACAACAAGCAACATGAAAAACGAATTAACTCCGACACGAGTTAAACTCTGACATGAGGACAAATAAAATACAACACTCCAGTAAATTAAGACTAATTTAAATGTAGCACGTAATTTTGGTTCTAACCAGAAAAGTTGTATATGTTAATTGGAATAAAAAACTGTGTCAGTTATTTACTGCGTGTATGACAGTTTTGATGTCATGAAGTCATGTTAGAGCTAATTTGAAAGGCACTAATTTCAAGCACGAAAATAGAGTCTAATAAACTATGTTTTAAAGAATTGAACGGCATGATTTCTTATTGGTAAGAAATAAACAATAGAGGTTTTTAAAAATCGAACTAAAAATTGACGCATTTTTTCAAAATTATTTACCTAAAATTATAGTATTTTGTATATTTTTTTTTTAGTAAAAGAGTACAAGCTAAGTATTATAGTCCGGTGAAGTTGTAAAAACCTTGCGGTTAGCAACATATGAGCCAGTTAAAAAAAGCTAGGTATTAACGAAGAAATAAGTATATCGTCTCTTTTATCGATTCAGCCAAATCTTACTCGATGAGCTTAGATAAGGGTGGTCGCTTTAACTTGACAAATGGAATATGATTACGCCTATGCAAAAAAAAAAAACAAATATATATATATATATTTATATTAACACTAATTTGCTTTAGTTTGTTGCCAATCTGTGACTAGTGTGCTAAAATTACTGGCTTGTCTATTAGTTATAGTCAGGAGAAAATTTGTATGAATGGAAAAATCGGACAATATCAGGGAAAATGAGAAAACAAATACTTTTTTTTTCAGACAAATTGTAAGTAGACGTTAATATATACAAAGTTCGCCGGGTTAGCTAGTTTAAAAAAAATCGCCCAATGTGTTGCTAAGAATAAAACTCGAAAATGACTTGAAACATTCGTCTAATTTTTAGAATTCATTATTTCATTGCAGAGCATTCCTTATCTACTTTAGTCCCAATGCTTTTCTTTTTATTTAAATTAAATCAGATCATCAATATACTAAAAAGTATTAAATAAAAATAACTACGCTAAGAAAAACCCACTTTAAAACTAAGAAGTGAAAAATATTAAAGATTTAATATTAACACTACCTATGAGTTATATGTGCACCGACTTCAGACCTATTAGTAAATAGCACATGTAACTCATACCTACATTTATTACATGTACTATTTAATATTATTAAATCTTTATTATTTTTTACTTTTTAGTTTTGAAGTGGGGTTTTATAACGTAGTTATTTTTATTCTTTTGTACATTTTCAATAAGGCACAAGAAAGGTGCTTGTGCTGTGAAAAACTGGGAAAATTGAAATAGTAACACGACACTAATTTGTTCCATACAAACTTTCACTTTCATTTTTTAGGTAATTTTATCCATTTTACATACTGTCAATGTCGGATAGGGATTTAGTTATTGATTAGAGTAACAAGAGCTGTTTTGGTATTTGTTTATCAAACTATACCAACAGCTCTTAAATCATATGAAATGATTTAACAAATTTGTAACCGCAAAAATATATGTCCAAATTTATTAGTTATATTTTTAACTAAGAATTCCACAGAGTAATGCCTTCTTCCATCGAGTAACAGTTTTTGATTTAGGTCTTTGATATTAGCCGTTACTGAAAGGCATTTAATGTTCGGATATTAAAAGGGATATACCCTTTCGTTTAACAAAATCAGCAATGTAACATAATATCACAAGTATTTATTTAGATTTCGTTATCGTATGAGTCGTTATTATTGATTTTAATTGCATCAAACCCTTACAGATAAGACACTTAACTGTTACAAAGGACAAGATGATCTCAATATTACTACTGTTTTTTCAACGACCATTATCTTTTGTTTCTAGCAAGAATGTTAAGTGTAGGGCCTGCATACCAATCTATATATATAAAAGAAAGTGGTATTAGTTACACTATTTATAACTCAAGAACGGCTACACCGATTAGGCTGAAAATTGGTAGGGAGGTAACTTAAAACCGGGAGAAGGACATAGGATACATTTTATCCTGTTCAATTGAGTGAGGAAACTGGGAAAAACAACATTTTAATTTTTCCCATACAAACTGAACGGGCGGGACGAAGTTTGCGGGAACAGCTAGTATGAGATATTTGCTTTTACGAAAGAAGATTGTTGTAACGATGTAGATTGTTCATACATTGATGCTGCTTCTAGAGTAAGACCAGTCTAGATTGGTACATGTGACTTATCTGTTCCGTCACCGGAAAAGCATCTTGGCTCGATTCTGTCATGTCCAGTTATTTATGAAACTTTTAGTTTAGCGCAACTCACCATTAAAGTTTTTTGTATCGTAAGGCGACGAGTATTGTTAATCTACGAGGATGTGTATTTTGGCCTATATATGAAAAAGGATTTTATCACCCCGTGTTGGTTCGGGCTCCTTTGCAGAATAGACCATCAGCCTTCCTGCCAGGCTGCTCGTAAAAGGCGAGCATAGGTTTACTGTCGCTAACACCGTGACATTTGACTAGGCGGTATAGTTTTATAGCGACTCGCCTGGATTGGGACCACCGCCTTACCTATTCCTGCCGCCATAACGTCAGTGCTTGCCGTTGACGTATTCCGGTTAGGAGGATAAAGTAGCAGTTAAACTTACTTTTGCTCGAGGCCTAACATCCCAGCCTCATGGTGCGTAATGTGGTTGTGTCTCTTGGCGGCGTGAATTTTTTACTACCAGAAAATCCGTCTGTTTGTTTGCCTTCCAATAACGTAAAAAATCCTATTTTACGGCTGCTCTGATTTGGTCAAATTTGTGTATTCAATAAGTTTTGGTTTTAAAAAGGTGGTAAGAAAATTCGCCCGCTCAGTTCGTTCCCCTTTTTTACCACCAGGATATACGCCTTCTTGTGTGCCTTCCAATACCTTAAAAATTTGTTAAATTAAAATTCTATAAATATTCGATCAGTGGTTTTGTGGTAATGGATTATTTGATGTTTACTTAGTTTAAATTTCACGATAATTACTTCAGTGAGTTTAGGGAAACCCTGATTTAACTCAGAGTTCTCGTTTAGTTGGCCGAATAATGAAGATCTTTTTGTTCATCTATCGGTCATCAGGTACTTGCGGTTACGGAAGTCGTTATTGGTTTCCATACCATTGAAAGGTATGTTGAAAAGAAGGAGTGGTGGTATTGTCATCAGATTACCATTAAATGGATATAAATATCGATTGATGTCATTGTAATTGAATTGCTATACTTTGAGTCAGTGTCAAGTTCAACGTGAAGGACTTGTTAATGTTGGTTAGTGTACATGCCTGGAAACATGCGTCGGCAGGGTTCGGGTTCGATTTCTGACAGAAAATCACTGTTTCATCATCTCTATTAATTTTGAGTTGACATTTAGGTTTAGGGTTTTTTGCATTTATAGGACGTGTTTCAAAACTTAACGATAATTTGGCAACAGAAAGCGCACATAAAAATGACTAGAAAAAGTTGGAAAAATCAGAAATACCTTTAAAAAAACGACGGGTGGGCACTCCGGGAGTGCCGGCAGAAGTGAAAACTTGAATATTAACGTTGGCATTTTTGATATTTTAGAATGGTTAGAGAATAATTTTGCACGAATTGCTTTTTGTCTGTAATTATCTGTATGAAAGTACTATCACTTATGTGGTAGAATTCAATATTCATTTATTGTGCTATTGTACACAAACATGATAACACGAACATTCGCACATGCGCCCTGCGCCGTCTTACCGTTCGATCAGGTCACGTGTCCTGACGCGAGCTTAGAAGTTTTTACCCATTCCAAATAAAGTGCGCAATGCCACTAAAGAAGTTTTCACTTCAAAGACTTTAAAAGAAGGATTCCAATTCTATGTGTTTTTCTTTTCATTTCAAGCCGAGTGCATTTTCTGTTGCCCGCTTGTCGTTGAATTTTAGGGCAGGTTGTATAGGTATTTCGAACCGAAAATCGTATGTTTGCCTATAAATTTTCTGAGCTAACACGTATACATACAAACATACAATATTTTTTTAGAAGAGGTGGTAAACGGGCAAGTCACCTAATTATAAGTGATCACAGCCACCTAGGGGCATATGCCACACCAGGTTTTTGATAGATGCGTTGCGGACCTTTAAGGAAATAGGAACGCAGAACGCATCTTCTTGAACGTTCCTAAATAACTCACTAGACGGTCATGACCGATGGACAGACTTTCCGAGGATGTCTGTTGAAAATTAAGAAAAACTGCATTAATTGCAAGTGCTCTATTAATACTCTAACGTAAAGGAAAAAAGAATTTGGTATAGATTGGTATAAAATGACAAGAAAAATTAGTTTTAACAAATATGTACTGACAGTTTTCAACGAAATTTTGATACTTATGCAAAATTTCCCCCAAAATTATAAGTCTATTGTATGGAATTATTTCTGTATTCAGTGGAATTGACTATCTGCCATCCTTGGTTGCCTTTATGAATTCGGAGCTAAGCAATGCTACCTTTTTATGGTATAAGACAGCGGACAAGGACACATCTCGCTTGAAAATAAGAGTACTACTCTGACGTAAACACCATAGATGTTATAGGTGCGTCAATGTCCTATGACCGTGATGTTAGGCCTACAGTGCAAGTCTACCGGTTACTCTAACCTGCGGAGAGGAGCATGACACAGTTATTACAATGGCAGGAATATGTAAGACAGTGGATTCCCATAACTGATGGCTTAGACTTTTTCAGCAAATTGTACACCAAATCGTTTTCATTTAAGAGTAGAAAGTTAAGCGATTTTTCTAAGTTTTGTTGCTATTATGTGCACGTACAGATGAATCTATGTAGGTACGTGTAGTGTGTTGTAGAAAAAGACATACCCGCACAGACTGCCCGTTGGACATGCTCGTTGGTTATGTCCGTCTAGTTAGTTGAGTTCGCCGCTGAGTGGTATTGTTTGAAATACCACCCTTGGTAACTAATTCCACAAAGCTTATGTGTCGGGAAAGAAATATCTTCGGATTCGCACCGTATACCTCTGGACACAAAGTCCTTCTATATGGTGGGACCTCTGGCACGATGTCTCAAGGTAAAACTTATCGATGGGAATCAAACTAAACAATTCCTCTAAACTTTGCCTGTGCAATATGCGTTCGAAAATTCTGAAAGACCCAATATCTCTAAACAACGAGAAACTTCTCCTTTTTTGGAGGTTATTTGAAAATCTAAGGCTACTTACCATTGAATGTGACTATTTAAAGCATTGAGAACATAATAAACTCTGGTTTAAACCACTTCTGACCATATTGAGTTAATCTTATGGTAATAGGTTACCTCATTTTATCATTACTATTCAACACATGATATAGTTTAAAATTTATCAAGCTACACTAGATACATACTTAATAATATTTATAGGTAGGTACTGACTGTGGAGAAGGAGTTCTTTTTTTAAAGTGAATGTGTGTGGTAGTTTACGGTAGACAGGGTTAAAATAATTAACATTTTAAAATTGTTTGTAAGTTATAATTCAAATTGTAATGAGAATAAAACTATTTGTTGAATGAATATTTAAACATTGTGTATATAACTAAATAATTAGTTTTTAAAAATATTTAAATATTTGCACACCACAATGTGGTAGAATATGTTGAAAAGCTTAAATAATTTAGTAACAACTTCAACACACATATTCCGCAAATAAACAGATTTTCTTTTATTTTCTTTCTTTCTTGAATATGAGCTGATTTAGTTACCATTCAATATTCTAGCTAAAACTGAAAACCTATAACAAACCGCCGAAAAATATCCACCCCGATCTCGTCAGTTTTCAAACAAAAATAAACCGCATAGAAATTGGTGCATCCGTTCAAAACGTTCAAAACACATGCACGCACGCACGAAAAACATACAAAATACCTCTTTTGTCGTCGCGGGTTCAAAATATAAGTGCTAAGGATGGTAGGATTTTTCAAACTAAATGAACTTAATTCGACTAAATTTCTTAAATAATTTCATTACAAAATTACGTACATATTATATTGAATAACGCACCCATAATAACTTAGCGTATTATATATCAACGACGGCAACAAAATTTTAGTCAAACTTTGTTTATTTTTTTTTTAATAATGACAGGAACAAGGAAGTATTTTTTTCTACAGTTTACCTGAACTAAAGTCAGTTTATTTCATAACTGCCTATACATACACATATGTTTTTTTGCCCTTATATAGTTTTGACTACTTAATTATTGTGTTGTAATATTTTTTACGTAGGGGCTATAACTGTTTAAAAGGAACGAGTGACATAACAAACACATAACTCTTTTTTTTTGCTTTTGCACCAACAACATCGCCGCAAGCTATAATTTTACTTATATTCGACTTAAGACTAAGATGTCCAAAGTTGCACTTTCAGGCGGACACCTCAGCTGGCTGGGGAAATTTTCCTTTTCCCATCCCTGTTTGAAGACATCACTTTTTCACATCCTATATAGCTGTTCAAGGTATATTAATATTACTAAAGTTTTAGAATTTCACTTACTTTGAATAGAATAGTAAAGAAAGAGTGATTTATGATTAGAAAGACGAATTTTTTTTAATGACAATAAAAAATGTTTAATCAACCATTTCAAAATAATTTCTTTCTTTCAAGTACATAAAACAAGCAAAATCCCTAAAATAATCAGTAAGTACCTGGATGACCGAGCTTTGCTCGGTATGTTTTTTTTGTCTTTTTATAAATTGTGTTTTGTGGAAATTATATTTAAGTACGAATTACACAATTAGTCTAACCTCAAAGCAAACAATCATTGACTTCGTTACTTAACAACGGACTTCGTTACTTAACAACGCCAAAAAATAGTATTATTATTCGCCAATTCGTCAGGAAAAGTCATAATAAATTGGGACTACTCAAACGTCTCCTATTTGTTAAAAAAGTAAGTTTAAGTAGATAAAACACGAATAAAACACGAATATGACATTTTATAAAAATGATTTCTAGCTACATCAATTTATCGCCCCCGAAACCCCCTATATACTAAATTTCATGAAAATCGTTGGAGCCGATTCCGAGATTTCAATTATATATATACAAGAATTGCTCGTTTAAAGGTATAAGATAAAATTAATCCCTACATTAAACATTTTTTTGAAAAAGAAAATGCTACTAATTGTTTGTATACAGGCAGGGTAATGAACATGAATTGAGTTTTATTTTTTGTGGATTTGTCTAATTGTCTGTTTATTATTTACAACAATAATTACTGTAAAGATATTTACCAAGTTTTGTGTGGTATTAGCTTCTAGCCCGGGTTATTATTAATTGTACCTTTTACTGCGGCAAAATCCTCAGTTCCCACTACTAACCATAAAAAATCACTTGAACTAGTATACCAAGTCGCGTACGTAACAGTTAGTTAAAATTTTGAAATCCTCAGTAAAACTTGCCACTTTCTTATTTAAGTATGTGATGACAGCATCAACCGAAAGTAAAATAATCTAGTAGTTTCTATAATTTAATCTAGTGTCTTATCTCAATGACTAGTTACGTTTTTCTTGCCTTTAATGATATAAAATTACCATACCAGGAGCTTCTTAAATTTAAGATATTTTTGTAACTTCAACCTTAGAAATCTACGCAACAATGATTATTTATTGTCAATCGATATTTTACATTTTTCATGATATTGGAAAGCAAACAAGCAGACGGATTTCCTGATGGTAAGAAATTCACGCCGCCTTGAGACACCAAAGGTGGTAATGGTGCGTTACCAACCTGAGGCCGGGAAGTTAGGCCTCGTGCAAAAGTAAGTTTACCGGCTACTTTACCCTCCGAACCGGAACACTTCATGACGTTATGGCGGCAGGAATAGGTAAGGCGGTGGTACCAATCCGAGCGAGTCAGTGCTAAACTCTACCACATACCTAGTCAGATGTCACGGTGTTAGTGACGGTGAGCCTATGCTCGCCTTTTACGAGCTACCTGGCAAGGAAGGCAGATGGTCTATTCTACAAAGGAGCCCAGACCAACACAGCCAACAACAGCAATGCTAGATACATCTACATATTTGCCTAAAATTGTGAGAAATAAGGTATTGTAGCAGAAAGATAACTGCAATCTGGGCCACCATAAAACATGCCCGTTTCATGGTTTGGCATTTCATTAGACATTTTTAATTAAGCAAAGAAAATAAAAAATTTCATTACTGTTGATCAGAGCATAAAATTGTGGTAAGTAAAAAGTGATCAACACCCGATATCAAGTTTTTGTCGTGAACAAATAATGGCACTTTGTTAACTAGATCTTCACGAAGTTAGTGTGTACATTGTGTAATTTAGTTACCTCGTTACTTTTAACTGTTTTCGTGATTTGTTTGTTAATGTTTTAACAATGCTATAAATTACTTTTTAAAACAGTTAACAATATTTTAAATTTCAGTATGTCTTTATATTTCTATGTAATATCTAAATTTTCACAACACTTTTAACTACTTTGTAAAAAGCTAACCAAATACTATTGTAAATTTCAGAGTCTATGATTTGTATTTCGATATTTATGGAATTTAAAACTTAGTTTAAAATTTTAGAACATTTATTAGGTACATTCTAGCCGAACTGGCGAACTTCGTATCGTTTGACATTGATAGCTAATTATAGTCTGTAAGGTAAATAGTAAAATGTTATTTTTTCCTATTTTCCTTGCAAGTTTAGAAATTTTTCTCTTTATATGAACCTTTTTCTGACAATAACCAACACAACAAAAAAAGAATAAGCAAAATCGATCCTTTCGCTCAGCTTATAACTGCATTTTAAATATTTTTAAAAAGCGAACAAAAGTGCTATTTAAAATTTCAGGGTCTTCGTAATACAATTTTCTATATGTAAAATATATCTTAGTAACTAGTTAATATATCATTTAATATCTAAGAGATATATCACTTTTTAATAAGTTAACAACAGCATTATTTAAATTTTCGTGTTTTTATAGTACTTAATTCTGTTTAAGATTGTAACTAGAATTACTTTGGACAATTTAAATCGAATATTTTCCTCGATTTCCCAGGAATCTCATAATCAGACTTGGTGGGAATAAGACCCCGGAAATACGTTCTTTCACATAAAAAAAAACTAAATCACTGATAGAAGAATTGCGGAAATCCATACTTAAATCCAAATAAAATTATTTAATTTGCAATTTTCCGCCAAAACATGTTGCATGACAAAACTGGCAAAATAGTGCGCTATGAGTGAAATGGACTTACCGGAAGTCAAAAACCCCCAAATATATGTACACACAACACACACCACTAAACTATTTTATTAGAACCAACATGTTTTTGGCGGGAAATTCTTTTTTTATCTGACATAGGTTTGTTTATTTAACAGAAGCAAAATAAATTGCTTGCTTTAAGATTAGATTGATGAGCGTAGTTTGTACATAAATATTTATTTAATTAGTTTTGTGCTAAATCAACAAGTAACTTTTATCAGAGATCATTTTTATTAATTTAATTTTTAACCCTGATGATGCTGTTATTAGCAAAACCGGTAGGCTATTTATAAAATAATAAATTATAAGTGATACGTAAAGGAATACAAATGTTTCTTCATTTAAAAATATGGACATTTTGAAGTTTTACCAAGCGCCCACAATAGAAAATATCAAATGTAGTGATATTTATCACTTTCGTGTAAGGTTAGAACAAGAGAAATGTAGAGTCGCTATATAAAATAATGTTAAAAGCAAAAAAAAAACTGATGAAAAAAGGAGGTGGATCAGATTGATACAAGATACTCTAACTTAAACAATGTTGGTCTTTCATACAAACTTTCAACCCCTATTTCACCCCCTTAAGAGTGGAATTTCCAGAATGCCGTTCTTAGCGAGTGTCTAGTCAATAAAAAGATCCTACTCACTAAATGTCATGCCTGTAACTTTAACAGATTTTCTCGGCGATGATGAATCAGTCAGTCAGGACATGTTATTTTATAAGTATCGATAGATACGTGCAAAATGTCTGCTCCACTAGACCTACGGTAGCAGACGGAACCCTACGGGTAGGATAGGTGGTAAGGAGGTGGTAACATTTTCAAAACTGATCAAGCAGACTCACTTGACCAATTGAGGACTTGAAAGTGTCTTCGCTATTTTAAGAGGACGGTGGATGAGACAAAAACCTAGGTTCAAATCTGGTTTATTGACTAAAATCTCAAGTTTATTTACAAATTACAACCACACACTCATTGATATAATTTTTTTTGTATTCTATCTGTTTAAATTGCGGATGCAGCATCTTTTGGTATTGAGTCAACAGAACATTCTCATCTATGTCATCTGCTGGTCTCTTTAACTACGCATGTGAGCAGTTGCTAAGTATGTTTAATGTGGTTTTGGTCACGTTGAACAGGGGGCTGATTATGTATCTCAGTTGCAAACTCAAAACGCATAAGTGTACATCAAATGACGTCATTTGTGTTTGCTATCTCTATTGTATTTCTGTGGGTACTGGAGACAGCAAATATAAAACACGTCATTTGACCGCCTTTGATGTACACTTTTCCATTTTGAGTTGGCAACTGAGATACATAATCAGCACCCAGATCTCCTGTTCATAGAGGCCCAGTTCTCTCATACATCAAAAGAGCCGTGATCGTTTGAGTTCGTTGTGATCAGATAAATTTCGCTATTTAAATTCCTTGTTGGTCACACAGCAGGATAAACCTTGAACTTCTAAACACTATGCATACATAATACAAACGTGCCCGTGAAAGAATATGTTCCTATTGTAAATCTATAAAAGCATCGTTACTTTTGTCTGAGAAATTTGCCTCGGCTGTTTGTGACTTTACAAAGAAAACATTCACGGATACTGTCATCATTTTATTGGCAAATATATTATATAGATCTTCTGACAGCAAAAAGTTAATATTTTACGTTCATTTTCATACTGAACTAACTGAGCTGGCGAACTTCTCACCGCCTTTTAAAACCACGAATTATTGAATGAATTAAATTAAAATTAAATGAAAAATGAAATTTAAATATTTGCTGAATAGCAAGTGTAGGTAAGTGTAGTGTGTTAGAAGTTGTTACAAAAAATATTCATTTGTATCAACATATTATAACACATTGTGACTTGCAAATATTTAAGGTTTAAACAAATTTATTATTTAGAATTATAATATTATAAAATGTCACTAGGTTTTACCCTAACTACCATAAGCTGCCACCGTTTCCAAACTTAGCCAGGCAGGAGAAAAAACGGCAAAACAAACTCCCCGGCAACCAGGATTAACCCTTTATACCTTGTACTGCCAGCGCTTTCAAACGTAGAAAGTCAGAAGAAGAAACGGCGAAACAAACTACACGGCAACCAAGAACATTATTTGACATTCACATTTGAAAAAAAATCAATTAAACTGTTCTGCAAAGAAATCGTTTACACTATAGAAAGCTTTATTGATATACACAAATATATATATAATAAAGAGCAAGACATACACAAATTTTACCAATCAGAGCAGCCGTTTAATAAGATCTATTTTATGTTACTGGAAGGCAAACAAGGATTTTATGATGGTAAGAAATTCACGCCGCCTAGAGATATCAAAGGTGGTAATGGTGCGTTGCTAAGTTAGCAGTTACAATATTTATCAACGCGAATATTGAAAGAAGAGGGAAATTCTCAGTTTTAGTGTGCGAAATCTTTACTAGTTAGTTTACACATTATACTATTTTATGAGTTATCTTTTATTAATAGATTAGCAACAAAACTTTAGATGGCTTGTAACTGTAGATTTTGGTTAGAGTTTAATAACTCTAATAACATTGGCTGTTAACTGGTCTATTCACCATTGGCCGTTTAAGTGACAGACTTACAAAATAATAATAAAATATATATTTCCTAGCACACTAACACATTACTAAAATTGATATGACACTAAATTTTAAAATATTTTGCATTTTACCCTATTTTATGGCATTCTCATAAACGTGAATAAATTCAGATACATAAAAACTTTACCTATAGGCCGGAATGCCGGAATGTTAAGCCTTGCGTTAGTAACTTGTAACCGACAAGTTTATTTTTTAATCGAAATCCGACTAATACCGTCGTCAGTGTGGTAGCAGAAGTGAATAAAACTTGGTACCAATAACGGAGAGTTATTGTGAAATCTTACCATCTACTTATGATCACGGTGGTAGTAACAAATATATCCATACTTACAATTCCTTTAGTGGATCTGTATTTGACTTCAACATTGACATTAAATTGTCAGAAACATGCAAGAAAGTTTGCAGGCCTGACCTTGAAAGTCATCAGTAATGTCTAGCAAGTATGTTGTAAGATGCTTACCAATAACTAACGACCATCATGGAAGATTTCTCAAAGGCATTCTTAAACGGCCCCTAGAACTACAACCTTCAGTACGGGCACGTATCATTTTAAGCTATTATTTGACGAGCTTTTATTATTATTATTAACTCTTTATTGTACACAACTGATATTAGAAAAAAAACTTAAAAGTAAAAAAAAAGCAAAGTACAAAAGGCGAGCTTATCTCCAATAAAAGAAATTTCTTCCAGCCAACCCGTAAAAGGAAAGTAATAAAGGAAATTTATAGACTTGGAGTATAGATAAACTACTAAATATATACTATTTAATGAACTAAAACACATATAATTAAAAATAATAACAAATAAACAAAATTAAACTAAGCATAAAACTAAAGTAAAATTATATGAACGAATTGAAAGTCTAAGCTATGTATTTTTTGTTATTAGTATTTTTTTTAATTAATTTATTTTAGGAAACGAACTATCTCGTATTCTCTTTCGATTGGATCATGTGGTAACATTTGTATTATTCAATTTCAGATCTCCTCTACGAAAACTATATTCCGAATGATCCCGAGAAACAAGACAGTATACTTAGGAAGCTATCGGACTACTGTGGGAAGTCCATGTTCAACTACACCACCGAAGACGAGGAACCACCTATAAAATGGGACTTCTACCACTCGTTCTTTTTTTCCTACACCGTCGTCAGCACTATCGGTAATATTGCATTTCTCCATATTAATACCTAACTTTAAATTTGTGACTCCTTGGTCGGCCGTGAAGTTTGTGCAACCCGAAGATTAACAGCCACAATGCTCGGGTTTGATACGCGTCAGAGGCAAGCTTTTACGTATTTAAAAGCTGATGTGATCAAAATGGTTCTTAGCTACACTGCATATAGGTTCCGTCATTAATTTAACACTAAAATACTTTAAGAATAATGAAACTGAATAATTTGACTCCAGCATAATTTTTTGACCGATTTCAAAAAAGAAGAGGTTATCAATTTGGCGACATGGTCTTTTGGGAATATTCATCAAAAAATCATCTTAGTCTCATTACTCACCGTTCAAAAATTAAATAATTATTGACATAGCCATACCATACAAAAATTAAATACATAGCAATGCAACAATAAAGTTGCAATCGGGTTTTTGCAGTTTCACTGATTTTGATTTATCAATCATCAAGTATGCTTGACGACTTGTCGTTCTAAAATTAGAGAAGTATTTACCCAAAAACCAATGTCTAATAAATCAATATAAGGAATTATGATAGCATTTTTGTACAACTCGTTTGTTTTCTGTAAAACTATATTAATTTTATAGTAAATACCTTGTATTTTAGTTTGTACCAATTGCATGTCTGGCCAAATGTGAAGTACGTTTAAATAAATAACATAATGTTTGATGCAATAAATTATCTTTACGGTTATGTTTACCATCAAGTATTAATATAGTATTTATAGTATTAATTAGCTCTATTATTCAATACTACTTCTATTCGTCATCTCGTCATCGTCTTTAGTTTTCTTTAGTCAGGAGGTTTCTTATCACTTCTCTTATTAGAATATTATGACTGCCATATGTTCCTATGAATTAAGGTACTAATTATGTCTTTACTTGTTTTTAATAAAAACGACTAAAATTTTCAGGTTACGGTAACCTTGCCCCCACTACGCATTTATCAAGAATACTGATGATATTCTACGGTTTGTTTGGGATCCCGATCAACGGTATCCTTCTGGCCAACTTGGGTGAATACTTTGGACTTCAAGTACGGACACTTTTCATTTTAAACTATAATTTGACTATCTTTTAGTATTTTTTTAAGTAGTATATTTTAGAAAACGAACTATCTTGTATACTCTTTCGTATGGATCACTTTGCCTACAGATACCAAAAATGTTATAGGTGCATTGCAAAATTTGAGACGATTTGTTCGGCCTATTGCGTGCTTCCGCTGTACCTTAGCCTCAAAAACCGAAATACGACAACGACAAGTACTAACGTTACGCCGACAGAATAAATAGTGTGATTATCTAGGTAAGCCGTCTAATCAGTTTAACTGCAAGTCTCCAAACTTGAGTTCGATTCCCTAAAGGAGATTTGTGTTGCATTTGCGTTATGAACATACACGTAGAAATATATTTTTATATTATTTTTTTGTTATCAAATTTAGTCCAGTATTTATGTATTTTTATAAATTAGTATTTTTAAAACACTCATGACATAAGCATATGATTTGCGAGGGTTTGGAATTATTCAAAGATTTTTTTAATTATATTTTTTTCTTTACATCACAAAAAAAATTTTTTTTTGATGTTACGTATCGAAATCGAAGACCTAATGCAATGCCTGAAAGCTTTTTCTTCCTGATGGTAAAACAACAGCGTGGCCTATAGACACTACAAATGTTACAGGCGCGTTGCTTTGAAAAGATTATTAGACTTTGTATAAGGTTCTGAATCGATAAACGGCAATCTCTACCACTGTCATTATGGTGTATGGAAATAGGTGAGGCGGTAGATTCACACCCGAGTAAAAGTTGGCAAAAAACTTTATTACCAGTGTTTTGTTGGTAGTGACATATTCAACCTATGCCTTTTACGAGCTACGGTTACACACACACACACACACACACACTTATAGAAACCAAAGAAATACACCTATTTCAATAATAGCTTAAAACTTTGAGGTACGCATTTAGTACTAATAGTTAAGTGGTTCCTGTTGCAGGAATACAGTTCAAAAAGTGAACAACGCCAGAGTAAACAATTACTAAATAAACTAGTTACTAATAAAAATTATGTTTTTCAGCTCATATCAGTCTATCGAAAGTACAAAAGAAGATATGAAAAGCGTGCTGACAAACTAGACTATTTCTTTCACAACCTGGGCATGCTGGGACAGATATTTTTGTACCTTATTCCTGGATTCTTGTTCTTCATCTTCCTCCCTGCCTGCATATTTGTGATATTTGAAGGATGGGACTATGTAGCTGGAATTTACTACGCCTTTGTCACTCTGACTACGATCGGATTTGGAGATTTAGTTGCTGGTGAGTTTAGTGACATACTTGATATTACTCACAGCTACTTCTATGTTTTTTTATGTTAATGGAAGGCAAGCAAGCAGACGGATTTCCTGATGGTAATAAACTATCGCCTCCTAGAGACACCAAAGGCGGTAATGGTGCGTTGCCAACCTGAGGCCGGGATGTTACCTAGACCTCGAGCAACAGTTAGCTTACCGGCTACCTTATCCTTTAACTGAAACACGTCAACGGTAAGCACTGATGTTGTGGTGACAGAAATAGGTAAGGCGGTCGAGTTTCGCTGCGAAACTCGACCGCCTATTCAGATGTCACGGTGTTATTGACACCTTGATAAGCCGTTGTTCGCCTATTACGAGGCAGATGGTTTATTGATTATTCTGCAAAGGAGCCGGGACCAACAAGGTCTGTTAGTTATTTCCCTCCTGCTGTGAAAATAAAATCAAAATAAATAGCCTATGTCAATACTTCTCCACACATAAAAATATACTATTACATACTTGTGTTATTACATAAAAGATTGACAAACAAACAGAAAAACATTCTCATTTATACAATAAATACGAACAATAGTAAGCACCTGGTTATCAAATTATAAGTAGGTAAGTATATTTGTCGGCCTCGTTGGTCGAATGGCTATCGTACACGCCTAACTACACCCACAAACGGGCTCGGATTCGATTCCCGACGAGGGCAGGCATTTGTGTGATGAACATTTAGATATCTGCATTTCCGGGTTTGGGTGTTTATTAAATTTATTACAGTACTAGAATCGTCGACTAACACCCATAACACAAGCATATAATTAACTTACTTTGGGGTCAGATTTAATTTGTGTTACTAATTGTCCAGGAATATTTATTTATTTATCTTACCTACTACACATGAGGGACGTATTATTAAAGTTACAACAAAGACAACCACAAAATGACGAAAATAGATCCACAATGTGATAGGCAGCAAATCTACCGATCAACTGCGAACTTATCCAATCCCGGGCAACGTTATTTTCTATTAGAAAATTGAAAAAACTCGTTTATGTTAGCCCGACCCGAGAATTGAACCCCCGAGCTCATGTAGTCAAATCTTTAGTTTAAAAGGGTTAGTTCAAGTGGTAAACTTATACAAGAATATCCCATTAGTACTATTATCATTTTAGAAATATAAAAGCGATGCTTATATTTTACCATCAGGAAATATATCTGGTTGTTACAATGCCACTAAAAATGGACGGCAATATACCTCTGTCATTGAGTATGTAGCAGGCAAGCAAATACATAATATATCTTATACCTTTAAACGAGCAATTCTTGTATATATATAATTGGGATCTCGGAATCGGCTCCAACGATTTTCATGAAATTTAGTATAGAGGGGGTTTCGGGGGCGATAAATCAATCTAGCTAGGAATCATATTTAGAAAATGTCATATTCGTGTTTTAAGTATTTTAAGTAACGAAGTCCGTTGTTAAGTATCGAAGTCAATGATTGTTTGCTTTGAGGTTAGACTAATTGTGTAATTCGTACTTAAATATAATTTCCAAAAAACACAATTTATAAAAAAACAAAAAAAAATACCGAGCAAAGCTCGGTCATCCAGATATTATATTATAAATCTATAAACTCTATAAATTCCAATGCAAAGGACGCCAGTTTTAACACATCCTTCATAGTGATATTATAAATCCAAACACAAAACAACAGCACACAATACATCTTGAAAATTCTAAAAAAGTCACAACCCCTCCAATCGACCCACCTAGTAACCAGAACACAGCACCATGTCGAGGTTTAGTCTCTCGGTGCTTGGAGCCCTTGTTGTTGGCGTTATAGGGCCGTGCAATCCACAATGATGTCTCGGGCTGAGCACTTTGCTCACCCACAAAGTCCGGTGAGGTTGTAAAAACCACGAAGTTAGCAACGTATCAGCCATTAGAAAGATACAAGTGCTTCCTAGTCGGACTAGGTTCCAAGGCAGTACACCTTACTTAGCTTACTTACTTATAGGTTTTATTCTTTCCACCCCCGTGCAGCATTATGCCTTCCCTATACAACTTTATTTGTTCATATATCACAATTTAATACACAAAACAAATCAACATTTTCAACTTCAAAATTTATGAAACGTAATTTTTCTGTTTATTTCATTTCAGGTACTGTCAACAATGGATTTAAATATGGATATTTCTTCTCATACCAAATTTTTCTGATTATATGGATCACATTTGGACTGGGATATATTGTGATGCTTCTTGGTTTTATCACAAGTGGCATGAGGTCAGAAAGTGTCCACAAATTGGAAAGAAAATTTGCTAATCAACTTAAATCAACGCAAAGTAAAATATTACAAGGTTTCACCAAAGACATGGCAGCAATAAGGAAGATTATAAATGAGGCAAATTTGATAAAAATTAAGGTACATTTCCCTTATTTGTAGGAAAACATGCATACATTTATTTATTTGTCTACGTTTTTAACGACCATTGTTTATTTTTTAATGACTCACTCTTAAATAGATCAAGTTAACAATAACGTAAAGTTAAATAATAAAACGCACTTGAGACAGTTTTTAGCTATATTTGATTTTTTCGTATTATTTTTTTTACAATTTCTTTTGTCTTATATTTTTCAGCCTGTTTACGTAGAAACAATGCCTCATCTATATAGAAGTGCAAGTTGTCCGATTCTGACTTTTGATATTGAGCCGCGAAAGCCTGTTGTTAAGAGAAAACGTGCTAATTCTGAAAATATTCAGTTATCTGCTAAGGACATGCTTCGAATACAGTCAGACACCGATTTACTAGGAATCGATAAGGAAAAAACATTTACTGCGTCAGCTATTGTAAAGCCAGCTGAACTGTTAGCAAGAGTAGTAAATGTATTAGGAGGGTTTGAAAATCGACCAGATAAAGGCATTCACATGTTTGATGATGAACATATTTTGGCAAGTGAAAAAACACCTGCAGTTTTTACTATTGGCCAAGATTATATAACAAACTCACCTCTTAGAACTAGAGCGTTAAGTGTGGCAGTACCGGCTTATAGAAAAGAATCAGTTTATAAATTGGATCATGATTATACATGGACCAATGGAGACACTGCAGAAAAGTACAGGAAAGAGGCAAATTTACGTACTGGAAAGTTGTCATTACCTACTAGTATTCCTGTTACTGATGACAATTCTCAACCTAAAGGATTGTTTGCCAGATTATTTAGGAAACCAAGTACAAGTGATAGTCCTACAGAATATGTTAAAAATAATATGAAAGGTCAAATTAGTGGTTCACAAGTACCGTCAAATTCAGAAGATGAAAAAGGAAGGCGAAGAAGTATTTTTGCATCATTCGGTTTTGGAGAACAACCAAAAAATGAACTGGACGACTACAAAGAAAAAACGAAGCGAGGAAGACATAGCATATTTCCCAATTTTGATTTTTCAGAAGAAGAAGATAACTCATTGAGTAACGCATATCAAAAGAGACCTAAAAGGCATAGCATATTTCCTACATTCGATTTTAGTGACTTGGATGATGACGCACAACGTTATAAGGAGAACACAAGAAAAGGTAGACATAGTATCTTTCCCTCGTTTGATTTTAGTGATCCTGCTAGTAATGACGATGACACTGTAGATGAAGATGAAATTAAAAACTATCAAAATCGGACACGGAAAGGTCGAGTGAGCCTTTTCCCCACATTTGGTAAATCTCGAAAAAGTGACGATGATACAATCCCGGAAAGCTCAGATGAACTAGTAGATTATAAAGAAAAAACGAGACATGGACGAACTAGCTTGTTCCCTTCATTCGGAAAGAGCAGAAAAATAAGTACACCAGACTATCCGACTAATGATCTAGAAGCAAGTATTAAACAATATCACAGTCGCACTAAGAAAGGTCGTAATAGTCTGTTTGCAGGAGATATCAAAAACTTTAATCACTCAGGTGAAAGCAGTAACTTTTCCCACGACTTAGATAATTATAGAAAAATTAAAAAAGGACGCCGTCCCAGCCTATTTGATCCTGATATTGACATTGCTACTTTACCAGAAGATGAACAAGTGGAAGTTTTAGAAAATACAAGTGTAGCAGATTTATTACGAGCTCTTGCTGTTTTGGAAACAGCTGATTCACAAAATCCATCTACTTCACGTGATTCGCGAGGCTTAAGTTCAGATCATGGTTTAGCAGTTAACTCTGCTACAACATCGAGTAGAGAAGAGTTAGAAGAAACAGTAGGACCAAGACGCAGACGCGTTTCAGCTCGAGCAGCTGTTCCCCATTTTACACCAACTTTAGCTACCGTTGTTGCTGGAGCAGAGCTACAAATAACAGCAGCAGCCCAACGAGAAAATCGTATGAGTATGTTAAATCAACCTCCACCGCCATATTCTGAAAATATCACTTCAGATGATAGTCAACCTCCTAGAACTAGAAGATATTCTCCAGCACCAGATTTTGGTAGATCAAGTTCAGCACCAGTACCAAGACTATTTTCACGAATTCGCAAAGAAAGTGCTCCTCCTAGTGAAGAAAGTTCTAGACGAAGTAGTTTAACAGATATTGTAATTGAAACTAACAAAGACAAAACGTAATCGTATTTACAAATTTTAGAACAATTAACAAATTTAGTTTAATACTTAATAATACAAAGAAGCCGTCCAGAATTGTTACTGTGAATGCCATTCCTTTAGATTATTTATTTATTGATTAATGTTATAAAGATATTAAAACAATACTTGTACTGAATTATTTTATTGATGGCTTTCATTATCCGTTTCTTACTATAGTTTTATAGTGCCAGCCAGACAAGTTTTTTTCTTTATTTAGTTTTGGCACTAGCGTTAGTATATGCTAGGGCTACTTTTACTACTATGTGTTTAGATATTCCTATGAAATTCGGGGATTTTCCAGGTTTTGACTTCTTGAGGTCCCGAGTTCGATCCCCGGGCCGGCAACAAAAAATAGAAAATATGTATTTTCAATTTTCTAATAAAAATAACGTTGCCCGGGGTTGGATATGTGCCCGGTAATGGAATAATAAAACAAGTTTTGCCAAAAGAACACAGATTCCTTATTGTCGCTATATGTGTTCTTTTCAGGAATATTTCACAAACAAACTGGTGGTTTACAATTAGTTAATAATAATAATGATAATAAGAATAATTAAAATAGAAAAATATAAAAATACTTGGCTTCTACGGTAGTTACCGTGTATCTGGTAAAATTCGATGAGTATCAAAACTCAAAACAGTTATATATTTGTCGGCTTGCAGACTTATTTAGCGAGAACCCCATCTATTATTACGTGTTAGCAATTATTATATTGTGGAAAACTTAAGAATGAGCTGTTGTACCATTCACCCTCAGATTGAAAAAGTACTATTAACAATTACGGTGACACGTACGTTAATACTATTAGGAAATAACTCTGCCTATTTGCTTTATAAAGAAGTAAAAGAATGAACAAATTTATGTACATACGTAAATTAAACGCTAACGGTATTAAACGCTATACCTATTCCTGACAACGTAATGTTAGTTATATGTTCCGGCCCAGAAGGTGGGCTAGGTGGTAGACTTGCATAATATGCCTCACATCCTGATCACAGGAAAGCAACACACCTACAACATCTACGGTATTTGTAGGCTTACAAGCAGGAGAGCCACCTGTGCTTGCTATATTAATACGTAAAAACATTTTAAAGGACGTCATAAAAAACTATAAGAATGATCAACAATGCTACCTTACGGTGGAAACGAAATATGTGAGAAGTTTACTAGTATTCTGTTGCAAAACATTTTCATCACTACATCACTACATATACTCGTGTCTCGTAGTATAAAACAAAGTCGCTTTGTCTCTATGTCCCTTTGTATGCTTAAATTTTTAAAATTTAAAATAGATGAAGTTATTGAAGAGGAAAGTTTATATGTATGTATATTATATGTATGTTTATATACCCGAGCGAAGCAGGGGCGGGCCGCTAGTTAATAATAAGCGTTATCTGTTACATTTGTCGTGTCTGAGAAACTTATCGAATTTATACCTGTATCTGAATTTCACATGCGGATTTAAATTTCTCGTACTGGACGTTTCCATAGACATAATATTATATCTCGCACTACTCTCTCTCTCTCGATCTCGAAGGTCCCCAACCTTCAAGATAAAAACTTATTCATTCTTAAAAGGACGGCAAGGCAAATATGAGATTATGTTGTCTTATTAATAAACAATGAATAAAATACTCCATGGTTCAACGTGTGTCAACTTTACTCCTACTTTAGTCCTGTCTTATTAATGTTAATGTTTAGTGTGTTACACCACTTGTGTGCGAAGGAGGTCGATAGCTCGTTGGCCACATATTCCATAAAAAAGGTGTTACTTGATTACGAACCATTGTGGCTCTAACTCTTACCGAAGATCAGTACTTGACGTTGGCCGTTATTCTATTTGATATGATTAGATATGAACAAATCCAAATAATGAGAAAGTCTAATCTCAAAAGCTGAAAGGACTTATAAGTCCGAGATCCTATGCACACAATACGTCTGTGAACAATATGTTTAAGAACAATCGGTTGAATAGGAACACCACTCCAGATTATACAGTGTAGAGTATTTACATCATATCATATGTTGAGGGGCGGCGTTAAGTAAGGTACGGTTGCGCCAAGCTAGCCTCCGGCCGCACTTCATTTATTACTTACTTTTTTATTACTTCATTTATTAAGTACTTCATTTACTAAGGGCGCCTAAACGAGCGAGTGCTATTGTACCTAAATTTAATAAATGTATTAATATACAGCAAGATTTTTTTATCACCCTCCAAATTTTTTCTAGGCATAAAGTATCTATAGATAAGTCCATTTATGAAAAAAAAAGGTATTATAGCAGGTAGCTATCTAGCATGTCAGAGCACTCAGCGCGTAGGTACGGAGCGCGCGCTGCCCATAAACATCAATATTTGCAATGTCATATCTTAATGTTTAGTATTGAGGGATACTAAAAGAAAAAACACGTATTTAATTATTTTCACTTAACATCAACATATTAAAATTTGGATGGTGATTAAAAAGTCAGGGTGTATAATAACTAAATTATGTTTTGTTGTGAGTCAATAGTATTAGTATCAATACGTGGTAATTCTTTCAATATTATAAATGCGAAAGTTTGTGTGTTTGTTTGTTACTCCTTTACGAAAAACCTGCTGAACTGATTTTCATGAAATTTGGTTTACACGTAAAGGGTAACTTGGAGTAACACGTAGGATAGTTTTTATGCCGAATAATGTTTCTGTGGGACTATTAGCCACGCAGGCGACGCCGCGGTCAACAGCTGATTTTATATAACTACATTTTTTCATATGGAGTTGAATTTTCAAATATACTTATGGAGCGACGTATAAATTTCGCCTGGTAATGCTAATACTGATACTGTATTCGGTAAGTATTTCAGTACATACCTAGACTTGAAATTTAGTTATATACTTATAATTGCAATACGGTTTCACGTACAGTACCTAGTACTATTTAAATTATGCGCTTCGGCTATATTCGTAAAGCTTGGGAAATCCAAACGTATTTTAATGATATCTATATATTATTGTTATTACACAATTAATCATTTTGCTTAAATTTAGTTTAGGTCAGCCAATTTAAAAATAAAAGTATAAAGTGTCAAAATAGTAAAAAGTGTAAAGCCGAAGCTCATAATTTAAATAGCAGTACAATACATAGACGGAAATTCAG
Organism: Calephelis nemesis; assembly: GCA_002245505.1. Lineage (NCBI taxonomy): Eukaryota > Metazoa > Arthropoda > Insecta > Lepidoptera > Riodinidae > Calephelis > Calephelis nemesis. The sequence continues at coordinate 441,161 of NJDD01000716.1, read as the reverse complement.
ACATATGCTTGCAATTGCAATTCGGTTTTACGTACCCGGTTTAGGTACGGTTTACTTACTACTGCGGCAGGTCAGGGCGCTATTTCAGTACAAAATGATACAAACTTTAGTGTGATATGTTTTAATTAGTACCTCCAAATAAGTCTTACCAATTAAATCAAATTTAACTAAAAGTTACACTAATATAGTGTATCTGAAGTGATAACAATAAATATTTATAACATACGTATTCGAACTCAACAGATCTTAGACCAGGAGTGTACTGAAGGAAAAGTTATCTCATTGAATACAAACGTACAAAGCTCAATAACTGTGTATTGTGTATATAGACGTACGATGTAAAAAGGCTACATTACTTATTGAGTGCCAACAAATTTTAATACTATAACTATTTTTGTAACATGTCATCTTTTTATGAATATAATAAAGCAAAATTTGGGTCTTTTACTGTTTAGTGTTCATTTTTTCCGTCCGTTCCGTTCCGTAATCAATGAGATAGGTTAAATATTCTCCTGGTCCTTTTGTGTAAGCTAAATTTACGTCAATTATTCATCAGTTCTGATACAAAAAAAAACCTCTTTCTATGAACACCACATGCTTGAAGTTATTTTTGTAACATTAAAATAAATTACAACTATAATTAAGTAACAAAATAATAAAAATAAGAAAACTTTTTTATCAATATCATATCTATTTGTAACTTTCAATTCTAGATTAAAGAGGAAATGCCAACAGATTTTGTTCATCAGCAAGAAAATCCCGTTTCTTCCCAGGATAATTTAGGAATAACATGCATTTGATGACCTCTACATTGTTTGTTTTGTAAAAAAAGTTCTGATTTTCTTATAAATTAATCCAAAAAACAAATATGACTAATATAAACAACAAACAGGACATAGAGACATGGATCTAGTCAAACTCTACGTTAAGGTAGAAAACAGGGAAATGCGAAACTATATATTTGTATTGTTCTCTGGGCTGATCATTTATATTTCGCTAATGTCTTTGTTGCTCTGCCATAGCGCGACAAAAAAGCTAAATAAATATTTTGAAGTGATTTAATCCGCGTTTCCTCTTAATATTTATATTAATTTTACCAAACATGAACCAATCCAATAATAAGTATACAAAAAATTTAGTAAATTCCACACATACATTTTTAATATTTAGAAACGCTTTGATCAATGAATTATGATTTTCATGTGCTCAGAATGAATCATACTTAATTTTAATAAAAGGTGGGTGTTATTATAACCTAAAGCTATGAAAAATGCAGTTTTCTAATAGTTGTTTATTATTAACAATTTTGTTAAATTTCTCTCTAAAGTTCTCTCAAACTCAAATCTATATTTAAGTACTGTCACTTTGACAGAACAGTATGAAATGACAGCGCCTAAATCTTGACTAAAACCAGATTTAAGTTTGAGTCTTTAGAACACGGTCATAGTTCACGCATACATAAAGTACACTTTGCATTCTAATCTATTCTTAATGCGCAAAATAATCTATTTAAGTATCTTGATCAATGATTTATTATAATCACGTCATACTCGTCTTGACTTAAAGTTGCGTTTTCTACTCTAAAATGAGTATTCATAACAATACAAATGATTCACAAAACAACAAATTAAGTATTTACAGAATATTAATTACATTTGTACATTGCTCCCCGTGCATTTAGTTCAATTCTGAAACGTTTTAGCACAAACATACAGAGATTCTTACTCCCAAATGTTATTAGTACATATCAAGTGGCCAAACTGTCCCTTATAACATTTTTATCTAAACTTAAGTTTGAATAACACTGGTCAATATTCCCATTATCATCTTTAATTAACGTTTCGAATATAGATATTAAGTTATTTAGGCCAATGAGGTAGCCATCTTCATGGTTGCCGACCTGCCATGCTGTGTTATGGTCAATGGTGGTACCTTCTGGTACAGGAACTGTTTTGGCGAAATCAATCATCCATATAGAGGCTTTTCTTTTGTCATGGACAAAAAGTAATGAACTTCCGATGAGTTCGTGCCTTTTAAAGACGTTTGATTCGAGAACTGCTGCTTTTATACTTTTCAATCTTTCTAGGTACTTTGGCTGCAAATAAAAAAAAATATGTCAACGTAAGAGTAGGTATGTATAATAAATATACTCGAGACATGGTTTTTTATTAATAAGACTTTGGTAAAAAAAATGCCGCCTACACCGTGGTGCATTGCCAACGAGGAATTGAAATCAAATTTATTTTATTGCTTCAAATATGGTACATATATCGGTTCTAAAAATTTCAACATAACAGTGACCATTATTATGGCATGCAATTTGAAATAAGCAATAAATAAAAATATATTACGGTATTAGATTATAGTATGAATTTAGCATACAAAGATTGACGTCGCGTAGAAGTGTATTGAAGTACGTCACGTTAGTGGTCGGATCCCCTACTATTTCCAAAATATGATTTTGACAAAATAACAATCAACTGGAGAGTTTTGGCGTCATCGAGAGAAAAGGTGTTCGAAGTTTTTTCATAATTATTGAATTACGTGTTTATATTTGGTGAAATTAGTCAATTTTGGTGACATTTTGTACAAATTTGTTCAGTAAAAGTGCACAAATGAAATAATCATGAAGAAATTATCTTATCGTGTATTTCCTCGTTGCCGCCAAATCTCACTACATGAGCTAAAGTAACGAGGCCACTGCTTTACCCAAGACCATGACATGACTTTTTGACGACTTATGACTAATTATAATTGAATCCAGATTTTGGTAAATCTGACGCAAATTTCTACTTAACTAATGGCAAATAACGTGAAGGCCAAAACCTAAAAAAGAAAGAAAAGAAAAAAAACAACTAACTGGTCATATATTTATGATCAATTTCTGCTATTTTAAGAATGGTGGCAACAAGGTGGTATTAATATCTGACTCATTAATAACTTTCGAAACGATCATTAATACGTATTATGTAACACACAACAAGACCACTAGTGGTAGAGTGCTGCCCAGCAACTTACCTGTGTGCCTCTGTCATACCAGTATCCGTCAATATGACAGTGTCACGTTCCGGTTCAGAGGGTAGGGTAGCCGGTAGACTACCACAGGCCCGTAACGCACCTATAGCATGTATGGTATCAATATGCCACGTTGTTACTATCAGGAAATCCGTATGCTTGTTCGCTAGCTTATTTAATAAAAAACCCAATATAGTCCGGTGAAGTTGTAAAAACCTTGCGGTTAGCAACGTATTAGCCATTTAAAAAAAACCCAAAGTTATTATATACAAATATTTACCAAGACATTCGGAAAATTGCTTGTGAAATCTTTAAATGCTGCGATTATTTGCTCTCTCGTTTTAGTAGTCTTGAAGTCTTTCGAACTGGTCCCGTCAGCTTTCTTCACGCCGTCTATTCTAAAACCTAATGTTGATGTGGAGCTGATAGTCTCTCTCCAGATCATATATCTTGGTTTGGTGACACCCTTACTTCTGTGTTCCTCATCTGTAGGCGCTTTTGGATCGATCTGGATCATTTTTTCATACATATCCTGTAATTAAGACAATGTTTTTTTTAGTAAGCAGATTTTTATGAAATATATAAATTCTTAGTGTATAGTTACTGCTAAACTGAGATAAACAATTTTATAATTTTGTTAATTTTGTTATAAAACTAACAACATTTTTAAAATTTAAAACTTTTTATGCTATTTCATTACCGAGAAAAAAGTAAGCACATTCACGCCTATTTCCCTAATAGCCATTTTAGGGGTAATAGTAATTTAAGTGATAGCCACCCCTTTGTGAGGAGCACAACTAGGGCACACACGTCTAGCCGAAGACAATATAAGTCCCACAATGATATAAGTGGCAAGCCCATCGCCGACCAGCA
>NJDD01000716.1:421579-431775 GCA_002245505.1 Calephelis nemesis | reverse complement strand
CCCCAAGACCAGATTTTACGAGTTTACACCGGATTTGATCTAGTTTTTCATTATGAGAAAACACAAGTGTTAAAATTAATATTTACAAATTACCCCAATGTCGACCGTGCTGGGTACATAATTAGGTACAATGTTTAAAAATGGAGAATCGAGAGGAGAATATCACATTTATTTACGTCTTTAAGATAAAAAAGTATCCCAAATTTCTCTTGTATCGCATCACGCATGAACATTTACCAATTTTCAAAATTGGTAAATCGGGATTGGTAGGTCGAGAGAAGGTTCATGTAAAAAAATCATAGGACAGGACAGCTTTTGTTAGCTAAGCTAATCCTGATATTTATTTTCAAAAAAGAATCCGAATATTCTTCTTACAAATTATAACCGATTTTTAGGTTTCCGAGTCTCTACCGTGACGTCTAAAAGAATTCTTTACGTCAAACTACAGCTTTGCTGTGTGTGAAAAAAGGGTCGTCTTTTGGCGCAGACACATTGCAGGCATTATTGAATCGTATGAAGTAAACAAGTACTTCCATCTTTTACATTTATAGAAAGTCTCCTAAAATTCTCAACCGTTTAAAAAAAATGCACACCTTGTATAATTCGATCCAACTTGAAAGATATGATAGCTTACATCTAAATTTATCGCGAGCGAAGAAGACGATTCTTAAGAAGGTTAAGGATTTATTTCTTTGCCACTGCACATTCCATTAACCTACTGCATCTGTATGTAATCCAAATGCATATGGCATCATCCAGACGGTTGTAATCATGCTCCAATCACGCCTTTCGCAAAGGTGATCTTTGTGGAAACTTTTAAACAAATCAAATTTTGGATTAAATCTCCGTTCCACACGGATGCAAACCAATGAGTACAACCAATGTTTACATCCGTGTGGAACCCCTATATGAATATAAACCAAATGCTACTGGTTTCATTTGTTTTTAGGACGTAATAAATCTTATTTTTACCACCCGCTGATTCTACGTCATTCTGGTTCTGCATTAAATCCAAATGGTTTTGGATTAATATATTTTGGATTAATATATTTTTGATAAGTTTTATTATATTTTGCTTGAGGCCTAACATCTCGGCCTCAGATTGGCAGCGCACCATTACCAAATTTGGTTTCTCTAGGACGCGTAAATTTCTTATTAGTAGAATCCGCTGTGAAAATGCTTGTTTGCCTTCCAATCCAATATCATAAAAAAATATAACTAAGTACCTCACCACCTTTCTATTAGCGTCCTGTTTTTGTTTGCACTTATTAAGATTTAATAAAATAAAATATAGTTGATTATTAAATATAACATTAAAAGTTAGATATATTCGTTGAATAAATAATAGTTCAAAAACGATGTACTCATATTTTTTAATATTATTAAAATGTTAATAACACGTTACATTCAAGGTGAGCTTCAAAATTAAGCATTATTAAAATGCAACAAAGTAGTGTAAAGTCTTTAATTTTCCTCAAAATTAGTAGATTTTCAAAAACATGAATGACGTTTTGTTTTAATAATAAGTTTGGATAGTATTTTTATAAAGGTATTTTTGTGAAGGAATTCGAAATTTTTTATGTGACTGCAAAATTTTTGTTTACTGCCAGTATTTAAGTAGCAAAACTTTAGCAGAGTTAAGATTGATTAATTTTTTTTGTAATGTATTATTTATCTTAGAAAAATCTTTAAATACCATTTAAGCATCTCATTTAGATGATATAAAATGTGACTTTCTATACCAATATAATATTCGCGTCCCATAAATATCTACTCAAGAAAAAAATAATTAAATGCTAACCTGGAAACACCTTTCTTCTTGAGGACTCAACTTCTTCAGTATCGTGCCTTGATCAGGTCCAGCCTTAAAGTTGCCCTGGTGACCAGCGAGTTGTATCCAGGGGTATCGTTGCTTCTTGTACGTTTGAAAAAACGGTGTCCATTGCACGATGTTCCGGAGTTTTCTCCATCTTTCTGATTGCTGGAAAACAAAGAAAATGTATTAAAAATACAAAATCTTTGAAAGATAAAGTAACAAATAATTTTATTAAATAATTATTTTAAAATACATGTTTAGAGGTGAAGTTAAAGAGAGTTTTAAATAGTTGTAAATTGTATTATCACTACATAGTATAAAACAAAGTCGCTTCCTCTGTCCCTTTGTACTCGTATGCTTAAATCTTTAAAACTACGCAACGGATATTGATGCGGTATTTTCAATAGCGGAAATATTGTACTAAAGCCCAGTATCAGTAGTTCAATATAGTAGTAATATTTTAGATAAGAATTTAAAGAGAATTGTTATAGGTAAATAATATTTTTAATCAATAGCAAAAAAAACACAACAAACGAATTAATAAAACTAAAATTTAAAATAATACAGTAACCCTTCACTAAACCTACATGTAATTAAGTTAAAAACCAGCTCTCAAACAAATATATCCCCATCAAAATTGATCCATCCGTTCTAAAGTTATGATGCCACAGACAGACTTACACAAACACTTCTAACTTATAATAACTCTTTTTTCGTAGTGGTTAAGAAAATGACTCTAATCTAGTTAACAAGACTGAAGAGTTTGTTTCTTTTTATTTTTTTAACAATATTTGTAGTAGGTATATCAGAGCCAATAATAGTAATAACTAATCTTTCTAATTTAGGCATGTAAACAATCAGACGCTAAGAAATAAATATATCCTGATAGTATACGTCATTATAACAATATAGACAAGAAATATTACGTTAATGACGCCGTCGATTACATGAGGCTGAGTTTATCCTCTATCTTACCCTCTAACGGTGAATTTTAATAACCTATCTAAGATTAGAGATAGTACTACTTTAGATTGGTTTCCAGGCAACCACTGTTATTTTCAATAATAAACAAAAAATATATAAACAAAAAAAATCCAGTATGAAAAGAAATATGTATTAAGGCGTTGGATAGGATACAATTGCTACAGCGCATTCTACCATCCGTGGTCTTGGTGGTAATGACCTTCTTAACCTACGACCATCTTTCGAGTTGCCTGGAAGGAAGGAAATGGTCTATTCTACCAAGTGGACTAGAATTGATACAGGGAACAATACTTTAGTGTGCCAACGACCAGGGACGGATTTCCCAATAGGCCGAGTAGGCCCGGGCCTAGGGCGGCAAAATTTGCTCTGCTCAGAAAGCCAGGCAAAAGACAATTTGTGAATAACGATTCATTGCTTCTCACAAATAGAAATGGTAAGAATCAGTATCTGAAATACTGATTGAGATAATTAAATCATTTACTGAGTATCGTTATTTTTTTTTTCATTTTTATTTAATTTCTACAGTTGATTTAATTTTGCATGCTTTACAGCACATAAGGGGGGTGGGGCAATCTTTCGTAGACCTAGGGGAGCCAACGTATCAAATCCGCCCCTGCCAACGACTTTGTAAAAAATAATCTTGTTTTCACATGCTAATTACTGTTCATCGGAAGCAATATTAATATTAGCAGGAAGTGAATTTGTTAGGTTTTCAATAATCATGAAGGTTTATTGAGTGTTGACACTACAGTGGGAGCATAACGTTTGTAATTAGTTACTGACGCACAAGAGCTATATAATTATTTACGAAGTGATAACAAATGGCACTGATACTTTATAAGTGCAAAGGTATTACGGATATTTTAGTTTCTATTTCCGTGCTCGGGAATTGAAACTCAATTAAGTTGGGAAAATAATGTAACGGCCAATATTAATAATCTATTTTAGATAAGAGATAGGGCTATTTTAGATTTGTAACCAGGCAACCATCGTTATCTATACCAATATTGTAAAGCTGAAGAGTTTGTTTGTTTGAATGCGCTAATCTCAGGAACTACTGGTCCGGTTTGAAAAATTATTTTAGTTTTAGATAGCATATTTAACGAGGAAGGCTACAGGCTATATTCTACGCGGATAAAGTCGCGGGTGGAAGCTAGTTTTTCAATAAATAACAAATCTATCTTTGCAACAAATCCTTATTAGGCCTATCTCTATCCGTAGATATGTTATTAATATTAGTCGTAAGTGATGTAAAGCAATTGGATTATCAATAGCAATTGGTGGTAGTGTACGGTAGATATGACTAAAAATTAATCTACCTTTAAATTCATGTATAATAAATTATGAAACTTATGTTCTTAAATAAATAAAAATGTTTATTAAATATGTATATAAGTGCTGCGATTTAAATGTACAATTTTATAGAAATATGTAACTTCTTACAATTTAACTAAATATTTGTACACCACAATGTGGTAGAATATGTTGTATTCTTAAATATCTTTATAACAACTTTTAACACACATATTCCGCAAATAAATAATTTTCATTTCATTTCATATCAATTGAGTTGTAGTGTCGATAGAGTCTAGACGATTATTTTGAGTAAATTAAATAAATTATTAATGATTAGTTTTTAGTTTTTTGTAATCAATTTGTGTTGTTTAAACGGTTTTTTCTCTGGTCAAATTTGATAGATCACTCCATATGTATTTGTCATCATTAGTCAGGGTAAAAAGGGAGAAAATGCTTACTGACATTATGTGCACCTACATAATGTTTTAGAGCAATAAATAATTTAAACAAATTTATCAAAAAGTTGTTATAATTCGGACTTGTCAAGAGGTAGACAGAGCCATCATTAGCCGATAACATTCGGTCCCGGTCGGTCAGTTAAGTGATTTTATAAAAAAAACCACACTTCAAATAACACTTGTACTTTTCCATAACACACTTTTTTAATACGCTTTTATAATGTTTATTGTGTAAAGGTACAAGTGTTATTTCAAATTTATGTATTGGAATTTCACCAAGTGCCGGCGATGAAATCTCTTAATTTACATATTTTATTGCAATTTTACTCCGTTGTAATTATTTATCTTGAAATTTCATTGGTGTTGGGGTTAATAACTTCTATATGTTAGCCGCTTTCTCCCATATATATACATTTTAATAATTAAAACATAAATCGTCATATTACATATAATAAATTCCAAGGTTTAAATTGACATTAAACCCTGGACTTAGTTTAAGTTTAGTTTACGTTTTATAATAAGAGTGTACTTATTTATAAACATGGACTAAGGTAGGGATAAAATTAAGCTGATAGGTATTATAGTCTGCATCACATTGTAATAGAGATAATAAACACGAGGTTTAACCTTGGAGTACTTTACTCCGTGTTTATTAACAAGACGGTATAAGTTAGGTGTTTAACGATTGACATCAATTACAAAATGTTAGTCGTTAGTGCTATATTTACTTGTTAATTAGGTTATACATATTAGTAGGAAATACATTTACTGTAGTTATCAAACTGACGCATTCTGTATTTAATTATGTAAATTGTTATTCAAGGCAGAATAATTTAAAAGAAAAGAAAAAGAAAAAAATGTTTATTTGCGGAATATGAGTGTTTAAAAGATGTTGCAAAATTATTTCGGCGTTCCTACATATTCTACCACCTTGTGGTGTGCAAATATTTATTAGTTATTTGAGTCTATGGATACCCAAGTTAACTAGAACTGGGTGTCACAACCCCAGTTCCTTTAATCAATGAACCTTAATTCGTCAGTATAAATTGGTAACGATTGGTTTGCCAAAAAGTAACAAAGCGTTGCTTATAGTTGTACAAAATGCTTAGAGTTACCAATCGATAATGAATAAATGTAGTTACATTTTGTACTATTCATACAAAAAACAAAACTACTCGTTTGAATATAGGATCCGAGCCTTAGAAGTATAATAAATAATAAATAAAATAAAATAGTATAGAATATAGAAGCCAAAAATCTTCTTATCAAGCATGGCGCTTACTTGATTGGGTGATAGAGTTTTGCGAACACTTGAACAGATATCGACAATCATTGGCCAATTCCGTGTGCTGAAGGGCAAACTTACTTAAGCAAGAGGCTTGAACTCTAAGCAATGTTGGCAACGCTACCACTATCACCTTGGCGTTTAGCGTTGCGAACATGTATCTGTTATCATCAGGGATTCTGGCGGTTTGTAGTACAAAGTACCTAAATCATGTTAAAAGTTTTTTTCTATCTCACAGCGTAGTCGCTGTGACTTGTGCACTTGAGCGAAAGACTTCAAAAATGGAGTTAACCCTTTCCCAGTAAAAGCCCAATCAAAAATGAGATAGAAAGAGTTAGATAAAGCAAATCATGTGTAATGTTTATTTTAGTAAAATGTTTCTTTTTTGCATTGCAAGAAGGCACTAAACTAAAAGTAAAATGTGGTGAAAACCAATGAACAACCAAATTGGGTTTATTCAGAAGACTACATGATTATGATTTTTTTGCGATATGACAACGGACAAGTCCACTTGACGGTAAGAGATGACGTTATATTTGCCTGTCCATGCTGTGGACGGGGTGTAAGGCATAATATTCAAATCTACAGGTTGCTTAAAGTTACTTTACTGAATCGGAACACGAATTGTGTTGGTAGGATATTTTATGATATTGGAAGGAAAACAAGCAGACGGATTTCCTATGGTAAGAAATTAACGCCGCCTAGAGACACCAAAGGTGGTAATGGTGCAACCTAAGGCTAGGATGTGAGGCCTCTAGCAAAAATAAAGTTTACCGGCTATCTTATCCTCAGAACCAGAACACGTCAACGGCAAGCACTGACGTTATGGCGGTAGAAATAGGTAAGGCGGTGGTACCAATACGGGGTAGTCAAAATAGGAAAACAATGCTGCATATTTTCCATCAATAAATATTTTTTAATGAAAATAGGTTTTACAATACCGATGTTAAAATATAATTAAAAACCATATACGCTTCAGTATTTTGCGTCCAAAATACATATATCAATTTCTAATGATACTAATTGTGGTAAGAACCCATACCTACCCTACACCAGTCTAATTGGGTTTATACGTGAGACTATATGATAAGGATATCTTATCAAGATGAATTTCATCATATTTTTTGAATTAATCATCATTGTATTAATCATGTTAGCGTTATTAATCATTTAGTATTCATTCTCAGTATCAAATATTAATACCTGCTGTTAAGTCGTAAAATTCAATCAATTTGATTTTAATCAAAGTAAAAGTGTTTTAGATTGCTTTAGTTAATAGCATGTTGATAAAGATTAAAGGTATCGTATCGATCTGTAAAAACTTCGCGATCTTGCCTGTTTTAGGGTATGCAGAGAAATCTTTATAAGAAGATATATCTGCATAGTATGTTCCGGTCCGGAGAGTAGAGTAGTAGGTTAACTTGCTTAGTAAGCCGTCCATCCCGACATCATGACAACGACGCACCTTTAAGATTTATGGTATCTGTAGGCCACGATTGTGTCTTACCATGGAGCGCCATCAGCTTGTTTGCTCACCTCTTACATAATAAAAGTTAAATCATACTTTTTGATATGTAAATAAATTTAATAAACATCCAGATGTCCATTTTTATCACACTATTGGATGGTCAAATTTAGAGTCGAACCAGAGCCGTATGTACGTATCTGAGGTCTCAAAGTTTTTTTTATTAAGTTCCATTTGAGTACATTAGGGGTCCCTACTCTTGAAATAGAGATTGAAGGGTAACCAGATCATTAAACTTCTGTCAGAAATTGATTTAAAATGTAGTTAAAAATAATAAATATTAAAAAACAAATTTAAAACACTGAATTAATCTTTTTTTACATCGAATTCGAAAGAAGATTTGAAGTTTTTGAAAATATAAAGATTTGATTAAAAAAATTTATTAAAAGCTGTATTAATTGCATTTGATTTATAGTAGGTACATCAAACGTTTAAAATAAAATGTCGAATCATTTTATGTTTATTTAGATTATGTTTATTAGTTTAGAATTAAAAAGATAGTAACGGTTATTTCGAATTTTTTTAATCTTTGCGTTAACCTTTTTGCTGTCGTCACATATCAATTCGGTACTTTCATTAGTCATTCTAAGATATACATTGTAAATATTATTTTAAATGAAAGTTCCTTAATAAATCCAAATTTAAGCCGTCTCATTGTTTATATTTATTACGAGGGGTTTTAGCTTTTACAAAATAGTAAGGGTCTAGTTTTTAAAAAAATAGAGAAGACCTTAAGCGAACATCATTAGAAATACCTAACTACAACCGTTTTATCTTAAAATTTATATGCTGCACCGATGTTAAGGGAACAAATATGAATAACGTATTATAACATTAAAATAAATTTAAATTAAATAAGACCAACCTTTTTAGAATTAAAAACATAAGTGTAGTACACAACATCCATAAAATCTTGAATATCCAAACATATATCCATTGTATACATTTTCTTTTACACTTCACAAAATCACCAAAAATTACGTCAAAATCAGCATATGTCGACTTAATCACTTAACTCACATTAATACACTGAGTAATACAAACCAGACACCTACATTATAACTATATACTATTGAAAATTGACTCAATGGCAAACCGCAATGTCCTGACGTCAATGCGACGACGCGAATAAGTAGAAATACCGGCTTGGCATGTATATGTGCGGCGTATCATGAAACGCTAGCTTTATCCAACCATAAGTTACCCTTACCCTTGGAAACCCTTACCCTACCCTTACCCTTACCCTTGGAAATCCGAAACCCCTAATTCCATAGAAATATAAAATCATTAAACTAAAAATGATAAGTAACTCCATATCCCTCCCCTTCCTTTCTAACTCCCTACCGCCTTTGCGGTCTAGCGGTTCAGTTGTTGGACTTGACTGCCTGAGGTTCCGGGTTCGAATCCCGGGTCAAACAACAAAAATAAAATTGGATTTTTCAATTTTCTAATAAAAAACGTTGCGTGGATTGGATATGTGCCCGGTTGGCGATGGGCTTGCTACCTAACACATTGTGGGACTTAGTGTCTTCGGCTAGTCGTAAGCGGCCTGGTTGTTCCTCTGCCTACTTCTTCCAGGATATGGGTGTGGAAATACTTTTAAAAAAAACTCCCAACAAAACTTTTGCGTAATATATAAAATTCGTATTCAGTCTTTTCGTTTAAAACAGACGTCAAACTTATAATACCCCTCTTTTTCTGTCGGGGATTAATTTTTTTATTTGCAACAAATTAAGCTAAGTAAAACTGCAAAACCGACTTCATTAGGTACCTACGTGCCATTAGGCATGTCGCAAAAGATTGTTTTTTTTTTGGAAGATAGCGAAATGGTCCAACATAAATTTTAACAACATCGTACTAGTTGTTGATACTCAATGATCAGTACGCTTATTCTTGAATTTCGATGTCATGAGAATTGGAAATTAAATTGGAAATTGGAATCGTATATGTCATTTTGGGTACTCTTGAACACAGTACTAGCGGATTATTAACATTTAGTTCCAAATAAATTCAACCAATCCGATAAAATTATGTACTGCTTACTATTAATTAAATGATGTTAATTCGCCAGTACTCTGTTCGACAGTACCTAAAGTGATATACTTGATTCCAATTTCTAATATTGCATGAATCGAGCTTCAAGAGTAACCCTACAGGTCGTTACTATAAGCGAAAAATTTGTTCATTATTACTATTTTGTTTTTTTGTTTATATTATAAAGATATTACAAGATTTCATCCCGGAATCACGGCCTCTCTATTTTAATTAGTAGAATCATCAAAATCGGTTAGCTATTGGCCGAAAAAATCGTGAGTCGAATTGAGAATTTTTGAAGTCGGTTAAAAATGTATTAACACAAACATACACTTACAGAATACAATATTGTGAAAGAGTAAGTACTCTGACCTCTGAAAATCTCAATTTTCGTATACTAAGTAGGTAACATTGTGTCTTTACCTGTTATGTGTAAAGTTTAGAAAAATCCGTTTAGCAGTTTTTGTGTGGAAAGTGAACAGACAAACAAAAAACCAGATAAAATATTTAATTACTCTCGTTGATATACAGTAAAAGCAAAAAAGCAATAAGTATAATCAATAAGTAGCAATCACTATTTTTAAAACAATTTTTTTAAATTAAATTTACTTACTTTAGATTAAATTTACTTACTGTTTTAATAAATGTATAGATAAGGTAGTGTTTGTTTAAATAACACTTAAATCGTTTAATAGTTCTGCCGAAATAATGGATTTTTACGCACATATGCAAAATACAAATATCTAATAATAAAAGTTAAATAAAAAAGTGTGTGTGTCAGCTACGACGCACGATTTG
>NJDD01000716.1:362741-406355 GCA_002245505.1 Calephelis nemesis | reverse complement strand
AAAAAACTTGTATGTTTGTAATACGTCAGTTGATTGCCTTGGTAGAATCATGTTAATAATCATTTCAATGTTCTCGCTAGATGGCATTTTATTAATAGTCTTCTGAATCTATTGTATGTTGTATTACCTAACTAAATATATATATATATAGACAAATCACTTAAACTGATCGTAAGCCAATGTACGAAAATATGCTTACTGTTTAGGGGGAGCGACGGACAATTGGCGGAAAAAAAATTGTCAATTGTTTTTTTTTATCACACATCAAAGTTCTACGTGTGCAACGAAAATGGAATTAAGTAAGTAAAGATTTTAGACGGTTGAATTTTTATGATCGTCGTCTTCAAACTGCTTTTAAGAGAGAAGCACCTTGTTTGAGTCGTTGGTTTGCTGAATTTGTGAGAGCGGTCGAGTTTATTTACATGACGAATTTCGTAAAGAGCGGCCTTAAACTACCGTCAACGAAAATAATGTGGCTACCGTTAAGCGGCTAATTGAAGAAAACCCCCGGATTACCTATGAAACAATTCAAGGACTATTGGAGATTGGTATGAGCCATATTCAGAAAATTTTATACGAAGAACTGAAAGTTCGAAAACTTTGTTGTCGTTCGATCCCTCATGAGCTGACAGCGGAGCAGAAGCTGGCTCGCGTGGAATGGTGCTCACAGATGCTACTGAAGTACGACCGAGGATTTCCTAATGCTGTTTAAGACATTGTCACAGGAGTTGAAGCGTGGATTTATTGTTTTGAACCCGAAAAAAACAGCAATCTTGTTGTTAGCCGCGGTTTAATAGCTCGCCGCTAAAGCTCGTTGGTTAAGCTCAACAGAACATCGTTGCAATGCGAACTGCAATATACATATATACACACACACACACACACAATAGTACCTACATAAAAACTATGATTTTAATAAACATCTCGTAACAGTAAAACTGTTTTAGCATAAAAACACCCTGATTAAAAAATACTTTAATACCCGAAAATAACAAAGTAGATACAAAAACGAGCATTCTTTTTATATAATGTTACGTCTTAAACTACAAGGTTTTTATATAGTTTCATATTATAGGGTCATCCTATTTATCTACCTACTCTAATCAAACTTTTTTATTTTGAAAGCCGTACTCGAATGCAACATTATGAATTACAAGCTGCTGCCCACGGAGTTACCCGCATGGTTAATGGTCCCACAGTACCATTTTTTCGGGATAAAAACTAACGTAAGAGTTAATCCAAGTTGCCATTAAATCGGTTCAGCATGTTTTGCGTCAAGTAGAAACTTACGCATCTATGACATTAGTTAGTAGGAAGATTAAGTACTAATACCCACTAGCAAACTTTTAAATAAGCCATTTAGTATTTCATTTTATGGGTTTTGTTTCTTCGTGGCCCTCACTGTTAGTTATAGAAAACAGTAATATTTATAGGAATATTTAAGCGATAGTGAAAATGACCCTACAGATGTTTTATGAAATTAAACGGTAAGGCCCAAAATAAGAAATGACAGACGTAACATTTTTATACATTACATATAACATCATATTATAACATTTTTATTATATTTTATTTAACCAATATTTTGACATGTGTATAGCCTCACGCGGATTAAAACATTGGTTGCAAACGTCGGTTTTTATCCGTGTGAAACGTAGACTTAATCCAAACTTTAATTTGTTTTAAACAAAGTTTCTACCTAGGTTACCTTTGTGGAAGCCGTGATGGGGGGGTGAGTACAACCGTCTGGATGATGCTTAAGGGCTATCTGAGTGGTGAGTCGAAAAAATAGCGTGTTTGTATAAAAATTGCCACTAAAAAGATTTCAAAAAAAGTTATTTGACTTGTTGTTAGATAAGACATATTATAGTGTTAAAGATTTTCTTGCAGACAAGCTTAAATAATATAAATTTTGTAATAATAATAATAATAATTTATAATTTCGGAAACCGGGCTATGTTTGGAAGCGGTGGTACTACAAGGACGATAGGTTATAGTACTGGCTGCCGGGGAGTTTGTTTCGCCGTTTCTTCTCCCGGCTGGCTAGGTTCGGAAAAGGTGGTAGTTTACGGTAGACAGGGTTAAAATTGTTAACATTTTAAAATTGTTTGTAAGTTATAATTCAAATTGTAGTAAGAATAACACTATTTGTTGAATGAATATTTAAACATTGTGTATATAACTAATCAGTTTTTAAAAATATTTAAATATTTGCACACCACAATGTGGTAGAATATGTTAGAAAGCTTAAATAATTTTGTAACAACTTCAACACACATATTCCGCAAATAAATATATTTTCTTTTCTTTTCTTTATTTCTTTTCTTTTCTTTAAAAGAGTAATGAATGTGACAGATGATGTGCAGGTCTATAAAGATCGTGACATTTGAATACTGTCTGCCGACGCTGAAAGGGACTTGGAGTGAAGATTAATGAACTATATGTACTTTAATGTAATAATATATATAAATCATTTAATATATGTTAAATTAAATTCATATTATAAATAATAATAAAATAATTACTAACTGTCACGAAGTAAGACTTCATGTAATTTATTTTTGTGTTATATAAAACAATAATTGTTGAAATAAAACAAATGCGTCACATAATTATGTAACAAATGTAAAAAATTAATCAATTAGATATTTTTGTAAAATACTGATGCCCTACTTTCAAGATGAGAACACGATAGTGGAGAGCAGACGAGAGGGTGTAGTGGCAGCAATAAGAAGTGCAGTACCAAATGAGTTGTGTTTCGAAAACGTGTTTACCTACATTATATGTTCATGATGTTAGTAGCAAACAAAGCGAAACTCATATTGAGTAGAGAGGAGAACAGTAACGTATTTAATTATGAATTGCGAGTAATTAAACTTATTACAATTTAATTGCAGTAAAACTTAAAACATGACTTTAAACATTGTTTCTAATTTTATTATTATTTTTTTGTAATTCATTACTTTGAGATGTGAAAAATTACAATTTATAATGGGAACTATTATTTTTGAAGATCGAATAAGGCCTACCCTGTAATAGTACGCGTATGTAATCTTTATATATATAATTCTTCTGTGAGTGTGTATGTCACTGAACTCCTTCTAGTCGGCTGGACCGATGTTGATGAAAGTTTTTGTGCGTGTTCAAGGGAATTCGATAATGGCTTAGATTCACAATTTGGTCTCCTGGAAAATGTTTCTTTAAGTATTTTTTAATAATAAGTCGTTGTTGATTTTGGAATGTTTCACATCGGATCCGACAGACTACGCCACTGTCGAAGCATTAATGTCAAGCGATACGAAGTTTGCTGGGTCAGCTAGTTTATGTATATAAAAGAAAGTCATGTTAGTTACACTACTTATAACTCAAGAACGGCTGACCCCATTTGGCTTTGGCATCTATTTGGCATCTATATATCTATATGTATGTCTATATAGCACAGGGATCTTAGCACCAGGAAACGTAAGGATATGGGATACTTTTTATTTATTTATATATCCTATACAAACTGAATGGGTAGAACAAAGTTTGCCGGAATAGCTAGTTTTGAATAAATACCTAAATACATTAAAACGATTAAATTAAAATTAATACGTGTTTCTTTATGGAAATGGCAAGATAAGAAATAAATAAAACATAGTTTTTGCATTCGTATATTATAGTCTTGATTTAGTTAATCGGCAATTTTAATGAAGGATATACTAAATAAAAATGGAAATGCAACATTACGAGATAAACTACTTCATTTACATAGTGGGGCAACTTCACATAAGACTGTTTTGTGAAGAAAAACATTATTATGCGTATAGATTGACAGTAACATGTCAGATTAAGGTTTAAACTACAAATATGTAACAAAATTAAATATACTTAGTTTGGATTCTAAGTTTTTTACAGGTAACATTAATGCAAAAACAGTTACTTGGAATTCCAATTATTTTTTCTCCACGTCACGATTTTTTTTAAAAATAGCTTAAAGTTTCTGGATGGTCCCACATAAATTTTATCAACATTTCAATCGCAGTTTTTAGTTATATTTAAAAATGCATTAATTTTACGTCATTAATGATGACGTTGTCAAAAAAGATGAAAATTTATATATTGTTTTACTATGTATAAATCAAAAATCACTAAACGAATCTCGATCAAATTAATATGGGACCACTTCCATCTTTCCAAAAAAGAATCATAAAAGTCCTTTCACTAACAGTCAAGCGATACAAACAAATACAAAAAACATGCACTTAAATTGAGAACCTCTTTTTTTGTGCCGCTTAAAAACAAAGTCGAAAAGTAATGCATGTGAAAGGGGAAATGTTAAGAGTGCGTTGGCAACCTAAGATTAGCATGTTAAGCCTCTTGTGCAAGGTTACCGGCTATAATAGTGTACAAACGAAAGCAAGATACACGGCAAGGCAGGAAAACTTAGGTGCCATTTGAACGTGTATTTATAAGACTCTACCTGCTTGTCTAACTGATGTATTAGTGGAATAATCCAGAACTTTAAATGGGTGCGACGACGTAGGAATTATTGGGGTGCTAAAAAGAAGTATTATTTTACGATTTTTATGAAGCAAAATACCGTCGTTAGATAAGATAAGTAAGATTATACTCAAAAAACTGCACGTCTTTCTTGTTCTTTAAGGGGCCAATTCTGCATCGTATCGTATAAAATAATATCAAGTTTCTGCAATTTTTTAGCGTAATGAATTTGAATATATTACAGTGACTGTCAGTTTAATTGCCCTGTAACTTTCTCGAATTGAATAACATCCTTACGCCATTATTACGAATAGCACTATTTGACTCATTAGTTAAGATGTTAACAACACTAACTCCTCCTATCACAAGTATCAGATTTGGTTACTGAAAGGAGCACGATGAACATATTTAGCTTTATATTTATTATTATTTCTGTGTCTGTGTATTAGTTCATAACAATGTCTGCATATTATATGTCATCACTCTGTTTGATCTATCAAAGTATGATATGAATATGAACTTCGCTGTTAAGCAAACGAGTTAATACAAACTAACTTTGGAATTAAAACAATCTATGCCAATAAATTTCGCTGAACTAAAATCAATAAAGTTAGACAAGTTAGATTAGATAAGTCGAGTTCTGCCATTAGAATGACCACCAGGGATAAATTAAAAGTCAGGTTATTTGGTGCGCAGTGGTTAGCCGAGTTCTGCCATTTAAATGACCACCAGCGATAAATTAAAAGTCAGGTTATTTGGTGCGCAGTGTAATCTTTCCCCTAAGCGAGTAAGTTATACAGCTACTTTCATGAGTTTTATTCAACTAATCATTAAAGAAAATGCCTATTATGTATTCACAGATGTCGATATAAATTTAATTTATACCAATAGCCATAAATACAGACATCACACAAGTATCGGTCCCCATAAGGTATTAACGTATAATATCAAATGTTAGTTTAATTTAGTAAGACCACTACAGAATTGGTGCCAGAGGAACAACAAGAATTGGCCAATGTTTAAAATGAACTTGAAAGCAATAAACATACTCGTAAGAATCCTGGTGTAATTACCGCGTGTATGACGAAAGTTTATTTTAGTTAAGTTGCAAATCGAATAATCTGAATTAGTCGAGTCCATTTCAAAAGAGCACGTGCTCCACGTTTTATTGCTTTAGCCTAGAGTAGAGATAAAACGCAAATCACGTGTTGTAGCACATGATTTTACCTTTAAATATCTAATCTTAGTATTTATTTTTAATAACAGGTATTGGAATATGTTATTTTTAATCTGCATTTATCTAGTCACTTATTAATACGTCAAGAGTCATTTTTTTCACTGTTCCGCGCCATGTTTGTACAATTTGCCTGTGTTTAAATAAATATGGTCGGTGATTAAATAAATTATAAGTGTAAATAATCAATGTAAAGTATTTAACTTTTAAAATGTATAATAAGTACTGTAATTCAAATTCTTACATTTTCATAAATCTCTGTTTCAAGAGTTAAAAAAATTGGACGTTAATCCAGATTCTATTTAAGAGATTAAAACGCGGGCAAAATCGTAGGCAACAGCTATTAACTACCTGTTGAAATCTATACCTACGAATATGATAATCTGAAGAGTTTGTTTGTTTTTTTGAACGCGCTAATCTCAGGTTGGATTTGAAAAAATATTTCAGTGTTGCATAGCCTATTTATCGTGGAAGGCTATAGGCTTTATATCACTACACTAATCATTCCACAGACGATGTCACTAGCGGAAGCTAGTATTAGATACAACCATTGATGGTAGAGTTCTAAACAGCAAGTAACAGCTACCGAATCACCTGTATATTACGGTAGGTACGTGCGGTAGGCACTACTATAATATGTCGACATTTGAAATTGTTGAAACAAAAAGGCCCTAAGTTATAAGTGTAACATTTTCTTTTCATAGGTTAACTGTTTTAAATTCAGAGAAATAGTCACCTGATACGTATAGTGCCACCAACTTATCTGTTTAGTAGTTAAAATCGGAACTAGCCTGCTATTTCATGAAACCTTATTTTGCTGTTATTTTCTGAAGAATGAGCACCGAGAAGTAAATTCTCCAGTCTACACTTTTTTGTTAATATAGCTCATTTTTAGGAAAAATTCTAAATCAGAAACATTTACTAGCGACACTGTTAACTGAGCGGTTAAGTTTGTCGCACTATAAATAAATAAATAAATATACCTAGACAACTTACACAAATTGAATCTAACCCCAAAGTAAGCAAATTATATGCTTGTGTTATGGGTGCTAGTCAACGATATTAATACATAGAAATACTTAAATAGATACCAGAATAAATTTAATAAACACCCAGACCCGGAAACGCAGACATCTAAATGTTCATCACACAAATGACTGCCCCGTCGGGAATCGAACCCGAGCCTCGCGGTTGATCGATGTAGTTAGGCGTGTACGCTAGCCACTCGACCAACGAGGCGGTCAATTTAACTATATTTGTATACTTTTGAAATAGACATAAAAATTACATTTTATGTTACTTACTTAACTCTATTGTTCCTTGATTTCAGTCGTTTGGCATTACCTGCAACAAATATAAAGTAAATTTAATAAAGTACGCACCGATGTCACCCTCACACTTGCCCGCAGGCTCATCCGCTAAGAAGCCTCCATCTTCTGATGCAATTACTTTGACTACAGCAGCATGGGTCACACCATGCTATGCTGCCTCACGTCCCGGGCTGCTTTTTAAGCCAACTTACACCCCGATCAGTTGACTCACAGCCCCAACCCCCTTTTAGTCGCCTCTTATGACAGGCAGACAGGATACTCTAGCCCTATTTGTTGCCAGGTACTACAGGGCCCAAGCCAAAGTGTTAATAATGTGTGGCTTACCTTAGATTGGGACTTTAAGCCTTGAGTACCTAAGTATAACGGCAATCACATCGTCCTAATAATTGGTATATGGCAAACACTGACGCAATGGCGGTAGGAATATGTACGGTGAAATCTATAAGCGGCCATGTCGTCGCAAACTCTACCGCCAGCTTAGAGTTACGGTTTATACGACTAACGAATAGATGCTAACTTAACGAACTGTTTGGTAGAAAACCAGCTTCCGCAAGCCTAACTAAATCGACCAACCGCGAGGCTCGGGTTCGATTCCCGACGGGCAGGCATTTGTGTGATGACCATTTAGATATCTGCATTCCCGGGTCTGTTTGTTTATTAAATTTATTCTAATATCTATTTAAGTATTTCTATGTATTAAAGTCGTTGACTAGCACCCATAACACAAATATATAACTTTGGGGTTAGATTCAATTTGTGTGATTTGTGACAGTGTCTTGATATTTATTTACTTTATTTATTTATTTTTATTTAAGCTAATCCTTTAAAACATAAAACTTAATTAAGGTATATTAAAATAAATGTAACATAACACCATGACCAAAAAATAAGAACATTTCAGACATGTCTGTCAGTCAATTACTTAAAAGTAATTAAACACTGTTTATTCCCTACCTACCTATATACTACCTTTACATCATTGTTATCTGACACTGATAAGGTCACTTGTAGACGTCATACTTATTATGTTAGCCTAAAAAATAGTATTGAATAACGTGACGCAAAACAAGGCCTTTCATAAAAAGGATCATTGAAACCAACCCAAGCGCGTCCAACCGTTTCAAAAAGGTTCAACAAAAAGTGGAACAATTCCATTTCATAGTTTTTTGTTAAGGTTTTAAATTATCTATGTTATTAATTCAATTTTTAACCGACTCAATTGTTACCACTTTTGTATTTTTTTTTGTTACAAACATACGAGTTTACTTCACCAGCAGCATAGATTAGAGACGGATACATGTGGTCTGATAGAAATAAGATCAAGTTCTGAAATGTGGTTTACGAATTATACTTAAAAATTTATATACAGTATATTCACGTCCATATCCCCGAGAGGTAAAGGCACAACTAAGGTACCCACGACTAGCCGAAGACACTAGGTTCCACAATGTGATAGGTGGCAAGCCGATCGCCAACCGGGTACAACAACGTTACCTGGGCAACGTCATTTCTAATAGGAAATTGAAAATAAACGTTTTTTTTTTGTAGCCCGACTCGGGGGGGATCGAACCCGGGAGCTCAAGAAGTCAAGTCCAACGCCGAACAGCTAGACTGCCAAAAGAAGCAAATAATAATCTAAATTTGTCGACTCGGTTCCAAGTTAAAAATGAAAAAATCCTAACTACAAGTTATGTATAATTATTAATATATATAATACCAAAATACTTTCGACCCACAATATAACAGATGGCAAACATTTCACGAACCAGGCACGTATCCAATCCTGAATAAATTTATTTTATTTGAAACACATCTAGAGTTGCCCGAACTAGGAATCAAACCTTAGACCCCAGAAATTTTGGCAGCTTTGGGAGAAAAGATGGTCGCAGTTTTTTCATAATAAATAAATTTTGTTCACCTGAGTAAAATTAGTTAATTTTGGCGGCATATTGTACACTTTTGTTCACTTAAAGTGCAAAAGTGAAGCGTTCATGAAAAAAATAGTGTAACGTGTATTTTCTCTTTGAAATGCAATCTCACAAAACGAGCTTTAGTAAGGAGGTCACTGCTTTACCCAAGACCCTCACATGACTTTCTATGGCAACTTATGACTTATTTTAAACAAACCCGGTTTTGCTAAATCGGTTGACTTGATGAAAACATAATATTCTTGACTAGTGGCAGATGCTAACTCTAATGCCAAAATCTACATAAAAAATATAACGCATACTCTCCGAAACATAAAATAAGTAGTTGTCATTTGAAAATACTTTAAACAAATATTGAATGTTAGCCGTGTTTCTTTGCATGTTACCGTTCCTTGTATACTTAACAATAGTAATCTGGGCCAGTAATGACGTCAATGTTTTGTCGCATGAAATAAGTAATACTATTTTTGTGAAACATTGATTCGTAATGTTTGTTTTTTCGCCTCTGTGGTCTAGCGGTCCAGGTGTTGGACTTAACTGCATAAGGTCCCGGGTTCGAATCCCGGGTCGGGTAACAAAAAGAGAATTTGGTTTTTACAAATTTTCAAATAATAAAAAAATTTTGCTCGGGATTGGATATGTGCCCGGTTGGCTATAGGCTTGCCGCCTATCACATTGTGGGACTTAGTGTCTTTGGTTAGTCGTGGGTGCACTATTTGTGCCTCTGCCTACCTCTTCGGGGATATGGGCGTAAAGATACCTTTTTTTAGTATTTGAATTTAAGACCATCAACAGACCATCTTTCTTTACCATCTGCCTTCGTGCCAAGCAGCTCGTAAAAGGCGAACATAGGCTTACCGTTACCAACACCGTGACATATGACTAGGTGGTACTTTTCGCAGCGACTCACCCGGATTGGTACCACCGCCTTACTTAATCCTGCCGCGTTAACGTTATGACGTGTTCCGGTTTGAAGGGTAAGGTAGTAAATTTACTTTTGCTCGAGGCCTAACATCCCGGCTTCAGGTTGGCAACGCACCATTACCACATTTGGTGTCTCTAGGCGCGGGAAATTTTTACCATCAGGAAATCCGCCTGCTTGTTTGCCTATGTCATAAAAAAAAGAATTCCAATATCATAAAAAAAAGAATTTAAGAACAAACAAGAAACTGTTGAAAATATAAACTATTCACGCGTTGGCCCACTATTCGCTTGATACGTAATACCACTTTGTCATGTTTGGATATATTATAGTGCAGCCGCTAAATATATTATGTGCAATAAAAATAGCTACTTTAAAAAACGACTTAAATTTATTGTTTTTTACTTTTAAGATCGTTTTTTTACGTAGTCATTTTTATTTAATACTTATCAGTTTATTGCTGATATGATTTAATTTAATAAAAATATGCATCGGAATAGGTGAAATTAGATAAAAAATTTCATAAAATAAAAACTAATGTTCCAACCTGAATCAATTTTAATGAGACTAATTGGAAACTATTCCACATCAAACAAAAAAAAGAATTACGGAAATCGGTTTAGATATCTCGGAGAAATTGGTGTACATACATAAAAAAATATAGCGGCCGAATTGTGAATCTCCTCTTTTTCTTCAAAGTCGGTTAAAAATCTTAACACACCAGCTTTATGTTGCAGAGAAACCAAATATATTGTTTTGGTTTCTATAAGCGTTGTTACGTTTCCTGATAGTAAAAGATTATCAGAAAATGTACCTGCCTATCCCACAAAATATCCGAAGAACCTTTTCTTACTTTATAGAAATCAAATAAAAAGACAAGTTTTTAGAGACGTAATCGGTGTAGTCTTTTCAAAATTTAACACCTTTTGATTACAAGACACATAATCACATTTTTTTTATGATAATGGAAGGCAAACAAGCAGACGGATTTCCTGAGGGTAAAAAATTCACGCGGCCTAGGGACACCAAAGGTGGTATTGGTGCGTTGCCAACCTGCTCGCCTTTTACGAGCTGCCTGGCAGGAAGGCGGATGGTCTATTCTGCAAAGTACTATAATGATTATTCTTAAATATTAAAAACTATACAACGTAAGACATTTAACGTATTTGAATCCGAGTTCTTACTTTTTATTATTATTAAAAAGCATGTTTAAACAAATCATGAACAATAAAGATATTAAGGTTTCTTAAAATAATTGTTTTCGCAACACGCTTTGTTAATCAAATTAGCATTGTATACAGTTTTTAATACTTATTAATATTTGCATTTTAAACGCTATTATATTAGTAATTTTATAATTTAAATGCGGAATGTTAAATAACTCAATTATTAATTCTAGAATGATAATATAAGTTTGAATAAGTAATTTCAGAGTCACAGTACATTTTAAGGCTTTAATTGGTTTATCATCAGCGTCTAAAGAAGCTTGAAGAAAACATGGTTGTGTTATTTATAGTAATCTATTTCCCACTTCAGTAGTAGTTATATATTTTGTATGGTTATAGTTATTATCGCCTGTTTGGTCTATTGGTTCAGTGTTGTTCCGGGTTCGACTCCTTGTTCGGGCAACAGCAAGAGAATGTTTTTTAACAAACACAACGTTGCTCGGGCTTGGGTAAAAGTGCCCGGTTAGCAATAGGTTTGTCATTTATCACATTTTGGGACTTAATATCTTTGGCTATCGTGGGTGGCCTGTTGCATCTCTATCTAAATATTCGGAGATACGAGCGTGAAGATACTTTATGATACTATGACGAACCTCCTTACCAGCCTTTTCTCTCACAGTCGACCTTCCAAATCTATGATAGAGTTATTTAAAAACAACAGTTGTCAAGAAGACCTCTGGTGGTAGAGTGCTTTGCAGCAACTTGCCCAGATCCGCTATTGCTGCCGCAATGAAGACAACGTCATGCTTCCGGGAGTAGCCAGTAGACCTGTACAATAGGCCTTGTATTACGGCTTCAGAGCAGCGACGCACCTATAACATCTATAGTGTCTATAGGCCACAGTTGTCTTTTATGATCAGGAGAGTCTTGTACTCATTCGATGAACTCTCACATAAAAAAATCTATAAACACATTTGTTAAATTTACATTGAAGTATTTTACATTCTTATTTAATAGCTTTTCGTCAAGTGGAATACAAATCTGAAATGATTATAATGATGTAGTAATTAGTATAAGTATTACTTTACATTAGTATTCATTAATGGTTAAACACAGATTGCTTTTAGCAATAATATTCGCCTTAAATCTGTTTCAGGTCAACCAATTCCCGCTAATACCATAAACGATTATTTAAAATGTTGTTTTATCCGATCACCATATTAATGTTTATTTACATAAGGTAATATTAAATACCTTTACTGGTAGGTACTGTAGAGATGACATCTCAATGTTTTTTATTGGATTGATTAATCTTCTAAGCGTGTTGCTTACCGATCCGGTGGTTTTAGAATTATTTTATAGAGTCGTCACAAGAATGCTTTGCAATAATTGTTATTGCATCTTAAAGGAAAACATCATTTTTTGGAGATTTTTTATTGTAAATCATGAAAGGATCACTCCTTTCATGATTTACAATAAAAAAGGATCATAAGATTAAATCCCCAGCGTAGCGAGAGATCCAAAAAAAGAATTCTGAACGTAGTGATCTGAGTGACCGAATGATATTACAATCTGCCTTTCGTTATTCGCTCTTTAGTCCATTCGAATAGAAACTAAAAATTTATTCTCATTTTCTGTTGTTAAATCAAAACCTTTATTCTATAAGAATTTTTATTAATAATAGAAAATATGAGGAAGTCATTCGCGTATCGGTCACGTAGCAACTGTCGCGCCTGCGCACGTCTCTTTAAACGGTTTCATTCCACGGGTTTTTCTTACGGTTTTTAATATCACATTTTTTTTCAGTTCGATCGAGCAGCAAAGTCCCTATCTCCTCCAAGCCTGCCGTAAAGAACTTCGTTTCAAAAACATTATTAACCGGTTTAACCTACTCTTATGCTGAACTTGTAGCATATATGGCGTCTATAAACCAAAGTTGTTACTATGAGGAGAGCCGTGGACTTATTGGCTGTCTTACTACATAAAAAAATAATAGATAGTTAAATATACACTATGGGTTGGCCATAAAAAAAGTTTTTCACGCCCATATCCCCGAAAAAGTAGGCAGAGGCACAACCAGGGTACCTACGACTAGCCGAAGATACTAAGTCCCACAATGTGATAGGTGGCAAGCCTATCGCCAACCGGGCACTAATCCTATTCCGAGCAACATTTTTTATTAGAAAATTGGAAAAACCCAATTTTCTTTTTGTTGCCCAACCCGGGATTCGAACCCGGGACCTCATGCACCACAGAGGCGATATAGATCGTCATATAGGTACATACTCCATAAAAATATTGAAGGTTTAAAAGCGTACTTTATCGATCTGTCATTTCAGACTCGACTCATAACACGGTAAGGATAGTATTTTATATACTTTCTAGACAGGTTCATGTAATATTCATTCCATACAATATCGATAAGACAGTATTGATATACATTTTTTTATCTGATAGAA
Source organism: Calephelis nemesis (assembly GCA_002245505.1). NCBI lineage: Eukaryota > Metazoa > Arthropoda > Insecta > Lepidoptera > Riodinidae > Calephelis > Calephelis nemesis. Next base: position 392,833 of record NJDD01000716.1, on the reverse strand, counting down.
TATTGTATCTCTACTTTCTTTTGAATTATTTGATACTACAATATATTTTCACAGCCACTGAGATACAATGATCTAAATTCATCTTTCGACCATCTAATTTTTGAACGTTAACCTGATTATGGACGTAGATTTGATACCCAATATCTTAAAAAATCTGGTTTAAACGGAACCGAAAATTCATAATACTTAAATTCTTAACAACCACCGGTCGTTAACTAAGTTATTACTGTAATTATGTAAATACTAACTGACCCGGCAGACGTTATTCTGTTATTTTCTTAAATGTGATTTTAGTGAAAAAATTGTGATGAAACACTCTTTTCACTTAGGGAAATGAAAAATTGATAGGAGCCTATTCTCAGATCTGCCGAATATGCATATAAAATTTGGTGAAAATCGGAAAAGCCGTTCCAGAGGAATACGGTAAATAACAATATGACATAAGAATTGTATTATACAATTTTGTATTATACATGATTAGCGTTCATTATTGTTGTCTAACAGCCATATAAAAGCATATAACTTGCTAACTATGAGATTAAATCAAATCTTGTAACTTGTTCAGAGATACATCACACTAGTACCTCTAGCGAAGTATTGTGTATTTTACCGACTTTGGAAAAGGAGGAGGTTATGTTCGACTCCGATATTCGATTCAACATTTGTCATGTATGTTAATCGATTAATCCGTCATTAATGAACCGATTTAAAAAAATGGTTTTGAGTTTGAAAAAACGCACTTCCAGATAATTACTACCAAGTCTGGACCTGTTTTTGGAATCCCAGGAAAATCGAGGAAATACTTTTTTTTGTGTGCGAAGATTACTTATTAAAATTGAATCTAAAGTAACTTGCTTGTAATCTAAAGTAAATTAATGCTTTATAATTTGAAGTCGTGGTGGTCCGGACTCCTTTGCAGAATAGACTATCTACCTTCCTGCCAGGTAGCTAGTAAAAGACGAGCATAGGCTTGCCTACTTACCTTCCTTTACGTCACTAAACCGTGAAATCCTACTACGTGGTAGAGTTTTACCCGGAGTGTTACCACCGCCTTATCTATTTCTGTCGCCATAACGTCAGCTCTTGCCGTTGACGTGTTCCGGTTCGGAAGGTAAGGCAACCGGTAAACTTATTTTTGCTCCAGGCCTAACATCCCGGCCTCAGGTTCTCAACGCACCATTACCCTATGTCTTTAGGCGGAGTGAACTTCTTACCATTGCGATATCCGTCTGCTTGTTTGCCTTCTGATAACATAAACAAAATATAGGTAAATATTCATATAAATAGTTTCTATCGTCTCTGTGGTCTAGCGGTTCAGTTGTTGGACTTGGCTGTCGGAGATCCCGGGATCGAATCCCGGATCCGGGCAACAAAAAAACGTTGTTCGGGATTGGATATGTGCCCGGTTGGCGATAGCCTTGCCACATATCACATTGTGGGACTTAGTTTCTTCGACTAGTCGTGGGTGCCTTGGTTGTGCCTCTGCCTACCATTTCGGGGATTTACTTACTGCACTTACTTGCTTATTACTTTTATTTTCTAATCATAAAAGCACAATAATATTTAACTTTGGGTGTGCATTTTTTCTTATCTATATTTTCAAACAAATTGCGTTTAATTCTTTAACCAAAACATGTTAGAACTGCAGCCAATTACGAGAAAACATTCAATAATGACTTATATAATTAATGAACATTGAAGTTATCTGACCAATCTATAACGTCATTCTCCAATGCCAATCTACTGTTTGACTGACCAAAGCTATTAGTTATAATGACTCCATAATCATTTGCTGTATTGTGGAAGCAATGACGTGGGAAAGGTAAGGAATGACGTCAAATGATTTCGGTACAGTGCGCCACAAAAAAATTAACAAGGCCAAATTAATGAATGTTTTGTTAAAAAATAATATAGTTATAATATATATAATATAGATTTTAAAACTGTAAATAACTTGATGATTATCAGTAAAAATGTAGTAAAACTTATAAGCCAATTTATTATTATTAAATTATTCACTTGCGTATATATATACGTAAATGAATCCCCATTTTGCTTGGTCATTGCCTTTAAACTAATCTACCAATTTTGCCAAATCTTTCTTTGTTGTGTTGGTTATTGTTAGGATAAAATTCTTATGAAAATCGGAAAAATGGGAAAAGCAATACTTTATGTTTTCCATACAAACTATCTGGTATTAGATATTTATAATTCTTTAAAATTTTATTTTTTCCAACACAATCCAAAAATAAATCTGATATTTTCATAAAAGCAACATAATTCTTTGTATCTAAGCCATTTTTAATTTATAAGAATAACATCCATAACATATTAATATTTATATTAAACTGCTTCAATGGCCCAGGGGCAAGAGAATATGCTTAATCACATCAACAAACGACGTAGCTTGGGTTCTATTAGGAGTAAGCATTTGTGTAACAAATATAGATATCTCTACTCGTATTTCTGGATCTTTGTGTTCAATAAATCTATACTTATATTTAAGTACTTCTGCTCATGCAACTTGTTATTAATAGATAATTAATTACCTTTTCTTAACTAATGTCTATAACACAAGCATATTATACCTAGCTTACCTACTCACTTTCTAAGGCCAAAGTATTATTTTTTTAATTTTAGAGCTTTATCAGTTTGTGTTTTATCAGATTGACAAAGCAGATATTCAATGCGAATGTGGATGGATGTAGGTACCCGGGGAGACAATTAGATCAATCGGATACAATCCGAGGGTGGTGTCAAAAGTCTCCGAAACCGGCGTGTTTGTATGAAAAGGGTAATGAATATGAAAGAAGCCAGACAGGTATGTCAGGATCGTGAGGTCTGGCACACGATACTCTCTGCCAACCTCGTAAGGGACTTCGCGTGAAGTTTATTTGTTTCTGTGTCATTTGCCTAGAGATGTATATGTGAATATAAAATACTATGGTCATGTTTGTCATTATTGCATAGGTTTACGACTATATAGAGGAAACTAAATGTAAATAAGTTTTTCATATAAATTAATTTGACCTCAATACGCAATGTATTTGTTAATATGTACTTAGAAATATACAGTCAGTATGTAAATTGATTTCAATTAAATCGAATATAATTAAAATGTGTTTACGTATATAGTTTCTTAATGAAATAAATTTATCTAAAATACAAACCCCGAAGTATTTTTCGTCGACTGTATTTTATTTTCAAGTAGAGACAAAATAACGTTCGCGTAACGAATTCTATGTTATCTACTTAAATTTAAAACTGTAATTTTCCAGTTGAGGTAATTTTAAGATTTTTTGGAATGAACTATTTTAATTTTAGCACTATTTCCGTACTTAGGATAAATTTTGACAAAGGAGAGTGGGCTATTCTGGAGCAAAGATTGAAATATAAAAGTTAGCGGCCACTTTGAATGCAAGTTTTAAATAAAAGCTACTTCTAGAAATGGCCATCAGTTCTTTTTTTTGGTCCATACTCCATACAATATAAGTGCTCACTATCATTTTAAAGAAAAAAAATCTCATCTCATACAGGATTTGAAGGGAGGTTTGAGACATGTATGCGGTTAGATATTTGGATCTTAGATAGTTAGGGTCCCGGTCAAATTCGAGCTATATTTAATATTCATCCCCCTAAATGGTTCGTAAGGGAGAATTTAATTTAATTTCAAAATTCGGACCTAGCCGCTGGCCATAATTAGAATATCCATGGTGGGTAGGTTCTGGGAAAAAATCCTTAGACGCTAATTCTATTAAATAATTATTACACTGACGAGTGCGAAGCTATAAGGATATGAGAACAGTAGGTGTAAACATATTTGTACTGTGACATGAGCCTATCGGTTTCGTTAATTACAGTAGCATCAATTTAAAAACATTTATTGATTATAATAGTCCTAACGATGCTACTTATGCACAAATTTTAATTTTAGCACATTTTTAGAGTTCCGTACCGTACAAAGAAAAAAACAGAACCCTTATAGAATCAGTTTGTTATCCGCCCGTTCGTCTGTTAAGATCCTTTTGTTCAGGAACGCGTGGAGGTAGCAAGCTGAAGTTTATATTAAATACTTAGGTCTATTCCTATTGTCCCTAAGAGCTGTGAAAAATAAACTTTTAACCAATGCAACGCTATCAAAAGATACAATTGTTTATGCTGCAAATTTTTGAAACTCGCAAAGGAAGAACCTGCCGGGTACTTTCCTTGAACTTGAAATTTAGCACCAAGCAACATCTTATAGTACAAATAGATAAAGAAAAAACTGCGATAACCTTACATTTTTAGTTTTATCATATAATAAAAATATTTTACGGAACCCTCCAAACTTCGAGCCTGACTCACGATTGGGCAGTTTTTTGTGCTTGAAACATTTCACATTAAAAGTAAACAAAAATCACCAACGACAAAAGTTGCATTTGTGAACTTTAACGTATGTCATGAAGGTCGTAGGTTGAAATTCTGGCCACGTTGAAATATTTTAAACAATAGAGAATAATATCTAGCTACAATTTTATTCCTTACGACAATGGCTCTATCAATTTGGTTGGCATATATTGTTGTGTTTATTATCATCAGAATTTAAATGAAAAACAACTACATTTTCCGTCGTAGAGAACTTCCCCTTTACTATCCTTGCACGACATCACTGTGAAATTTTCACTCTTAGATTTATAGACCGAGATTTATTATCAACCAGACCATATTATATGTTATGAAAATCAATTTCTGTTCGTTAGTCTCGCTAAAACTCGAGAACGGCTGAACCGAATTGGCTTACTTTGGTTTTAAATTATTTGTTCAAGTCCAGAGAAATTTTAAAAGATAAAAAGAAGGAAACTAAAAAAACAATATTTTAATAGAAATATTAAAATATTGTTTTTTTAGTTTCCTTACAAACCGAACGGACGGACCAAAGTTCGGAGGGACAGGTAGTAATGTTATAAAATTTAAAGGTTTCTCAGTTCATGCCACCTAAAGAGGTAGGAACTAAAGGGTATCATATGAAGTATGATCATAATCATATTAGCATTATCCGATTGTAGTGTCAAGAGTTTCCGAAAACAGCTTGTTCGTAAGAAAAGGGGAATAAATGCGGAGAAAGTTACGTCAGGATCGTGAGATTTGGCACTCGATGCACTCTGCGTACTTCATAAATGATTTGGTGTGAAGATATCTATGTAAGTGTTTTTTTTTGCAAGTTTTAGGGTTAAAATCGTGTAATAATTAGAATACCGACTACCTGTAGTAAAATTAAAAAACGTAATATATAACGGAAAGATCTATACCCCGAAACATATTTAATTAAGTACACCAAATAGGTGTAATTAATAATAAATCTAATATCTCTCTAAACGATGACGATTTCATATAAGTACTATAGTTTCTAAAGGATAAATCGCACGTCAAGAATTTGCAATTGTTATGAAATGACAAGGTCTGGCCGTAGAACGGGACTCATCGGATTTCGGGCTACTATATTATGAGTTGTCATTACAATGTATTCATTAGTGTTTAATCAAAACCACAAATATGGAGCCAATGCCTTTACTCACGCAATAATAAATTGATTTTCCAAGTAATATTACAAGATGACGCCATGGCATATTAGTTTTATATCAATGTCAATCAATTAATTGAAATATGTACGAGGTCGGAAGATTTTACAATTTATGATTCAAACCAAATTCCAATTCATCCGGTTTCAATGAATCGGTGACCTGTTGCTTGTCTCATATAGACTTCGTAAAAAACAGCTAGGTTTCCATTCCTGTTGGGTTACTCTTGAAACTCGATTCATACAGTATTGGGAATTGGAATCGGATATGTAATTTTAGGTACCTATTCTTGAACACAGATAATGATTTAATGTCATACAGCATTCTTTGCCAGTGAGTCAGCATGCAGATTCGAAATGAAAATTGTTGTATTCGTGCTCTTTGTTGTGCTAAAAGACTGTAATTTTCAAGTGGTTACAAGATCACTGTCGTAATATATCAAAGAATTAGCATCTAAAGTGTCTATAGACGAAGATTAGCTCTAAAAGGTCTTCAACTTGTTCTTTATCTTATACCATTAAAAGACCTTTTGTAAATATAAAAATTAATTTTATTTATGTAGACCTAGAAAGACAGAACACGTGTTCATCATCACACAACTACCAGCCAGTTGAGTATCAAACCTAGTCCTTGTCTATGATCGGCGTGGCTAGTTAACCCTTTGACTTTCGTGGTGGCAGAAAATATTCTCTATTAACCACTTGCGACTTCTTAGAATAAGTAATCAAGTTTTAACTATGATTAAATCAATCTGTTTGCGACAGTTTACAAGAAACTACAGTTACAGTTTAGAAGAAGAAGTGCTCCTAGAAACGAGCAAGCGGTTTCTCTTGAGTTTTGGTGCCAGTGATAGAAAATATGGTGGCAATTTGTTCGTAATTCGCACAGTGACACACAGTAACACACAGTGAAATTAGTCCGTTTTAGTGGTATTTTATACAATTTTATTTAGTTAAAGTACACAAGTTATGTTAAATTAATGTATCGTATTTCCTCTTTGCCACCAAATCTCACTTAAGTGAGCATGATTAAGGAGCTTACTGCTTTACTCAAGAGTCTGAAAACTCTGATATGACTTTCAATGACGACTTAATTTTGAATTATTTTAAGCCCGATTTAATTGAATCGGGGAACTTGATGCAACCAAAACTTGGCTTATGGCAGATGCTGACGCCTATGCCAAAATCTAAAAGATCTGGCCTGATAGTAGTACACGTAAAAGGCTTCAATTTAATTACCATCAGACCACCATGATGCCAATCCATACTTGGAGACAATGCGCAGACGATTACTATCTTTAAGTACCTCATTAACATTCACAAAGATAAACAAAATAGTTATCTATTCTATTTTTAGTTGGGTTGGAGCTGGTCGGTAGACTAATGAGGCTACTTATTTATTGGAAAACCGACTTGGGAAGTCCGAAAGTAGGTGATTTTATAGACTTGCTAAGCTCTATATAAGCTGAATAACATTTGTCATATAGACCACTAGACTAGACCAGCAGTTTCTAGCGCATATCCTTAAATGGGAGGATGATCGATACCATGAACCTCTGCTCTAATATTGACAAGTAGTAGAGAGGTCCAAGATAGGAGTGTAAGATAAATATATGCATAATTTTCTGTTCACTCCAACCTGAAGGATGCTCAAATTTGAAGCAGAAAACTCCTTTGGTAAAGAGTACTGTCACCTGCCCACAATATCATTGAGAAAGAAATCCTCTTCGCTTCTGTGCTGCTAATACCTATTATAAAAAGATAATACTGTTGTATATCTCGAGTTTCAGATAAGAAGAGTTTGTGGAATTAGGCTATAAAATTTCTGAACACAGTGTACTTATTCTAAGCCTCCGGCAGTTAGTAATAAAAGTAACTTCATTTTCTGGTTCTGTATCTCGAAATGAAAAAGAAACCACTTTTTCTCCATCCTTTGTTCTCCGTCCGTCTATTGAGACCCTTTTTCTCAGGAACGTGTTGAGGCATCAAACTGTCATTTGTATCAAACATTAAAATCTACTTTGAATCTGATCCGTCTTTTGGAGCAGTACAAAATTAAACTTACAAGCCAACTCGTCGTTTATGCTGCAAATGTAAGGAAATTTTTGAAACTTGCAAGTTAATCAAACCTTACAGGGCGCTTTCTGTAAGCTCAGAATTTGAAATTTGGTACGAAGCACGTTTATAGCACGGATAAAGGAAAAACTGCGAAACACATCAATGTTTATTTACGCCATATACGCTATATACTATAAAAAAAAATCTACAGGTTTGTACGAAGCCCTCGAACCTCGAACAAGCCAAGAGCGAGTCGAACTTGCGCAAAGTTGGACTCGCTCTTGGCCGGGTTTTTATTTGAGAATCCTTATTTGAGATTTTTTTATTTGTATTATAATTTAACATCTTCAAGGTACAAAACAGATATGTTTTCGTGCGCTAACACCAGAACAACAGCGCAGTATTTCCAAATAGGGTAAAAAATAATGATGGCAAAAAGATGGTTCACTTAAATTGAATGATTGAAATATCTTAATTTATTTTTGTGTGTTGTAAAATAACAAACTGTTTTCAATGACTGTAATGTGCGTCCACGTCCACGTTACACTTCCTAAGTGTAATAAAAACCCATATTTACTTCAAAGACAGGAATGGTGCGTTATCAGTTTGAGGTGAGATAATAAGCGTCATGGGTAAATAATTTTATAGTTACCCCTCCCTACACCTTCTTTTTTTATGACAATGGAAGGCAAACAAGCAGACGGTTTTCCTGATGGAAATGCACGCCGCCTAGACACCAAAGGTTACCCTCCAAACCGGAATATGTGCACTTTTTAAGCCAAGTAAAGGCGAACAAGGATATGAAGCAGGTACCATTGGGTAAAACTAATACAAACGATCTCAGAAAACCACCTCCAAGTTAACGTCACAGTGATAGTGACAAACTTATGAGCTCATCTTTTACACGCTATCTCTATCAATTAAGACTATATAGTGGCGTGTGTAAAATGTAAATTCTCATTTAATTTTGTCTTTTTTTGGTACCAACTGTATCCTAATGCGTTCACTTATATACATATATTCATTGAATAATTACGAATGTGTATGGTAATCAGATAAGAAGTGTTAATTAAAATGTATCGACAAATGGCGCCGCAATGGCGATGACGTCCAGTCGTCTACTAATGACGTTCCTGCAGGCCTATGATGCACAATACCAAACATGTTACAAAAAATTGTTTCTTATGGTCATGAAATGTCTCCCAAAATTTCATGATATAGGTCATAGATGATGCGAGGGTGAATTAATTTGAAACACTTTCTACTTGATACGACGGCGTATAAATATAATTTTCAAAATTTTCGAAAACTCAACCCCTCAGGGGATAAATACATATAGATAAAAGTTTGTTTGTAACTTTTTATAATTTCAACAATTATGTAAATATATATTAATATACATTTACCTAATATGCTATATGTTTTTTTCTGCCCCAAAGAAAGGGAAATAGGAACTAAAACTTTGAATGATTTTTTAGAATTTTGTAAGATAATCTAAAATGTTGGATTTGAAATGGATCATAATATATATCTCCTGTGTCTCTAGGATAACACACTAAATTCTATGTTTTGCCATTTTGGTAATAGTGCGGGTAACGTAACAAGCAATAGGTATTTAGTATGAATCCTTCTCCATCTACAAAACTTTGGGCTAAACATATTTCTATGTTAAATATACTGTTACAACTTTCTTATGAAAACAGAAAGTTTATTTCTAATAAAGAAAGTGTTTAAAAAACTAGCTACCAGCGAATCATGCTCGCCTATCGAGAGTTCCGTAGTGCAACTGAAACACCAAATGAGTAGATATAAATATTAATTTTCTATTTCTTTTTTTTTAAGAATAAAATCAAAGTCATGACCTATCTAAATATTGACGTGCACCAATAATACAAGCTTATAATTTGCTTACGGGTAAGATTATTTATTTACAATTACAAATTCAAACTTCAATCAATAGACCGCCTCGTGGTCGAGGGGCTAGTACACTCCACACAAACAAATATAAGGCGTGGGCTCTTTTCCAGACGGGGCATTTTTTAAATGTATTCTTTACTGTTTCTATGCATTACACTCGTTGACTAGCACTACAACATTTTACTTACTTTGGGGTAATATTCAATTTGCGTAGCTTGTCTAGAGATGTTTCTTATTTATTATTATTGTAGGGGTACGTACTACCTATTCGTAAAATCCAAGGCAAACCTATTGACACCTGGGCACTTATTCAATCTACTTTGTTTTTCTTAGAAAATTGACAAAACACACTTTAAACTACCTAACCCTATTCAGAAATCAAATATACATTAACGCTCGTATCCTCAAAGAGATAGGCAGTGGTACTACCAGAGATCCACGACTAGCCGAAGACACTATTCCACAATATGATCGGTGGAAAACCTATCGCCAACCGGGCACATGTCCATTCCAGAGCAGCTTTGTTTTTATTACAAAAATGAAAATACATATTTTATGTTTGTCACCCGACTGTCCAACAAGAAGTCGAAAAGCCGAAGTCATTTCCAACACTGGACTGCTAGACCACAGAGAACAGATTCACTAATATTTCCACCATTTACGCAACCCTAAAAACAGCGGCGTATCGTATTAAGTAATACTGCATACGTAAGTGACATTTAAGTTAACGGTATTGATAATTAATTATGGTGTGATTGAATCATAATATATACCAATTTTCGAACCAATTTACGAATGTTCACTAATAACGGTAAATATGTATTGCGTTATTTTTTGCCTTCAACTTCAATGCTACTACGTTTATATGTAATGAGAAAATTATACAAATTCATTGAGTATTTGAAATTTAAATTTAGATGAATTTTTATTTTATGTATTTTTTTTTGTGAAAAAGTAGTTACATATCTATTATAGAGATAAGCAAACTATATGTTAAATTTCAGTTAATCCATATATTTTCTTGTGAATGCACATTGAAATAATTTAATGAAATGTAAAATTAATAATCTAATACAAATGGTTTATACCATATCCGATAATCTCTCATAGCTTAATTTGTACTTACTTACTTGAAACGATACTTACTTACGTAATATCTTATCAAAGTATAATAAAAATGAAATTATCATCTTACAGTAAATAATAAATATGAAAATTCTTTTGAATATATTGCTTTGGAGAGTTGTTACTTCCGCATAATATCTGAAAGAATTATTTAAATTATGCGCTTCAGTTATATTCGTCAAGCTTCGGAAATCCGAATGTATTTTAAACATATCTAGAGTTGTTATTACATATCATAATTTCGCTTAAATTTAGATTAAGCCAGCCAATTTAAAAATAAAAGTATAAACTGTAAACAGTGTAAAGGCGAATAATTTAAAGTGTGTAGTGTAAGTGAAGTGTAAGCGAATAATTTAAAAAGTAGTACTTACTACTAGTAGTTCCTACTGTAATAAGCTTTATGAGCGAGTTCGCCGCTCACCTGGCCAGTTTATCTTCTCATCATCATTGTCAACAACATCATCCTTTTGTTACCGCAATTCATTGAATGAATGGAAAGATAAAGAATATTTAATACTTTTGTTTGTTCGTATTGTTTCAACATTATGACTGGCCAATTCACAACAAAAGTGTATTGCAAAATTTCAAATCGAAGACTGAGTATTTGTTTTATAATTGTTGAATCACAATTTGTTGACAGTTTTGTCATCGATAGGATTTACATTCACGTTTTTAGATGTAAGAGCTATTTTGAAGACGCTTTTTAATTGCTATTATTATTTATTTTGTTAAACCAAAGAATAAATCCTTGGCACGTTCCGTTCCTCGGTTCCGTACTCTGTACTTCGGTTGGGTGACCTGGTGGCGGTTGCCCTGGTTGTGTCTCTGCCTGCCTCTTCGGGGATATGGGCTTGAAGATACTTTTACTTACTCATGTACCATCCCAGATTAGATTTTGTCGCGCCTACAGGTTGATCAAAATTAATTTTTCACTTTTAAAAGCGTGTTACGGTAAAAAAATAATTAATACAAATTAAAATAAACTAAGTACAAAAGTCAAACGTACGATTATATTTCATAGAAAACAATTAGAACATCGCATTTTGCTGTAAAATGTAGAATGCTTTTTGTGGATTCTAAACTTAGGTTCAATTCCCTAACGTTTTAAATTCAAAAACCTGATTTACTACTTCACGAAAACTGTTTTTTGTTTACTTTAGTCCATATTATTGCGCAGGTATAGGAATCATAACGAAGACAGTAGGTACTAACTACTAGGTGGTAGAGTTTCGCAGCGACTCACCCGGATTGGTACCACCGCCTTACCTATTCCTACCGCCATAACGTCATGACGTGTTCCGGTTCGGAGGGTAAGGTAGCCGGTTAACTTACTTTTGCTCGAGGCCTAACATCCCGGCAACTGGTTGGCAACGCAATATTACCACCTTTGGTGTCTCTAGGCGGCGAGAATTTCTGACCATCAGGAAATCCGTCTGCTTGTTTGTCTTCCATGTTATAAAAAAAATCATATCACCAAGTTGTAAAGGTTGTAAAAATATGAACAAAACAGAGAGAGAGAGAGAGTTGTTGTAATAAATGTGTTCAAAACATAATTTGGATTATTAGCAAAGTTACATACACACACAACACATACATACAAGTTAGTACATGGTCAATTGACAAGTAGCGTATCAGTTTATATATATTTTCTAAAAACGAGGGAATATGAACATATTTTTACAAAAATATGCTTATAAGCGAACGGTAATCCTGGTGTCTAAACAAGAGTTAAGAAAATGCGATATCGATTTCTAAAAAATGTTACTTTATTTTAAAAAAAACTTGTGTCAAAAGTAAGGATTAAAGTTTAAATCTATCAGCTTGTTTTCCGCATTTAATCTTCAAAATAAATTGATGAAAGAAGCAGTTACTTTGCGGAAATCCAAAAAATGTTGGCGAATAATTGCAAACTAAATCATTTTATTCCGATTTATGAAAATAAATGCTTGCTGGACTTCAAATGAATTACAATATATTTTTTGTTGTTCAGCCTCGAAAAACGTTAGCATTTTGCGTTTATTAGTCTATTGTTAGTTTTGATTTTAAATAAAGTTATGAATATTAAAACAAATGACGTACTTAGTATCAAATATTTAAGGTCTATTTTAAAAGTAATTATTTATATGCGTCAAAACACAAAAATATTTAATTATGACTTAGATATGCTACTTCGTTATTAAACTAGCTTCAAATTCGCTTAATATTATAATTTGAAATGATAAAACTATCTGATCATTATAATAACTAAATTTAAATATGCCTTATTTGTCGCCACTGTGGTGTAGCGGTCCAGGTGTTGGAGTTGACTTTATGAGGTTCCGGGTTCGATTCCCGGGTCGGGCATCAAAATGCGGTTATCCCAATTTTTTAAGTAAAATTGTTGCTCGGGATAGGATAACTGCCCGGTTGGCGATAGGCTTGTCACCTATCTCATTATGGGACTCAGTGTCTTCGGCTAGTCGTGGGTGCCCTGGTTGTGCCTCTGCCTACGTCTTCGAGGATATGGGCTTGAAGATACTTTTCTTTATTAGACATATTTATAACTACTACCATTATTTACTACTATCATCACCGCCATGGCGGCGGTGTTGCGCCAAAAAAATATAATTCGTTTACATTTTTTTGACGGGAAATCTCAAAGTAACGGTCTCCTTTATCAATCACCTTAAAATTTCATACTCAGGTTTGTCATTATCAATTTAAAATTAATAAGGATATAAAAAAGAGGTTACTTTTTTTATTTAAATTATGTTTTTTTTATCCAAACTAAATAAATGATAAAGTCGCTAAATATTTTTAAAGGAGCTATTAGTAAATCTGAAACCAAATTTAAACTACGCATCATAAAAAAAATCTTAATCTGTCGACAAACAGATCTATTTATAATCAGAAGAAAATTTATAAGGTTCAATGCTATATATTTAGGTTGGTTAGATTATAAAACAAACTGTAAATAGTACGATAACGAAATGAGTACTCAACTCACAAATTAGAGCATTTAGTAGGAAAATTACGTTCTGACGTCAAATACTTTACGTTACATGTAAAACGGCTTGAGTAATTATATTGTTACTACATAAGGGTTGTATTCCTACAGCAGTAAGTAATCGCTACGACACCAAGACCCGCCAGACAGGCGACTGAGGTTATCAGAATGATTGGTAACAATTACATCATAGTAGCATCCGCCTTTACAGTCTAGACTCTGAAACCAGTGTCAGACAGCATGCTTAAAGTTGATACTTTTCTAATGCTGGGTGCATACTTCACAAATAATGCCGATGAGAGGGATTCATTCGCTTATTATCTGAGGTTGGCTATAATTACAAGAGTTTGAATGTTAAGGTAAATTATAAATCCGAAAGCTGGCGGTAATTGCATAGATGTATGATATGCGCTGATATGATTATTTGATTTTAAATCATGCAAAAAAAATATGTTAATCGTTGGCTGATGTAAAATTGCGATATAAAAGTTTAAGTAACTACAAGGTGGAAAAAGTTAACTCAGATTGGAATTTAAGCCTGTACCTGTGACATTTGTTTGACTTATGTTTGACGTTTATGAGTGTAAGCGATTAATAAATTTATTTTGATAAATTTCCATATGTTTTTTGTCTACTAATTCAACTCAAGAACATCTATTGCTTACTTTGGAGTTTGATCAATATGTATAATTTATCCAGAGAAATTAATCATCTAATTTGAAATTTGAAAACGTCATTGTTTAATTGACCACCCGCTTTGTTTTTTGCTGATGCCATTATGTGCCATTATGAAAACTAAAGAATATGTTCGTTGATTTTGATCAGTCTGCACCCAACATAACATGTGACTATTTATTGGGAGTCAGCGAAAGTACAAAGATTATAAAAAACTGAATGTACCATGCGGTTCAAGTGTCACATTTTCTAAAACTAATACAACAAGGTTTTGGCTTGTAAGGATTTTAAAGAGATTGAGAAAGGTAGAAACGGTGTGTTGGTAACATGGAACTGGATGTTAGTTTATGACTAAATCGTACTAGACGCTTACTCACTCTAAGAAAGAAAGAAAGAAAGAAAGACTAATAACACAACAGTGACATTTAACTGGTGTTTAGGCGAGTAGACGCCCAGACGGATATATTCAAAACTCTACGTTAACAAAGTTACTATATTAGTGACGTACGTAGTCTCTAGTGTAGAATATTCCAGCTGTCCTCCTCCAAAGGTTAAATGGGTTAATACCATTAACCGCCAGTAGAGTGGAAGGGACCCATAGCCTTAGCTACTTTTACTCCGGTTCGTAGGTTAGGGTAGCCGGTAGATTTACAATTAGCGAAGCACCTCGGCCACAAGACAGCGACGCACCAAAAACATCTATGGCGTCTATAGAAGTCGCGGCTGTCTCTTATCATCGCTCGCATCGCTCAAACAGTCGCTCGCATCTCACGCTTTGCTGACAAAATTGTCTCTTTTTTGTAAGAATCCGAGACCGACGTGAGGTATCGAGAAATTGATGCTTTCTTAGATCTTAAAACATCATAACTGTGTTTACCACTTACGAAAAATCATTTTCCCGCCAAGAACCTTAGGACTTACCAAAATACCATTTCCAAAATAATAGCTACCTGTAACAAATAAAAAAGATATTTTAATGACACTTTTAGACTCAGGAAAATTCAGGATATAAAAATAATATTTTTTTCATTTAACTTTGATTTGGTACACAACGCAGTCAAGTTTTTCTTCATCATCATCATCATCATCATCAGCTGGAAGACGTCCACTGCTGGACATAGACCTCCCCCAAAGAGCGCCACAAGTCACGATCACCAGCCGCTTGTAACCAGACACCAGACGACTTTGACATCAGATCATCAATCCACCGGGTAGGAGGTCGTCCAATAAGTTTTTCTTAACAAATGAAATATAATAATTTAAACTGCAAAAAAACCGACTTTACTAAATTAATAACTAAATAAAATAATTTAAGCACATTTAAACTAACCAACTTATTTACTTTGTCATCTAAATAAATTAGAAACGTTCATTACTCAGTATAACTCAAAAAGCACTTGATGAATCTTTATAAATAAATATTATACGTCAAAATAATTGTCAAAATCCCATTTATAACTAGTGAAGTATTCGCGTAACTTAAATACAGATGAATTGAAAAACTCGTCTTTTTGGACTCGATTAATAACACAATTTTACCCAATTTAGTAATTTTAAATTTCCGCCTGTGAATTTTGATAGAGGCTATTAAATTAGTTCCTATATTTATATGTAGGAGTAATAACTGAAAAAGCACCAAACCGTGCCGTATTATGGCCATGACAAACCTTTTTTGTATAAGTATGATGAGTTCTTAGTTTGATATCCATTAGTTTTAATAAATCACTTTAACAGCCACCGGGTTCTTTCATTGAGATTTTCATTCAAGTCTGTATATATAATAGCGTAGAATTTTGCCCCCCACCCCCACCCCGTGCGAAGCTGGGACGGGCTGCTTTTATTATGTTATTAGACAACGAACAAGCCAACGGATCCCCTGACGGTAAAGGATAACTAAGCCCACAGACATCATAGATTTTAGTAGAGTCTCTCTATCTAATGGAAAATTAGAGATCTTCCCTCCTCAACATAACACGCCAGCGGCGAGCAGTAGCACTATGGTGGCAGTAATTAGTAATATGGTACCAATCCAAGCTCCAAAGCACTCCACCTCCTAGTTATAACTCACACGCTAGTGTATTCCTCCAGGATATTACTAGATTACCAGTAGCTGACGATAGGGTCATCACGTCCCGACAATGATGATTATCTTTATCTTTTGAAGTTGCCAAAGAAGTTATGTTCGATTGGAAAAAAAAATAGTCATACATTTCTAACTTAGATACTTTGATACATATTTCACATATTTGTTATCGTCGGCACTTGGAAGAATTCCATTCTGGACAAAATGTATGAATAATACTTATACTTTTAAGAATTTATTTATTGTAAATTTTATTCTATCGCCTCTGTGGTCTAGCGGTCCAGCGTCGAACTTGACTTTTTGAGGCCCCGTGTTCGATCCCCGGGTCGGGCAACGATAAGAATATAGAAAATTTGTATTTTCAATTTTCTAATAAAAATTACGTTGCTCGGAATTAGGTATGTACTCGGTGGACTTGCCACCTATACCATTATTAGTCTCTTCATCTAGTCGTGCCTCTGCCTACAACTTCAGGAATATGGGCTTGAACATACTTTATTAATTTCAACCAGAAGGTTTTGCTATTTAAGCATTATCAGGGCGATTATTTTTTATAGCTAAAGTTCAAAACAGTATATTCTACACTTTTCTACCTTTCTGACTTGCCCCAGGAATTGTGTTAGATTGGAGAAAAAACTTAATGCTAGTTTTATAGTTTTAAATGCCATAATGCCGTTTGAGGCTAAGTTACTATCATGTTTGAGATAACATCGTAAGTTGTACTTATTTATGACTTTATCTCTTACAACCAGTTTAACATTAAGCAAGTTGTTCATATACTTGAGCTATTGCTGCTACTAGTATTACAATAATACAGATTTCATAACTTACTCTACAAAGAGTATGTTATCGACTGTGTTTTTTTTATGATTGCTATATTGTTACTCGGTAATTAGATAACCAATTTTGATGGATTATTTTAAAAAGGTAGGTTACTGTTGCAATTTGGTCCCACATTATCATGAAATTTTATCATGATTAAATGGGTGTTTTTTTTTCATATATACTTAATACTGAATATTTTCGTCTCATGTTATTGATAAACAATTAAATGAAAATTTATGAGGTATTAAGTATAACTCAAGGCCACAAGTGGGATATTGATAAGATATAGGTATATAAGACCTACTCGGATTCATTTCCGAAAAAAAGAAATATCAATTCGCGACGTAGTAATGAAATAAATTAAGTCGGGTTTTCTCAGTTTCACTGCTCTTGAATCATATAGAATAGATTTTAAATTTTTTTATAAATACCTACTCTTGTTTTTATTTTAACTAAAAGATTTGAGAAAGTTTAGCAATAGGAATTGGGATCTTATACAATTCGCACAATGCTAAGAATCTTTCCAATCACATCATCTTTCAATCAAAATCACCATCTAAGTCGGACTATCCGTTTAAAAGTTATGATGCCATAGACAAACACACACACACACGTTCATACCCAGTCACATCAAACCTGAAACATCCCACTTTTTACGTCGAGGATTAAAAAATAAACAGTTGAGTACGCGGGCCTACCTACTTAACAATAATGATTTTCCAAAATAATGTGTTTTACGTAAACCTGATCACCTGAAACGTACCTTTTCTACTCGTAGATCATTTTAGGAATTGTTCTAGAAAATTCCACTAGAAGGTGATTGAGTCTCTTGGATGCAAATATCAATCAAATCATCCATAACACCATGTGTTCGTATCAAAACGAACTTTGTGTGACCTGTACGAAACAGACATGCTTTTGTTGATCAAAATGAGTCACTGGCCAGTGTTTGTGGTACTCACATCGTAAACATAAGAAAATTAACTTTGGTATGAGAATATAACCTTTTAATGAAACAAAAAGAGTACGACGAATTTAACACTATAAAACAATAAGTATGAGATAACTTTAATATTTTTTTATCGAATAGATGTTCGCATTCCAACAAAGGTAACCTTGAAAGATACTTTGTTTCTATCTCCCGAGTATTATTAAGTTGTGATTAAATTTACGGTCTAGACGAATGCAAACCTGTATTTACAACCATCTAGAATCTCTATAAAAGTTGCGCAAAGTTGTGTTCCACAACAATGCAAGATGCTGACAAAATGGCGTCAGCAACATGATGGATCCAGGCAAGTTACTTCACACATTTTTAAGACACATTTCTCCCCTTTTTGAAATAGACATAGATCACAACATGGGTACAAATATAATAAGCTCGGCGCTAGAAAATATATAACTGTTTTTGTATATTGTCTGCGTTTAAATTAATTAATTTTTGGTTTAATTATCCTTTTATCTCAATCATAGAAACCGCTGTTTCTAGGAAAACTAACATCTTTATTACTTTTAATTATAACGACACCAATTTGTTTTGTTCTTTGTACACAGTGTTTGAAAATTGAACGTAAGTTATAAAAAACCATTCAACTCGCAATATGTTTGTTTTGAGTTATGACGTTTTTGATAATTTACGTCCAATTGCGTATTTTATTTTTTGAAGTGAAAAGTTCTTTAATGGCGTTGCGCACTTTTTTTAGAATGAGTAAAAATTTCTAAACTCGCGTCGGGACACGATACCTGTTTGAAAATTCGAAAGACGGCGCAGGGCGCTTTCGCGAATTTTCGTGATGTCATGTTTGTATACACTTCGTACACTTACTGACTTTTCGAAGTTAGTAATAGGACCGAAAGATTTTCTCATTGTAAAAGTTGTCCTAAATACTGACCCGGACTATAGCTAGAACTATACAAAATTTGGTAAAAATTCGTTAAGCGGTTTTAAAGCGGTAAAAGTGCACAGAAAAACAGACACACCGACAAAAATTTTAATAACCATTGCTTTGGATTCTATACCCTATATAAAATATGAAACAATGATTGTTTTTAACAATTGTTAACAAAAATATTAACATTTTTTAATTAATAATTGTTAACATATTTCACTAACAGATTGACTTTTGTTATAGGTACGTATACAAAATCTTTTTAGACTTTTATCACTAATCCTATTAATATTATAAATGCGAAAGTTTGTATGTATGTATGTATGGATGTTTGTTACTCTTTCACGCAAAAACTACAAAGCCGATTACGATGAAATTTGGTATGTAGGTAGCTGAAGACCCAGAATAACATATAAGCTTTTTATCCCGGAGTTTCCGCGGGATTGGGACTTACGCGGTTGAAACCGCGGGGCGCAGCTAGTATTGTATTAAAGCACATAATACGTTGTACAAACTTTCTACTACACTCATTTCATTACAGGTTCTGTTAAAAAAGAAATCTTATAAGGACGAACACCAATGTGTACTCTTTCTTTGTTTTTGCGCATACTGTGTAATATATAAATGAATATAATTTAAAAAAAAGTATCTTCACGCCCATTTCCCCGAAAAGGTAAGAACAGGCACAACAACTGCACCCACGACTAGCTGAAGACACTAGATCCCACTATGTGATAGGTGGCAAAAATAAAGTAGGGATTATATTTAAATAAAAGACTAGCCGAACCGGCGAACTTCGTATCGCTTGACTTTAACAGCTTGTATGGACAAAATTTAAGTGTTGTTTCTTCCATTTTTCCTGCAATTTTCCCGGTTTTTCTCTTCGTAAGAAACTTCTGACAATTATTAACACAAAAAAAAGGCAAAATTGGTCTTTCCGTTTAGGCGTGTTGCGATGAATGCGAGTAATAAGGCTTAATTTTAAAAGAGATTGATTTAAATATATCTTTGTTTTTTTATTGAAAGTAAAACTTAAACGCTGCCTATACACCTACCGCTAAACAAACATAGATTAAAGATTATTTAAACTCTATGATATAGGCTATAATATCAACTTAACTTTACTCTTACTTCAGTCTTTTTTTTTTAGTAACAAAACAAAGTCTGTAATATCAACTTAAACCTTTGGAGTACTTGAGTCTATCTATAACAAGGCGGCTTAAATATTGCTTTGCCAACCTAAGGCAATAACGTGTCTCCATTCATCTTTACGAACATATGAGTTCAATTTTTATCAGTGATTATTTTTAAAACAATTGTTACTCGCTCGTCAGTATCGAGGTTACTGGAGCGATAACGGTGCCACCACAAGATATTCGTGAAAGTACGCACAAGTAGAAATTATATCCAGGCTGCGAATCGGACTTGCTCTTTATTGGTGACATTAGCGACTGTTGTCTATACTTTTATAGACAACTTTCTACTTCGTTTGTTAAGACTAAGAAAATATTTATTTCACACTAGCCAACCCAACGAAGTTTGTATCGCTTGACTGCAACAGCTACTAGCAGTTTGTAGGGATCAAAGAAATGTTTTTTTTCTATCTTCCCGCTTTCTTTTTCTTAAAAACCTTCAGACAATAACGAACACACCAAAAAAAACTAGCTAAATTACTCCATCCGTTTAGGCGTGATACGATGACGCGAAATTGGGATTCATGTTTATATACCTATAGATTAGCCGAGCCCAAAAAACTTCGTATCGCTTTACATTATCAGCTACTACATATTAATTGAATCTCCGATAGTAGCGCGGTTTTACCGAATCCAATAACATTCCAAAATCAACGAGTACTTACAGATAAAATATTGATTAAAAAATATTTTTAGTGGACCAAATTCTGAATCTAAGCCATTAAGCTCACACAAGAAATATACATATATACATTACAAATTGTTCTGAATTTATAATACTGTCAGTTTATATCCCTAAACTTCCATATACAATAATAAAAATGTGTAATATATTGAACTGAATTTCAATTATGATAGCACTGAAGATGATTGTATAGCGAAACCGGTTGGTAAAAAACAATAAAAGTATATTGTAGAAAGTACAAGTGATATTGATAAATTGTGTCAAAAATATGAAGACATTTACTTAACGGTTTTTGATAAAACATGGCTTACATTTTTTGGGAAACTAACCTTCAATCAGTCAATATCCGAAACTAATCCGAAATTCTTATTGTAGTCTCACTAAGTCATAAACAATTAGACAAGAATGCAAATAAATGTTTGTAGTATCTGCACGCCCAAATCCCCGAAGAGGTAGGCAGAGCCACCCATGACTAGCCGAAGACACTAAGTTCCACAATGTCAAGTTGTTTTATTAGGAAATTGGAAAAAGCAAGTTTTATTTTTATTGCCCGTTCCGAGCATCAAATCAAGATCTCGTGAAGTCGAATCCAATAACTGGACTGCTAGACAGAGATATAAATTCATTACGTCGATAAGTATAGAGAAAAGATATTTCCGCTATTACTACCTAAGTAAGTCACTTTATGAGCATATTACGAATACGAAAGTAGGCTAGTTGGTATTTATATGGTATTTATTTACTCTTGGTGTATAAAATAACGACCACTATCTGTACTGTATATATATATTTTATATTATATCTGTCTGCAGACTGTGTTTTGCCTACAATAAACACTTACCAGATTAGCTCACCAAATCGACGTAAATGGTAATAGACATAATTATAAACTTTCGCATTTATGAAATTAGCAGTAAGAATTTTCACACTATTAAATCACTCTTATTAGTACTAAAAAACGACGAGTTGCACTCCGGGAGTGCCAGCAAAAGTGCAAACTTGAATATTAACGTTGTGCCTTTTTGATATTTTGGAATGGTTAGGGTATAGTTCTGCACGAATTGCTTTAATTATCAGTATGAAAGTACTTACTAACATTTTTGTGGTAGAATACAATATTCATTAATCGCGCTATCGTACACAAACATGACAACACGAACATTCGCGCAAGCCCCCTGCGCCGTCTAAACGAAAGTCGAAACAGCAGGCGCAGGCATACATTTTCGCCCCGCCGTAGAAAGAGAGGGGGATACTTCCTCTCCTACGAAGGTAACTTATATGCGAGTCTTCTTAAATATGTTTGATGAAAATCGGTTAAGCTGTTTAAAAGTTGTGATTGGTGAAAGTGGGGAAAGTAACCGAATGTCAGCATTTTTTTTTAATTTTTAAAGGGAAATTAAGTTGGTTTTTTTTTATTTATTTAATAATGACGGCTCGCGGCGCCTCATAAAACTAATCAATTCGTTGACAGTTATTAAAATTTGTTCGGTACAGTCTTAATACAATGGCCTATATTCCTTGGGTCCTAACAGTTCGTTACAGGCAAGAATCGGTTAATTTGTATTACAAACATATATATTCCTGTCGCCGTGGTGTCGGTACTTGCCACTGTCACTTGCCAGCATCGAAATGTTGGCAGTAGAACATCACCACATTCTACATCTATGGACGACGCGTATATATTTTTCCGTCAAGAAATTCGTTCAAGTGATGTCATTTTATTTCTTTAAGAAATACTACATACAAACAACAAACTAATTATGTCGTATAGAATCAAAACCGGCAATCTGTATATGGATTCCATATACATATAGTTACAAGTATGTTCGAAGATTTAAAGATATAATTGCATGTAAACGGAATAATATATTGTAGTTTGACTGACTTTTCTGTTTTCTTAAAAGTCTCTTAAGTAACTGTTTTGGAACTGCTACATATCATAAGTATGTTCCACAATGGCAAGGCAAAAAAACTTTACAGAATCACAAAGTAGATTTTTTTTAATGATAATAGAAGGCTAACAAGACACCAATGGTGCGTTGCCGGCTACCTTACCCTACAAACCGGAACACGTCAACGGCAAGCATTGGACGTCGTGGTGGCAGGAATAGATAAAGCGGTGGTACCAATCCTGGTGAGTCGCTGCGAGACTTTACCACCGAGTTAAATGTCACGGTGTTAGTGACGGTAAGCCTATGCTCACCTTATACGAGCTGCCTGGCACAGTAAGGCAGATGGTCTATTCTGCAAAGGAGCTCGGATCAACACGGGTTATATAATTTTCTCAAGGATTTTGTACATTTTTTACAGATATATACTGAAATCTGAGAATGATTTCGGTGATATAAACAAATTTGCTTTTAACGTATTTTCTAAACATTTCGTATAAATTATGTTTTCGTATAAACATTTAAGACTTACACCGAACTTGTTCGTGTGTGTTTACAAATTTAAATTCCGAATTTAACAAATAAACTTGATATTTTTAAACGACGTCAGTAACGTATACATACGTTTAAAACGTGACTTTAAAATTATAAGTTACATTAATATCAACATGCGATATTACGGCGATAACAAAATGTTTTAAACATTTTTAAATAACATTGTTAGTTGAGGCTCCGGAGATAAAGAAGTACAACCATCAAGTTTTAAATTATCTAGCTAATGATTTTTAGCAGTTTTTTGGCAAAAACACATTTTTGGTTAAGCTTACAAAAACGTTAAATAACCTTGTAAATATTTGTAGCAGTTAATTGATGTATTTGGCGCCTGTCTGTATTTGAAACATTATACAATATTCTGTAAACTCTGATTTTAAAAAACTTGAGTTATTTCTTAAAGTAATAAAATGACATCACTTTAACGAATTTCTTGACGGAAAAAATATACGCGTCGTCGATAGATGTAGAATGTGGTGATGTTGTACTGCCAACATTTCCATGCTGGCAAGTGACAGTGGCGAGTACTGACACCCCGGCGACAGGAATATATACGGTTGTAATACAAATTAACCGATTCTTGCCTGTAACGAACTGTTAGGACCCAAGGAATATACGCCATTGTATTAAGGGGCCATGTACGCTAAAATACGTCAGCAGTTTCCTGTTTTTTTTTCATATAAAGCAATCATAGATCTTGGTGACTAAAATACACAACATTAACATGAATATGAATATAAGACTAGTGTTTCCAAAACAGGATTCATTTTACTTTGCTCGATAGAAAAAAATCAAAAAGTTAACCCTTTTTTGATAGCAAAACCCAACTGTCTACTTCAATTGTGAAAATATCGACACCAGATTTAACATAAACATAGATAAGTACTATACCTAAAAGATAAGTGTTTCAGTTTTTATACTTTTTTTCAAATTACTTTTATAGTGTCAAAAATAGTGATTTGTCGCTTAAGACGTTTACTTTAGAGCGCAATATTTCATAGTAATCATGGAACGAGGGAGTGCGGTGATTGGCTCTTCTGGCTGACTGAGTATGGAGCCTTAAGAATGTACCGAACAAATTTTAAAAACTGTCAACGAATTGATTAGTTTTATGAGGCGCCGCGAGCCGCCATTACATTACCAGCTACGCTGTATAATAAATTTGTGTGAAGAATTTAAAGCACATAATATTCAAAGAAATATATTAACCTTTTGACTTAACATCGTGAAAATTTTGAAATGTAATTTTTTTAAGCTTACATTTATTAGTTTAATTTGAAATAATGTAGGTATACAAAATGTTTCTGTGTTAAATACATGACATTTCTTAAACGCCAGCATACAGTTTTTTACAATTTTGTAAAGTTAGTGAGTCCATTAAAAAAACTATTTTTTAATTTCTTTACAAATATTGCTTCATTATCCGTTATAAAAGTTACGTACGTTTTGAATATGGAATTAAAGTATTTTCATCATGATGAGCTTATGATTATCCGTTAAGGTTATCAGTGACGGCCCTCTTTCCCGCTTTTTGCTCAGAAAGATCCCAAGACGTGAAAAACATATTTTGCAAACAGATTTGTAAAGCGAAAGAACGAAATTCTTTATATACATCCTTCCAGGCCTGCCTGACTTCTTACACATTCATTACCCTGTTTCGGAAATTCTTGAATCTCTTGGTTGGGACATTTTCCCGGGCGCCTTTGCAGAATAGATCATTTGCCTTTTTGCCAGGCAACTCATAAAAGGCGAGCACAGGCTTAACGCCACTAACATCGTGACATCTGACTAGATGGTAAAGTTTTGCAACGCCTCGCCTGGATTGGTACCAGTGCCTTTCCTATTCCTGCTGTCATAACGTGAGTGCTTCCCGTTAACCTGTTTCATTTGGGAGGATAAGGTAGCCGATAAACTTAATTTTGCTCGAGGCCTAACATCCCGGCCTCAGGTTGGCAATGCACATTAACCACCTTTGGTGTCGCTAGGCGGCATGAATTTCTTACCAACAGGATATCCATCTGCTTATTTGCCTTTTAATATCATAGAAAAACTGTTTGACGAATTGGTGGTGGAATATCAACCATGGATACATCTATCTACATTTGTATTGTCGTATCAGTAGGTATTGCTTCATTTATAAATATTGCTTTAATCTGTCATATCCACACGACCAAACCCACGAACTATACCTTTTCTCATTTTATCGCCACGCTCTTTTTCTATCTCATTCTTTTAATGTCTCTCGCTTTGGATCTCACTATTACGAATACGTTCATCGGGAATAATACGTCACGATAACATACAGTTACAGTTTCAGAATTCATCTTAATTCTGTTCTTCTCCTTCTTTTATAAATATGGCTTTCAATTGTTTTTCACGACTTATTTTGTCAATGTCAGGAACGGGCATATATCTATATATATAAAAGAAAGTGGTGTTAGTTACACTATTTATAACTCAAGAACGGCTACACCGATTAGGCAGAAAATTGGTAGGGAGGTAACTTAAAACCGGGAGAAGGACATAGGATACTTTTTATCCTGTTCAATTGTGAGGAAACTGGGAAAAACAACATTTTAATTTTTCCCATACAAACTAAACGGGCGGAACGAAGTTCGCGGGAACAGCTAGTTAATATATAATGTCCTCTCAAATCTGTTATTTACGTATAATCATTTTGAAAGAAAACTATACAATGACAGCGCTCAAACCATAAAACCTGATTTAAGTTTGACTCCTATTTTAGACCACGAGTCAGAGCAGCAAATAAAATTTTATGGTGACCAGTTGGAGCCGGTTATACGCCAATACAATCTATCATCGGTAATGATATAAACCTATTCAATCATTCAACCTGCCGACCACTCCGCCTCGTAATAAATTATCGTGATTTCACTCATTCACTTGAGTTTTTATATGCGAAATTATACCAGCTGCGTGCTATGAGCATGTATAATAATGCGTTAAATAATCTTCACGCCCGTGCCGTCCAGCTGATAGGCAGAGATACAACCACCCAGAGGTGACCCACGATTAAACAAATGTGAAACCCATATTATAATTGACGGAAATGATGTCAATATCCGGGCACTATCCTGGGAAACGTTCACAACTAAACCACAAAGGTGAATACAATAATTAATAGATGAATATCGTGGGGTTCGATTCTCAACGAAGGCAGACAATGGCAGGATTTTTATTTTTTTCAATTGATAAAGCAATGACAAAGCACTACCCTGGCTGATTGTAAAATTCTACTGTGGCCCATAGATGTCATAAGCATGTCGCTGCCCTATGACTAGAATATTAGGCCTGCAAGTTTACTGACTATCAACTAACTTCGAAAAAGCACAGAAAGTTTTAATAATTTCAAGGTGAATGCCCATAGCGTATGGACAACACTTTCTCTACTTCATATCGTCGGCGCTTGGTGGAATTCCACTCTAGACACAATTTATTCAAAATCTCCTTTAAATTATATTCAGTATCTTCACGCCCATATCCCCGCAGACTCACAACCAGGGCACCCACTACTAGCTGAAGAAACTAATTGCTGCAATGTGACAGGTGGCAAGCCTACAAGCCTATATAACTGAGCACATATCCAATCCTATATATTTTTATTAGAACATTTTCTATTGTTGTCGTTAGACCCAAGGGTTAAACCAGGGACCTCAAGACGTCAAGTCCGACTGCGTACTGTTAGACCACAGAGAAGATAAAATCTCTTGTACTTTTCACAATGTACATTAAGTTATTCTACATAAGCAACTACGATTAATATAATAACTTCAGTTGTAATAGCCCTAACGATGTTCAAATAGCAAAACCAGTTGGCTAAAAAATAATAAAAAAACGTGTTGTAGAAAGTACAAATGATATTAATAAAGTAGCCGACCCGGCGAACTTTGCTCATTAGGCACCCACTACTCTCTGCTAATCCAGCAGAGGTACTTGGTGTGAAGATATATATACGTTCAAATGTTTCTCTACTTTGTTGATTTGGTCACTTCATGCAAAGTGTTGCTACGTCTGTAATTTCTAAACTAAAAAAAATCCAGGACAATCTGTTAAGCATATACTTACCTACCAAAAAATGATAAAAAAAACAAATAAATGAAATATTTCCATGCGTTGATGAAGTATATCATACTTTATATTATTTTGGCTTTAACCCTCTTCCATGAGAACCATTTTATTGAGCGTAATAAACCTTTCTCGAAACTTAAAGCACCTACAAGGTATGTATATTTTTACTATCGGTTCAGTAGATAAGGTGTTACGGTTATGATACAAATAACAATCCTAAATTTGCTAAAAAAATCATAGAAAAAGGAGAGGTTCCTTCTTCTTCTATTAGCCTGTGCCTACTTTTTTCTAGATGTGTTTAATGTATGTAATGTACATGTTCACTCTTCTTTCGTTTTATTTTAAGTCGAGTGTGGACAAGTTTCTCTTGCAAATGTATTAAAGCGTTTAAAAATAACGTATACTTTAAAACATTGGTATCTTTAAATTATAAATTGCAAAAATAATTTATATTAATTAAAAGTTACATTTAAAATTGTATTCAAGTCACATTGACGTCATTGCGGTTTGACGCCACAAATGGTAAACGATAAATTTTATTTTTTTTGCCTCTGTAGTCTAGCGGTTCAGTTGTTGGACTTGACTGCATGAGGTCCCGGGTTCGAATCCTGGGTCGGGCAACAAAAAGAAAATTGGGATTTTCTAATTAAAACAAATGTTGCTCGGAATTGGGAATGTGCCCGGTTGGCGATAGGCTTGCCACATATCACATTGTGGGACTTAGTGTCTTCGGCTAGTCGTGGATGCCCTTGTTATGCCTCTGCCTTTTTTTAACCAAGTCCAAAGAGGGAAAATTATTAATTCACATTATGTTTTTTTATATATATTTGATATGCTATCTGATTTGTTGGTCAAAAAGGAAACCGATTTTGAGGGTTTTCATAGTAATACTAGTGGTTTTTTGAGTATAGTTAAATATTAATAATCAAATATTCTCCCCGTGTTGGTCCGGGCTACTTTGCAGAATAGACCGTCTGCCTCCCTGCCAGGCAGCTCTAAAGGGCGAGCATAGTCTTACTGTCACTAACACCGTGACCGTGGTAGAGTTTTGCAGCAACTCGTCCGGATTAGTAGCACCGCCTTGCCTATTCCTGCAGTTATAACGTCTTGACATGTTTCGGTTCGGAGGGTAAGGTAGCCAGTAAACTTACTCTTGCACGAAGATTAAGCGACGAAGGCAACGCGCCATTTCCACCTTTAGTGTCTCTAGGCAGCTTGAAATTCTTACCATCAGGAAATCCGTCTGCTTGTTTGCCTTCCAATATCATAAAAAAATAATATAGTACAGATGGGCTTACTAAGGCTGTAGTGATATGGGTAAAATCTTCCTGAGCTCTGTCATCTAATCTTACTGATTACATACTGCACAACAGAAATAAAATAATCCAGTGTTTTTTATTTAAATAAGAATAGGCTAAAGGTATACTTGTTGGAAAGTGCAAAACATGTGCAATACAAAGAATAATGTGTGTGTGTCTGTGGCATCGCAGCTTTTGAACGGAAGAACCGATTACAATGCGGATTGTTTTGTTTGAAAGCTGTTGTGCTCGAGACAGTTCTTAGCAACATAACATGTTAGTTTTGTATTGGATTTTTTTTTAATTGTAGTGTCATCTTATCTTATAAGATACATGATTTGCAGTCGCTGATTAGACTTTAGCCGTCTTACTACAAAAAAATTAACGATCGTTGAACACACGTTTTATTAAACAGTGTTCATTTACTTCTGAACCAATAACCTGCTTGCACGTCATCAACGTGTAGCATGTTATTGGTTGGATGTCAATTTTAAAAAATGGTGATAATTTTGTTGAGCAATCACTAAATTAATTTTAAGTTATCTTGTCTTTATTCAACGAAACGTATAGAAAGAGACAAAACACTTTCGCCAGATTAGTCTGTAAACGACAATTCTACAGACGTTTAATCTATCACTTGAAAAACATTGACTAAAAACATCACAATTTGATCACATCACAATGTCCGGACTAATCTGACATGTCTAAAATGTTTTATCTCTTTTGTTCTTGTTTCATTTGAGAAAGATAGCAAGCATCTAAAAAAAGTTTAGTTTGTGAACAGCAGAATTACTACCATTGTTACATAGTCCAGTGAAGGTGTAAAACCGCGAAGTTAGCAAAAAATTACCCATTAAAAAAAAACACTATTGTTTATCTAAACAGGCGCGTCTAAATATTAAAAACATTGAATGGCGCCTATGTGACGTATTAGCAGGAAATCCTTCTCTTGTTTATAAACAATAAAGAAATCGGTGTGAGGTCATAGGGTGTCTGCGTCCCTAGGTCGAAACAACTTTTTTATATTTTTTTTTATATTGGAAGGCAAATAAGCAAACGGATTTCCTAATGGTAAGAAATTCATGCCGCCTAAAGACACTAATGGTGATCAAGGTGCGTTGCCAACCTGAAGCCGAGATTATAAGCCTCGAGCAAAAGTAAGTTTATCAGCTACCTTATCGTCTGTACCGGAACACGTCAATGGCAAGTACCTACTGACGTTATGGTGGCAAGAATAGGTAAGGCGGTGATACCAATCAGGGCGAGTTGCT
>NJDD01000716.1:352127-362479 GCA_002245505.1 Calephelis nemesis | reverse complement strand
CACATGGACCGGTTCTGTTCATTTACAATTCAAATAACATATTGTTTTTTCACGTGTCATTGTAATTAGTTTTGGACATGTTTCTACACTGTTCCTAAATTTCATTTCACTACTTATTTTCATTTGGTTTCATATATTACTTGGGACGTGACAATCCCATCGCTGATAGATCTAATCATTTAAATTGATCTACTATTCCATCAGTGCTATCAGTAAGACTAGATGGTAGAGTCAACTAATCGTCCTTTTTACATACAGTTTTATGTATTCTTGTCTCTTGATGTCATAATCTCCGTTTTTGTCCATGTCGTGTTCCGGTATAATGTTCCTTTAATTCCGCAACCAAAAATGGAATACAATTCATCATTAACTGAAATTGAAAATTTATTGGGGAAAGATTTTTTTAAAGTTCCAAATATTACTGTCATATTGTCAAAATTTGTAAAGACGTTAGAACTGAGCTATATTTTGTAACAATTTCTCAAGAGAAGCTCTCTAAAAGAACTTTTTGAGTTTGAACAAGAATTTTTTTGATTTTTTCCGGGAACTTCTTAGAAACAAAATTTTGTAGTTACTAATAGAGTAACAATCTACTGGTAACTGTTGTAGGTTGAAGTAATAATATCCATGCTTGTCAATGATGCTCATGATTTTTCAACCTGTCTGACATTTTCTGTAGGATTATTATGCGCAGTATTCACATATACTCGTAGGTATATTTTCGCAAGCACACACAAACTTTGTTAACCAAAAATTTAGTAAGTCAATAACCAGCTAGGTATCTTGAATGTCAAATGTCAACATAAACTGTTGTGTAACTGTTTGTTGTGATTTATAGATATATTTTATATAACAAGACTTTTGTCTGTGTCTTTTTAGCATAACGATATGAAACTTTTGAGTCCATGTTAATGTAAATGTATTTTTTTTACACTTAAAGACGTAAACAGAAAACGGCTCTCTCTTGGGGCGCATCCTAGGCCTGCTGTTCTAATTTAGTGCTTTCTTTGATGTTTTATAAGTAGTCGTCTTATTACCCAAAACCTGTAAATTAATTTATGTTTTCTTTAAAGATAACAGTCGGTCAACTGGTTTTTAATTTAAAAATATTATGAGTTTCCGCCATTAAATACATTGAGAGCGTTCTTAATATTGATATTATACCTACGTAATGCTAAACAGGTTTGATGATATATTACCTTATGAGTTGGTGGTGAAGGTTCTGGAGCATCAGAATCCCATTCAGAACTTAAATCGTCACTAGAAGCTTCAGTGAAGTCATCAGTCCATGGTACTTGAAGTAGAGACGTTTGCATTTGGTCATATCCAGGCGATAAACTATTTGGTCCATAACCAGGAGGTAGAGGACTAGATGATCTACAGTCCTCACAATTACAAGGCTTAGGACCAAAGCTATTAACCTCACAATTTGATTCTGCCTTAGAATTTCTCTTGGAATCACGCTTCCTAGCACTTCTAGGGGATAACTTATTGCTACACTGAGGAGGAATGTAGTAGGAGTATTTCGTCGGTTCAGACAACCGCCTACCACTGTCCGGCGTTTCGATTTTGACGGGTGTCAACAGAGACATCCTTTTAGTCTTAGTCTGCTGTCTTTCGGGATCATCATTCCTGTCGTCTGCCTCCATCTCGTATCTTATAATCGGGATTGTGAAAGAAAACTCTGGACACTCCGGCATTGTAAAAGCACAGCACTAAACTAAAATTCGTCTACTTTTGGAAAGATAAACATTTTCATGTAAACATTTTGATTAGCACATAACAAACCACGTGTATTAAAGCGAGCAGCAGTTATGCGCTCAGAACACAGACTGCGCGTGAGTTGATTTCGAACATTTGAACGGCGTGCTGGTGAACCTCTAGCACGGACAGTTATCGACTTCGAATAGTTACGCAGTTACTCGATGGTCATTAACCTCAAAAATATATGAAGTTGTATATTTAATAAAAAATGGCGCATAGTTAAACTCTATTAATAGCTGTTATTGATAGACTCGTTGGTCGAGGGGTTAGCGTAGACGCCTTACTCCGCCAGTCAACAGAGAGGCTTTGTTCAATTACTAATGGGGGTGGGCATTTGTGTGATGATCATTGAGATCTGTACTTCCGGGTCTGGGTGTTTAATAAATGTATTATGTCTTCTATTTAATATCTATGTATTAGTATCGATAACTAACACCCATAACACAAGCATATAATTTTCTTACTTTGGGGTAAGATGAATTTGTTTAATTTGTCTAGGGATATTTATTTATTTATTTATTGATAAAAGAGAACCTTCAACTTTTTTTAAAATAACAAATTTGATTTTTGATGTTGGTACTTAATGGTATTTTCTAATTATTATTTTTATATGTGCAGACAGCAATCAATCAAACGACTACCTATTATCACCATAGATGTAGGTTCTTTTTCAATGCTTTTATATATTCTCCACTGGAGAATTCTATTTTTCTGGACTGCAACATGAGAGTGTCAGAAACCAAAAAAAAACAAATATCATTAAAAATATTTTAGCAGGTCTCGAGTTAAAAATATTGTAACAAGCCCGATATTCTTTAATAAGAAGATATAGATTTGTTATAAGACTAACGTACTTATATTATAGATACACCAACACACTTAATTACTTTTAATTTAGATAATCAACAAATATCTCAGTCATTGCACAAAAACCGTCCCCATCGCTTCGGGCATCAAACCTGAACCTAATCAATGTGTGATCGATACTCGATGGTAGAGTCCTTTATCGAATTAGTACGCTTCATTTTTTTTACATAACCGTAGTACTGGTCACTGTCGTATTGCGGTTTCGAGGTTAAGACAGCCGGTCTATTCACTTACACATAAAGCTTAACAGCCCTGCGTCAGGTCGTTGACGCAAAATTTGGTTGACTTAATATTTTACCATTACGAAGCCGTCTGATTTATTACCTTCTGGCTTCCTATAAAAAATGTCCTGGTATATTATGTAGACACACACAAATATGAATAGTAATTACCGCATTAAAAACATTATGTGACAGCATATATAGGCTGCCTCTGACATGACATAGTTGATAAATTGCAAGAAAGTCAGTGATATGATTGTTTTGCAGAAGACTCTGGTGGAACCGGTTAACCGGTCCCGATAAGAAAGTCCATACAAAAGTCACCAGTCAGATATCGCTTAATATAAAAATCTAACAGACTTACCATCAAGGATGTCAAAGGCCTTGCAAACGAACAACAAATAAAAGTACGAACACGGCTTTAGGCTCACATGCTAAGATATGCCATCCTATAACACTTATGATACCTATTATCCACAGTAGTCTCTCACTATCAGGACAAAGCCGTGTGCTTATTCGCTGGAACAGCTCATAAAAATATGATGAAAGGCTGATACTAACACTAAAATGAAAATGATGATAAAAAATTATAGTAGGTATGTTTAGTATCTAGGATAGGAAAGGTTAGAATAAAAGCGGAAGTATACATTACAACTGTTGGTAATTTTAATTGAAATCACAAATAAGTTACTAAAGTATACGATAACATAGTAGCAGTAAAATTTATAAACTGGCTCCCATTAGGTTAGGTTTCCAAAAAGTTTCAGCTTTTTAGATAGCAAATGCTAACAGGAACTTACTTTAAAAACGTACACAAAGTATACGTTTATATAAGCATTATTAAGCACTAATTATCATACTAATATTATCAATGCGAAAGTTCGTATGTTTGTTCTTCCTTAACTCAAAAATTGCTGAACCGATTTTCATGAAATTCGGCACACACACATACAAGGTAACTTAGATTAACATATGTGATAGTTTTATATCAAAAAATACTCTTATGGGACCATTGCCCACTCGGCGCCCCAGGCAATAGGTAGTCAATCATAATTTATAAAACAACTGTACGGTCTTAATTTAAATCGAATCATTTGAGAAGCATTAGTTTTCAAATAAAAAAGTTTCATCATAAGTAGGTTATCTACGAAAAACTTAAAGTAATATGTATAAAACATACATTCGGATTGAAAACCTCCTTTTAACTATCACAACTTCTTTACGTCAGACCGTGAACGTGCTTTGACTAAAAATTGTTATACTATACACATATTTATCTATCGATTTAGTAAATACTCATTGTTATCGCAGTTTGCGCTACCTGCGGCTAAAATGCTGTTGCAGAGATCATTAGAACCTTGCAAATTAGTCATGCCTCAAATATTCGTGATTACAAAAGCAGTTAGCTCGGTTAAGGTTCCGGCGAAGGCACAGCGATACATAATTTTGCGATTGAATGAAATACTATTTTCCTCTGTGGTCTAGCGATCTAACTGTTGGGCTTGTCTTCATGAGGTCCCGTGTTCGAATTCCAGGTCGGGCAACAAAACGAAAATGTGGTATTTACAATTTTCTAATAAAAAAATGTTGCTCTGGATTGGATATATGCCCGGGTGGCGATAGACTTGCCACGTATCCACATTGTGGAACTTAGTATCTTCGGCTAGTCGTGGGTGCCGTGGGTGTGCCTCTGTCTACCTCTTCGGGGATATGGGGATTCCATTTCATGGGAATTCGGGGATAAGATAACTTTTTTTTTAAATGTCAATTTTATAACAAAAGGCGTACTCGAAACATGACTGAAAACTAGTTATACATATTTTTAGTGTTCTTGATAGTATGTTTCTATTGAATACAAAAAACTATTATTACTTGATTAGCATCTAAAATTATTACGGGCTTACATACTATTACTAAAGAAATCAAAAAACTTAAATAACAAAATAAATAATTTTTAACATAACTAAAATTTTAGTGTAATGCAATTTCAACTAAGTAACAACATTAATTGATGAAATTGTTTCAGTTATGAGTTATTATAGAATTATTTTTATTTCTGTATTTTACTAGTCGCCGACACCTTAAGTTTCATATTAATGGGTAAGAGAACTGTACTAAGTGTACATCAACAAAAGAAATCAAGGGGCATTCTACCTCTTTCGCTTGCTGTGTCACCGGAAGAGAGCCAACGTGTTTACTACTTTTAGTATTATTTGTACCATTCATAGGATACATTGGTTTCTACTCGTATTAACTGCCAAAACAAGATTGGTAAAACTAACCAAAAAGCCCAACAAATAAAAAAACAATACCGATATAGGATTGACATAAATAAAGGAAACTTCTTTATGGTAAATATGCAGAAGTCCCAGATGCTAAATAAGCAGTCACTTCAG
The DNA here is from genome assembly GCA_002245505.1 of Calephelis nemesis. Taxonomy (NCBI): domain Eukaryota; kingdom Metazoa; phylum Arthropoda; class Insecta; order Lepidoptera; family Riodinidae; genus Calephelis; species Calephelis nemesis. The sequence continues at coordinate 357,231 of NJDD01000716.1, read as the reverse complement.
GTTTTAAAGATGGAAAAAGTAGTGGTAGTTTACGGTAGACAGGGTTAAATTTATTTATAGTTCTAAAATGATTGGTAATAAATAATTAAACCTGTTATAAATATAAATCATTGACTTTATTGTAATAGTATATATAATTAAATAATATTTTTTTCTAAATATTAAAATATTTGCACACCAAAATATGGTAGAATATGTTGATATACCTAAATATTTTTGTAACATCTCATTTACACACATATTCCGCAAATAAATAATTTTCTTTCTTTCTTTCAAAGAAAAAACTTTTACTTTAACATAAGCGAGCTCATCAGATTAATAGTGTTACACTGTATATGGCCAATGTATGTCGGATAATTATATATTATAACATTTTTCCCCGTTTTGATCCGGGCTCCTTTAGACCAGAATCTACTTTTGCACCATCAGCCTTCCTGCCAGGCAGCTCATAAAAGGCGAGCAGAGGTTTACCGACACTAACACCGTGACATCTGACTAGGTGGTAGAGTCTCGCAGCAACTCGCCCGGATTGGTACCAACGCCTTACCCATTCCTGTCGCAGAGAGTAAGGTAGCCCCTAAACACCCTTTCTATGACCCAGAAATAGCGATGTGTTAGATCTTTTCGAGTTTTAAAAACTCTTATAAAACAAAAGAAGTTATTATGAGCTAAAAACACGTTAAATTTTTTTATTTAACTTCGAACTGACAGGAAGTTAAAATAACATTTTAACTCATTGTCTGTAATAAAAGCCGTCATAAAAATTTGATGATGTTTTCTCTAGAAACTATTATTTCGTAATACGCCACCGTGTTTGTACAAGCTAACATAAGGATAGTAGATAATCACCATCGAAACAAAGTTGGAGATAACTTCAACAATCCAAACAAAGTAAAAGATAACAGAAAATGGACGCGAAGAGAAGATTTTTACTAAGTTCAACAAAGTTCGTCACAAGTAATATCATAAATGCAATTTTTTTAAAAGCACACGGCTCTCCTTATGGTAAGAGACAATCGTGACCTCTAGGTCTAGACACATTGTTTTTATAGGTGCATCGCTGCCCTGTGACTAGGATTATGCAAGTTTACCGGTCTAATTGGTAATTACATATTCAACCTGTGCTTGCTTCTAACGATCTGTCTGACAGAGAGGCACATGGTTTATTCTACCTACTTAAAAGAACCGGACAAATACGAAAGGCTTTTGATTGTACGTTCTGTTTTGAAATTAAAACAGCGCAACTGATTGTTATAAAAGTGGTAGACTGTTTTTAGGACATAGTAAAAAAAAGGAAAAAGTATCTTCACGCCCATATCCCCAAAGAGGCCACAACTAGGGCCACACTCACGACTAGCCGAAGACACTAAGTCCTACAATGTAACAGGTGGCAAGCCTATCGCCAACCAGGCACATATCCAATCCCGAACAAGGTTTTTTTTAGAAAATTAGAAAAACCAAATTGTCTTTTTGTTGCCCGACCCAGGAATCGAACCGAAGAGAGGCGAATTGAATTATTGTTATGAAGTTTAGTATACTGATAGTTACGACATTGGGAAAGGACACTAGTTTTTATAACCCAAGCAGTATATACAGTAACAGTATGAAATACTTATTACTAATATTTTCGAAATCACAGTGACATTCAATAACAGCTCCTAAAGAGATTATTAACCATTTGCCTTAACCGCTTTACAAATAAATTCCTTATCTGAAATACCACACATGTTAATAATTTAAATTATCACCACTACCTCCTATCATTATGCTTTCTTTGGTCCTATAATTTTATTGTCATTCCGTCGCTGTTAAATGATTCGATTCTTGTTATTTTTTACGGAATCTCGTATTTTCTGGTAATAAATATCACTCTTTATACGTTTATTTATAATTTGCTTGTCATTTAGTAGCTGCACGATATTCTTTTGTTGGTATTGGGTTTAATTTAAAGGGGCATACGGCTGCATATATATCTCGTTTCGGTAATTTTCTTTCGATGCAGAAAAACATTATCGAATAATAAAGCCAACATAACATTATTTTCTTTGGAATTTAATAATTCTATTGGAATATTATTTTCTTTAGAAAGTTTTCAAATTACTTAAAACTAACATTTTAGATGAACTAAATTAAATTTAAAGTTGATAACGTTTTCGTTATTACACATTCATTAAGTATTCAAAACGAGTGTTGTCGTTCTAACCCCTTTTATACAGAAAGTGTAGCTCTTGTTCCTCGTGTGATATAGGTAGATACAAAAAAGAGATAGAGATAGGTGTAGAAAGATATGTATTTTGTTTTGTAAATTATCATTTGTAATTTAATTGAATTAAGAAGAAGAATTAATTTAAAAGTATCAAATCCCATTTCGTGAAAAAACGTTTTTCTAAGTCATTAAAACATCTCATTCCCAGAAATGTCACATCCTACCACATTTATCTTAAAATCGAATTCAGGGGAGCTGTTTGAGTTCATAAGAAAGAAAGAAAAGAAAGAAAATATATTTATTTGCGGAATATGTGTGTATAAGTTGTTACAAAATTATTTAAGCTTTCCAACATATTCTACCACATTGTGGTGTGCATATATTTTAATATTTTTAAAACTGATTATTTAGTTATATACACAATGTTTAAATATTCAATTAACAAATAGTTTTATTCTTATTACAATTTGAATTAAGCACTTATAAGTTACATACGGTCATCATTTTACACCTTTAATTTTCACTCACACTACGTTTTACACATAAAGTTCTTCTTTTTACCCCGTGTTGGTCTGGGGTCCTTTACAGAATAGACCATCTGTCTTTCTGCCAAACAGCTTGTAAAAGAGAAGCATAGTGTTACCGTCACTAACATCGTGACATCCTACTAGATGGTAGAGTGTCGCAGCGACTCGCCCGGATTACTACCGCCGAAGTACTACCGCCTTGTCTATTCCTGTCACCATAACGTCCAATGCTTGGCGTTGACGTGTTCCTGTTTGGAGGGTAAGAGGTAATCTTTTTTTTGCTCGAGGCCTAACATTCCGGCCTCAGGTTGGCAACGTGCCATTTGCACCTTTGTTGTCTGGTTTGCCTTCCATTGTCAAAAAAAACTACTTTGTTATTCTGCAAAGTTTTTTTACCTTGCGATTGTGGGACATACCTGTGACATGTAGCAGTTCCGATACAGTTCGGGTAGTAGAGACTTTCAAGAAAACAGAAAAGTCAGTCAAACTACAACATAATTCCGTTTACGTGAAATGATATCTTTAAATCTTCTAACATACTAATTAATAAATAAAACACAAAAAATACTTTCTCCATATTTATATAAATAACTAGACGCAACACTACTTTCTTTTAATTTCAAATGAATGAAAACAGTTACGCTTAGTTATTTTTAATACAACAATAATCACACAATGTATTATATCTAAAAAAAGCCTACGCTGCGCACAGACAATTTGGCAGACAAACAGACGTCTGCCAATAAGTCTATGTACGGTAAACACAAAACTAACTAACTTTCAGCTGTAACTGGTAGTGAGCCTGATCACTGATCACGTACCATCACTTGAACCAGTTGTTCCTGTTCACAAACACATACATATTTTCACGCCAAGTCCCTTACGAGGTATGCCGAGAGTATCGTGTGCCAAATCTCACGATCCTGGCAAACCTGTCTGGCTTCCTTCACATTAATTACCCTTTTCATAAAAATACCCCGGCTTCGGAGATTTTTGACAGCACCCTCGGATAATATCCGAGCGATCTGATAGCGAAATGTCAATCTTGGTCTCCCCGAGTACCTACATCCATCCACATTCCCATTGTATATCTGCTGTGTCAATCTTTCATCGTTTCATCGTTATTCTTTCCAGATGACCGAACCAACGGAGGATGCCTTTTCGCATTCTAACACCAACACTTTCTTTCAATGCTACTCCTTCTCAAATTCCACTGTTACGAATACGGTCAGCGAGCGTTACATCACAGGTTTTCCGTAGTGCTCTCATCTCCGTATTTATCCTACTTTTATGCTTTGTCGACAAATGTATAGTCTAAAGTATAACGTTTCGACATTGATACCACTCCACTAAATTATGTGTTGCAATCGATATAATTGTATTCGACATATACATACAATACAAAATCAAATTCATACATGTAAATTTGTTAATATTTTTTAGTGACTGTGCAAATAAATTAACAAAATTACTATACTACCGGTTTTAACACTATTATAATAAGAACGTACACGAATCAAACCAAACATAATTATATTTAGATAGGTGTTGTCAGACAACTTTAGTTACTAAACTCAAGCACAATTTAAATTCACTCTTGTTGGCAGAATAGACCACCTGATCGCCTCGTTGGTCAAGTGGCTAGCGTACACGCCTAACTACATCCACCAACCGCAAGGCTCGGGTACGATTCCCAACGGGGGCAGGCATTTGTGTGATGAATATTTAGATGTCTGCATTTCCGAGTCTGGGTGTTTATTAAATATATTCTGGTATATATTTAAATATTTCTTTGTATTAGAATCGTTGACTAACATCCATAACACAAGCATATAATTTGCTTACTATGGGGTTAGATTAAATTTGTCCAATTTGTTCATATTTATTTACTTATTCCGGGCAGGCAGCTCGTAAAAGGCGAGCACGGGCTTAACGTCACTAGCACCGAGACTTCTGACTAGGTGGTAGAGTTTCGCAGCGACTCGCCCGGATTGGTAACACCGCCTTACCTCTTCCTGACCCCATAACGTCAGCACTTGTTTTTGACGTGTTCCGATTCGGAGGGTAAGGTAGCCGGTAAACTAACTTTTGCTAGAGGCCTAACTTCTCGACTTCAGGTTGGCAACGCGCTATGACCATCTATGGTATCTCTAGGAATGAAGAATGAAAGGCGTGAATTTCTTGGTATCAGGAAATCCGTCTGCTTGTTTGCCATCCAATATAAATATTTAAAAAAAACACAAATTTACTGTCTAACAAAATGTAAGATAACAATCCCGGGTAAAGTTTTTTTATTATAAAATTGGATCGAAAGGATCGAACCTGGACCACTAACTAGATCACAGAGGCGAACGTCATCATGTTATTATAT
>NJDD01000716.1:325908-345900 GCA_002245505.1 Calephelis nemesis | reverse complement strand
AAAGAAAAAAACAACATAAAAAGTTTAAATATGACAGCGATGATTGTGCTGTCATCTGAAAAAAGCTTCAATTTGGCTGAAAAATACCCATTAACAAAACGATCCGCCATTTATTAAATTCATTTGTTACAAAAGATGTGATAAATATGAGAACCGCTCAACCGATTTTATGCAAACTTCACATAAACCATCTACTAAATTATAGTCCGACCAAAGCCTAAATATTTTGTTTGGATAGGTGAGCTCGTTCTTGAGTTATAAAATTACAACGAAAAGTGGCAATGATTTTTATATAGATTACATTTAATTTTCCCACAAATTATTACTATACATTTAAATTAACTTCTATCCAAAGATTACATGACATAAATCGTATTTTATTTTTATTTATTTTATTTATGATATTGCAAGGCAAACAAGCAGACGGATTTCCTGATGGTAAGAAATTCACGCCGCCTAGAGACAGCAAAGGTGATAATGGTGAGTTGCCAACCTGACGCCGGGATGTTAAGCTTCGAGCAAAAGTAAGTTTACCGGCTACCTTACCCTCCGAACCGGAACACGTCAAGACGTTATGCCGGCAGGAATAGGTAAGGCGGTGGTACCAATCCGGGCGAGTCGCTGCTAAACTCTACCACCTAGTCAGATGTCACGGTGTTAGTGACGGTGAGCCTATGCTCGCCTTTTACGAGCTGCCTGGCAAGGAAGGCAGATGGTCTATTCTACAAAGGAGCCCGGACCAACACGGGGGAAAAAATATTGATATGCATAGGTATATGTCAAGACGGTTTTTCGCGGTTTTACTAAGTATAATTTTTCATACGTATTCGAATTGCATTTAGACGCTGGTAATGGTAAGACCGGCATTGTATCCAATCCCATAACTCATTCCCACATACTTTGATCAATGGTTGCGCCAGCTGAATACCTCTGTTCCTAATACGGTATGCGGAGAGCAGCTGACGTATATCCTGACGCAAACCGGGAATCTGTTTTGAATTTTAAATGAAGTTTACAGCTACTTGTTTCTTACATCATATAATGTAATAGCTTTTTAATAATATTAAAATGTATTCGTATGCATTTCCCATTATCATGTAGAAAAGTTTGAATCGATCATAATTATTTATAGTATAAAAGTAGAATAAAACTTGGAGAGGATATGAGCTGCTTTTCCGATATCTCAGCGGGTTTCAGGGATAGAAATGAATAAATTTAATATGTCTGCGAAACCACTTACAATGTATGTAATATGCAACGATGCAAAAAATATCATCTACCTATTCGAAAACCTGTAACTTAATTATGTACCTACTAAAATAAGCAGTTTCGAGGTCTTAGTGTCTTCGGCTAGTCGTGTGTGCCTTGGCTGTGCCTTTCCCTACCTCTTTTGGGATATGGGCGTGAAGATACTTTAGTTTCGAGTTGGTAGAGATTTTCAACTGGCAGAATTGTTAACCTTACTTATTCTTCATGATGCTGAATTGCAGGTATTAGGCATACTTATTATTAGTCCCAGGCGTGGATTCATCGCTGTGGGCTCTATAGGCATGCCCACAACCCTAATAGACTTGTGACGTTACATTTTCATGGTCTATACAGGTTGATGACGATTTTAGTGTTTCCTACGTTTTGTCATCGTACGACTACACAGTCTACAAAATGTTGTCCAGTGTCAAGGGCGCCATTTATATTTTAAACATCTCTTAAGTATGTATATACTTATTCGAACACGAATATATCCACACTTCTTCCACACACTCACCAGGCCCATTTTCAGGAGGCTATGATCATAAACTTATTTAAGGGAGTTTTGGCGTCATCGAGACAAAAAATGGTCGAAGACTTTTCGTAAATATTGAATTCCGTGAAGATATTGACTAAAATTGGTTATTTTGGTAGTATTTTGTACAATTTTGTTTTGTTAAACTTTACTTATGGCAGAAGATAACGCCTATGCCACAAACTAGAAAATGTTTTCCTTTGTCGTGTTATGGTTTTAAACGCAGCCGGTAAACTTCTGAATAGAAGAGACGAAACCTTCCTTTTTGACCCGTTTTGGTGATATCTCACCGACGAGAAATCCAAGCTTGCTTTCTTTTCAATTTATATCATTATACTTAAATGGCAAATAATCGATGCACCTAACCGCATAAACGCCCTAACATTTTGAGCTCTGATTTTAGAGAAAATCTCTTCCACTTTTTGCAAGAACTCATTAAAAAAAACATGTGTAAAAAAACACTAAATACCTTTTTTCCCTGATGTATTCAATTTGACATATTCGTCAATGCAAAAACTCACTAACTTCTATTTAATTTTCTTTTGGCCGTTACGCTGCTTGCTATGAAATCCAAAACTGCAACTTTGGCAGTTAGATATTTACTGTTAAAATCACTGTTTATTTATGAATAATGAATATTACGTTACATAATGACTTCTTGCAATAAGCCGACGATCTATTAAATCTTTTTTAAATTTTATGTTTTTTTATATAAGTTACATATACAAATAAATCCGTATGCCATATCCATATGCATAATATCCATTATTAAAATGCGAAGCCAATGTGAAGCCACCAACGACGATGGTTAGAGACCGAACGATATTTATTTTAGCGCCATCTAGCTTTGTATCTAATAAATACTTAGGCTACTCTACTTCAATTGATCGATAATTTCTTAATGATTTAAGTAGCTTAGTGCAGATGGCGCGGTCGTTTGTGTTTACTACGAAGATAGAGTACTGTCTATAGTTTCGTGGTGTTTACAAATTTTGCTCTACAAAGCACAGGTAGTATTTGAATGACCGTATGTGTGATTCGATCTGTATCAACATGACATGATGTTAATAGCTGAAAATAATATTTACAGAATTATTGATAGTATTAACATCATGTTTATACTATATTACTAGCTGACCCGGCAGACGTTGGTCTGCTATTATTTTTTTTGCTGTGATTCAGCTTCATCACTTAGGATTATAAAAAATAGATTTCAGCCGATTCTCAGACTTATTCAATATGCTCACAAAATTTTATGAGAATCGGTCAAGCGGTTTAGGAGGAGTACGGTAACTAACATTGCGACACGTTAATTTTATAGATAAAAAGATTACTATAAAATACTAGGTACCTATATACTACACATTTTATTATTTAAAAAATAATATTTTGTACTTTTTTGTTGGTCTGATATTGTCAGTAGGAATATCAAAGAAAATATTTACGAAAAATCTGATAACACATAAGCATTGAAATAGGTACATAAGTTAGGGATTGGATGCTTGAGACCCAGTAATGTTTAATTATTGTACCTAGGTAAATAAGAAAACCTACACTCGAATCACTTTCTCATGTAACCAAAACAATTCAGCAAAAATTTTTTTTTTAATTTCACCTTAAATACAAAACAAGCGATGTGCATACATTAACAAGCTATAATAATTTAAATTAGCCCGAATATTAAATAGAATTTAATTAATTATTAATTAATTAGTTAAATTCTAAACCGGGTCATATTACTTACATTTGACAGTTTAACTCATTAACTACCTAACATTTACCAATAAACGTGCAACTTGCCCTGTCAGCCGAACTCAAAGACGTCAATGTTTAATTTGCCATTGTCACAATTTTGTATAGAAATGAGTTATTAAATTAAAATTCACATCAATTATCACTTAATAATTCATTAAGTACGTTCTGAGTGCGACCGTTACGGTTATTTTAAACATTAATAAACATTAAACCTTCTGTTTATGAGTACCTATTGCAATGAATAAAACATAGTATTACTATTTTGTTAATCTTTTTTTTTAAATTAGAATCAATAATACAAAAAAAAACATTTTAAAATAATATTTATTCTAAATAATATCGTTTAGAAATAACTTATGCGCTTACATCAGAATCTTTTTAGACATCATTTGAATTGCAACGTCAAAACCAGGATTGTGTAAAAAACATAAATTTAGTAAACGACAAAAATAAAATAAAAAAATTACCAATGTATTATTTATGAATTCATCATATCGGTAATACTGAATGTATCTTTTTAAACAGATTTTAAATATTCCTAGAACATTTTTATTTTAATCCTACGAAATAAAAAAGTTTACATACCTTTCTTAGCGTCTTGCTCTCTGGTCCCGGCAGATAGAGATCCACAATTCCAAGCAAGCAATCATCACAACGGCACACATCACTGGGCAAGGACGACATCGAACCGAAACTACTACAACTATCCATTGAATCCGTCCGCATCAACTTCCCGGTACTTAACGCTTCCATTTTAGCCACAAGGAGCGACTCCATCAATGTTCTCGGACGAGCCGGGGAACGCGAACGGAGAGGGAATTCTGGTGATAAGGTACGTTCTAACAGGTCTGGGGATAAAGGTCTGTGTCTGGAGAAGTCTAGGGACAAGTCTGGGGATATGGTTCGTCTAGATAAGTCTGGAGACAAACACGGCACTCGATCAGTCGAGCCCGTCCGAGACAGAGGAGGTGTCACGCTTCGACAGTGGGACGACGTCATTTTGGTCGCCCGCATTAGTGCTTCCGCAATTATTCTTTTAACACCACTTACACACACGTTAACAGTATATTGTGAATTGTCTTGGCTTCATTGTAGAGTCCATTTATTTTATGATGTGCTATTTACACTGAATATCCAAGGTGAGGCTCGTGGTTTGGGTAATTTCACTACTAAAGTTAATGTCTTATACTATGGCACGTACGCTGCTAATTTTAAATCAACGATAAATATATTTTTCTAAATAAATAATAAATAAATATCCCTGGACAAGTTACACAAATTGAATTTAACCACAAAGTAAGCAAATTATGCTTATGTTATAGGTGTTAGTAAACGATATTAATACATAGAAATACTTAAATAGATATCTGAATAAATTTAATAAACATACAGCCCCGGAAATGCAGACATCTAAATGTTAATCACACAAATGCCCGTCCCCATCAGGAATCGAACCCGAGCCCCGCGGTTGATCGATTTAGTTAGGCGTTTACACTAGCCACTCGACTACTTTTTAAATTTATGAGAAATGAAAGATTAAATCAAATTTAATTTCAATATAAGTAGCAAATAATTAAATATACGCAATTTATCTAAATGATTTAAATAGGGTTCGACTAATTGCAAAACAATTTAAACACTCATTAAACAAAATATGTTTTACTAAACACTGTCTAAAATTAGACTCACTAGCCAAAATTGTTGTCACGTCAACCACGTGTAGTATGTTATTTATTGGTTTTCAATTTATGACAGTGTTTAGTTAAACAAGTGTTTATTTTTTGTGGTAAGGCGGTTTATGTTCAAATCGATGCATTACTAAATACTGTTAAGTGAGAGGGCACTGAAAAAATGATGTTTAATATATTATACATATTTTCATAAAATTGGTGTTAACATTTTGTTGCTTTTTTATTGCTTTTTGTTTCTTATTATTCGTTATTTTTCACTAGCACTTATGTTACCTATTCAAAATTCAAAATTATTTTAGAGTACCTACTGAGCATTTTTTACTTGTTGTTACCAAGTAAACACGCCTATTTAATAACTACTACTCCTCAATTGTCTATCTTCACATACAAAAACTGTAGGTACTTTAATAATACTCAGTTGCGAAGTGAAAAAAGGATAAATAAACACATTTTCATATTTATAACATAAATAGATTGTGTTAGGTGAATAAATATCCCCTGGACAAATTAAACAAACTTGATCTATTTTTTCAATGATATTGGAAGGCAAACAAGCAGACGGATTTCCTGATGGTAAGAAATTCACGCCATCTAGAGACACCAAAGTTGGTAATTTAAATTTAATTTATATTTATTTTATAAATAATTATTAAATATACTATGATATTTATTCGTTAACTTTCGTTAATTACACAAGCATTATATAATTTGTCACTTTTGGGTTTGTCAGATTGTTTAGCATCAGATGTTATTTTTTTATGTTTTAACATCACCAATGCACAATATGTCGCTGATTTTTTTTCCATACTATATGGTTTCCTGGAAAATATCAATGGCTTTGCAATAAGACCACCTTTGTGTATCATATAGTTTAAGTTTTATTCGAGGTCATTGTAATTTCTTTGTATTTTGTGCACAACACTACTAATATTGTAATTCGAAAGTTTGTTAGTATTTATGCTTTCACGCTTTAATGGCTGAACGGATTTGTTTGAAACTTGGAACACATATGGATTGTGACCTGGACTAATATATAGGCTACGTTTGATCTCGGTTGCACAACAGGTTCCTGTAAAAACACGGGCGAAGCCTCAGGCAACTTCTAGTATATCGTTAGCTCATTGCAAGAAAAATTATGTGACATATTCATTATTCTACGGTAAATGGTAATTTAGTTCGAATTAGTTAGTGGTTATGTTGATTTGTCCATATTATTCTATATAGCAAGATGCGCAACGCCTTAAGTAAATTAGTTAGAAATTACTGAATTTTTGCATTTTGTAAAATATGTCAAAATGAATCCGTCCATTACAAAACGTATTTAGTGATTTTTTTGCAGTTAATGAATTCTTGCAATAAGCCGACGATATAATATTTGTTTCCGAGTATTACAATTTTACCAGAATTCCATATTCTGATAGCTTCTGCTTGAAATAAAACATATTCCGGTTTCTGATCAACACATGAAACATTGTAAACCAACACTTTTATTAACTTCATTCAAATAACAATTCATACAACTTCCTTACAAAGTTCAGCTTCTGTCATTAACCGTAATAAAAACGCTTGTATTACTTATATTTATGGAAATAAAATCGTTTATCTGAAAAACTTCTCCATAAATAACAATCACACGTCAGCATTATATTTAGTAAAACCTTCAATAGTGAAGCCCAATACAAAAAACGGAGACATTTTGTTTGTACAACTTTATGATCTGTTATTTATTCGTTGCACGTACAAAGTACAGCCTTCGCGAGCCTTGTGTTGCCACACCTATAAAGTTTATTACGAGTTAAAGTACATTTCGAAATATAATGTTATAATAGTAGTTAGGGTTCGGTACTTTATATTACGGAACCATTTTATATTCGATTCAATGTTTGCTTGCTGTCCCGTGTTAGGATTGTATTATAAAAATTGTAATTTGTAGATAAATTCACTTTTTATCCCCCAAGGGAAAAACGACGAGTGCTATATGTTTGACGTGTCTGTGTGTCTGTGGCATCATACCTCTAAACGGATGGACCGATTTCGATACTGATTTTTACTTTGTTTAAAAGCTGCAAACATCGAGATTGTTCTTAAGTACTTTACGTGTAGGTTTTGTCACTAGTATTGTCACTTACTAGGTAAAAAAGTGTTTAACCCCCAACATATCGTGTCATGATCGTGTCAACCTTCAAACAAAACAAAATCGGTGCAACCTTTCAAAAGTTATGATACCACAGACAGGCAGACTCAAACACAATCACACACATACACACATTGTAAAGCATAAATCATTGCATCAAGAAAAAAATAACACAAAATAAAAAAAGAAGCTTTTAGTTCTAGGACGTGGATAATCTCCAAGTTGCTGCTAATGACATTGATTAGTTCACATTGTAACTGGATATTATTTTTACAGGAGGAACATTGTAAAACGTTTAGCTATGCGTCTCTTACGCCAATCCATCCGATTTGTGAACAATACTTAGCACTGATATTGGACTAAGTACTTTTCATGAATCGGATGGTTTGACGTAAGAAACACATAGCAAAATGTGGTACTTCGCGCAGCGTTTTTTCATTACTTAGCCAAGTAAGGTTCTTGAATACGGATGTAAGAAAACATTATCAAGTATTTTACATCATTAAGTATTAGAAAACGCTCTCCTCTCGATTGTAAAAGCGTGAATAAAAACAAATTTTGTTATTAAAGACATATCATATGTGTCAACCACGAAGCTATGGTACTACTGGTCACTGAAAGTTACATTACTTACGAAGAAGACCTGATGTCATTTCCAAGTATTGCTGACTCAGTCTAATGTACTGACCTCTCTTTCATTTTGATGTTGTTATTGAGATCACAGGACTCTCAGTAAGCGAGGTCAGCACATTATAGTGAGTTAGCAATATTTGGAAATGACATCACGTCTTTGCTAGGAATATAGCCTCCAGTCCATATAACTTCGAAGTGTCACCGCAGCCATAAAATTGTCTATTCTCAGTCTTGGTTGGCCCATTATGTGAAAATTAAAATGTGCATTCGTAAGATTTTAACTTTATAAATTCCTGTACCATAGATTCTAAGAGTAGATTCCGTAGAAACTTATAGTTCTGTATGAAAGACTTCAGGGTATTTTTGTAACTTATCACTATTATGTAGATAGAAAATTTCGAAGTAAGTTTTTACTTTCGAGCTAAATTTAAAAATAAAGATTTTTTTCTATTATCGCCTCTGTGGTCTAGCGGTTCAGTTGTTGGACTTGACTGCATGAGGTCCCGAGTTCGAATCCCGGGTCGGGCAACAATAAGAAAATTGGGTTATTCCAATTTTCTAATAAAAAAAATGTTGCTCGGGATTGGATATGTGCCCGGTTGGCGATAGGCTTGCCACCTATCTCATTGTGGGACTTAGTATCTTCGGCTAGTCGTGGGTGCACTGTGTGCCTCTGCCTGCCTCTTCGGGGATATGGGCGTGAAGATATTTTTTTTTCTATTTTCAATTAATAAAAAAACGATAAACACACGTTTACACGATAAACATTATAAACGTATAATATTAAATGATGAATCATAAATATTAATCAACGTAATACTCTTTTAAATGCACAACTTGATCTGCTATGGTTTGGTCATGGGTGTTAAATATCGATAATAATACCCCACCCATGACACAACCTTATAATTTGCTTACTTTAGATTATTTTTCTGAAAAAAATACAAAGATCTATGTTTATCACACAAATGACTGCCCCGAATCGAACTCGAGTCTCGTTCGCACCTAGCGGTAATCTACAAGACGATTAATTTACCAAAAAATAAGTTAAATTTAATCCCGAAAACCAATGTAAAGAGACTAACACATAGACTATTTATATTCTATGTGCGTTCTGTTTGTGTATAACACACGACCGACCACCCACACCACCACACGCACACCACATATATTTTATACTTAATTTATAATTTATGTGGTGTGTGTAATTTTGCAATTATAATTTAAACGCAGTGATCTTATACAAAGAACGTTTTGTTTTATTTTCACTAAAAATTGTGAAAGTTTGACCATAGCTGAATTTTTGAGATATTAGACGAAGATTATCGCTTCTGTGGTCTAGCGGTTCAGTTGTTGGACTTGACTGCATGAGGTCCCGGGTTCCCAACCCAACATAAAGAAAATTGGGATTTTCCAATTTTCTAATAAATAAATGTTGCTCGGGATTGGAAATGTACCCGATTGGCGATAGGCTTGCCACCTATCATATTATCCAAAACAGCACATTACAATCAAACCCCGGTTTATTAGGTGATTGAGTTTTTGCGAGAAGTTAATGAAATTGGTACGACCTTCTTACCAAATCCTACCACTATAGCATCAGTGCACTTCACTGTTGCGTTTAGCTTGCTTGCGTTGCCATCCGAGAGCAAACCATATAGCCAACTTAACACACATAAATGTTTGTCAAGTCCCTTGCGGAGTAAGCAGATAGTATTAACGTGAATTTATTTATCTTTTTATTTATATTGTATTTCTTTATCTTTCAGGAAATTCGTTCACCCATACAATTCTGTAAAAAACACCGAAATCTAATACGAAACTGTAAATGGATAGAAGCAATAACAAGTAGTAAGCTAGTATTAGTATTGATATAAATTGTAGGCATTATTATAACAGCGTAATGCATAAAATCTGAGACTTAAGGTGGCGGTGAGGAGCAAACTCAACATGAAAAAAATATTTTTTAATGTATGTAACAAAATATATCTATTGACTATCTGTATTTCAGATTTTCATAGATATGTTTAATGTTTTTGTAGTAAAATTGTAATTAAAATTAGTACAGATGTAGGAGAGTGCATTTCAATCATTTTTATAGACATGCTTATGCCTAATACGTGTAATAAAATAAATGATTTAGAAAACAAATCAGTTTTCATTCACAATTTTCATAATCACATAGATACTTAACATCCATCATGTTTGTATAAAATCTACTATTTCATTGCAGTCGACATAATGATGTAGCTATTGCTAGACAAACTGGTGTAGATACTATCCCTAAATCATACAGGTTTATGTCACTAAATAAATAAAAACTTTAGATTGGTACTAGTCTGACGGCCGTAGGTACTCGGACCCATCAATTATCTTTTCTTCTTTTTTGAGGCTTAGTAACTACTAGGAGCAGTACAGAGCTAGAGTTGATTTCGTCAATGTCTACGTATTGATTGTCTTTTAATCAGTCACTAAAGTCGACATTTTCAGAACATTTTTTTTAAATGTTGAATGACGTTATGCAATCGTAATTTGTAATAATTTACATAATAATAGAATTGAGTTTTAGTCTGTGTCCACTAGCGTCTTAAGTTGGTTCAAAAGTTTATTGTGAACATCTACAGAATTTGCACCACCAACTCATTAGATTTCTCCAGACTACTGTCAATTATTCATCTTGCTCACTTCTATGCGATTAGTAAATTAACTGTCACGTTTGCACTCACCATATTTTTTAAGTTAGAGAAATTACCTACATAAAATCGACTTTCAGTATTTTTCAATAACGCGACAAAGAAAGTTTGCGTCCAAACAACCCGTGGCACCTGTGTCGGTAACAAAACGGTTTACTCTCCTATAAGAATTTACCACTTTAATAATACAATTAATACTCATTTTACAGAATTAAATACTATAAGAAATCTTAGTTTAAATCACGTATTAATAATATCATAAACGCGAAAGTTTGTATAAATGGATAGAGGTTTGTTATTCTTTCACGAAAAACTACTAAACGGATTGAAATAAAGCGTCACAGGAATATAGTACGTACTTCAAAATAACTCATAGGCTACAATTCATAAGAAAATACTTTACCACGCGGGCGAAGTAGCCTCTGTAGTCTTTAATAAATTTGAAGTTGAGTCTATTGTCACCGGCGTCTTAAGGCCAACCGCAGAAATAATGCATTCTGATCACATCGAGCTTTAACGATCTAAATGCGTACGAATGTCGTATTTTAATGCAATTACATTGTTATATACAAATTAGTTTAGCTTTTAATATCATTAAGATGTAATTTATGTTTATAGAGTTAACTCGAAGAGAAATAACCTCACGTATAACAAAATTACTTACAACAAATCCTATTAATATTATAAATGCGAAAGTTTGTAGGTATGTTTGTTTGTTTATTACTCCTTCATACAAATACTGCTGAACCGATTTTCATAAAATTTGGAACACACATAGAAGGTAGCTTGGATTAACACATAGGGTAGTTTTATCCCGAAACAAAGTCCCTGTGGGACCAAGGAGGCAACGCTGCGGGCAACAGCTAGTAGTCTATAGGTATGTATATAATAGTCTATATAATAGTCTGGATATGTGTATCAGGATTTAGGTGTTCTTAATTTCTTTTCATGTTTTTTGTGTATTAGTATCGCTAACTTAGCTCAAAACACAAGCAAATAAGAAAGCAAAGGTTATACAGATCCTTATCAACAAGAGTACTGGTGGTAGAGTGTTATGCCTATTCTTACTACCATAATGACTCTTATTTTCTGAGCCAGTTTGGTAAGCCGGTACACTTGCACAATAGGCCTAACATCCCGGCCACAGGACACGACGCACGGTACGTAGTTATCTATAGATCATGATTGTCACTTACTATTAGAAGAGCTTAACTTATTCGCTGGCCTCTTACATAAAAAAAACATAACTTATTCACTTTGGGCGTATTTAGTATTTTTATTTTATCTTTTTTTTAGTAACACCTAACCCAGGCGTAGTATGTTAGTAGTTTTACTACACTACAGGATTTTAGGGTTTTACTACAGGGAGATTTCCCTCGTTTTACTTTTTATAAGATATGAAATTCTTGCGCTTTTGTAATCGTCTTTAAAAATTCCGAGAATTACTTTAGCCAATGTAAATTTCGGATAAAGACAAAACATCATTTTATTCCGTAAAGTATATTGTAGTAATATAAATAGTAAGGTTGTACAAGGGGTTATAAAGGTTATACTAATGGAAAATTAAATAACTTTTCTTATACCAAGCCCTATTTTATGAAAATAAATACAAGAAAACACTCGACAAATCTATCAGCCTATACTAGTCTATAAGCGCAAAAGCTTTCAATTACCCAGATACATAGGAATTCAGTTAATTTCCAGTAGATTACGTTGGAGGCGTGCCTTATGCCTACAATGCAACCCCACTTGAAACTCCACCCACTTGAGACTTAGAAACCCCTCCCTCTGTACATTTATAGAAACTATACATTCAACTAAAGAAACGAGTTTTTGCGTAAAATACATTCCATTTGAATAATACATTGATATAGGATATATCCTAGAGATAGATATATGAAGTTTTGAAGTTTTGATCGACAGGGTTTGAATGTTACCAAATAGCAAAGGTGTAACAATTAATTAGGTATTGAGGTTAACTACTGAAAGTATAGGGTTGCTGGGAGAACGTCTTCGAGTAGTTACCTAATTAACTAGACTAAGTTTTTGACGTGACAACGTCTTATAATTTAAAAAAAACATGACTTATGCGACGTTACCCCGTTCTGAGGCGTGCCATTAAAGGTTTGAAGTGCAAGCGAGAACGCGGAACTAGCGACAAAAAGGCACAATCGGTCTCCGTTCTTATGACGTTGTCACGTTCAACTGTATGTCATCAGTAAACCGACTTTACAGACAACCGTTTTTTTTCATTTTTCACCGTATTGTTCAGGTCTGGCCAGGTTAAATGGGTTATTACTAACAAGACCACTGGTGACAGACTGCTGTGCAGCAGCTTAGCCGGGTAGGGATCTACTGCCTTACCTATTTTTGCCGCATTTGCGTTATGACATTCATGTTCTGGTCCAGAGTTTGTCGTAGCCCGTAGACAACATAATTACAGTTTTCGATTTTATGATTCTCGATCAAAAATATCTTAATATTTACTAGTTTTACCACAAACAAGATATTTATTTATTGTCTGTGGTACAAACCAAAAGGATTTTGAGAGTCCAAATCTGAGTTTTGGTCGAAGTTTTTTTTATATAGGTAGTTATTTAATTATGTGTTTATATTGAATAAAATTATTCAATTTTGGTAGCGTTTTGTACAATTTTGTTCAGTTAAAGTACACAAATGAAATAATCATGAAGAAATTAGCGTATCGTGTATTTCCTTCGTTGCCGCCAAATCTCACTACATGAGCTTGAGTAATGTGATAAGACTCTGACATGACTTATTGACAACTTATAACTTATGACTAACTAGCTGCGCCCCGCGGTTTCACCCGCGTAAGTCCCAATCCCGCGGGAACTCCGGGGTAAAAAGTAGCCTATATGTTATTCTGGGTCTTCAGCTACCTACATACCAAATTTCATAGTAATCGACTTTGTAGTTTTTGCGTGAAAGAGTAACAAACATCCATACATCCATACATCAATACATACAAACTTTCGCATTTATAATATTAATAGGATTAATACTACTGCTAATGATAACTGAATCCCGATTTTGGTAAATTTGATGCAAATTTCTACTTGAATAATGACAAAATACTACTAATACTAACATGAATGCCAAAACTTAAAGAAGAAAGTAAAGAAAGAGTCCAAATCTTTATTCTTTTAAAACTCAAGCATCCAAATCACTTGAAAGTCTGGGGGTAAAAACTTCATACTTATCTACATAATACGTAAAAATATCGACGCTATTTCTCAAATTAACAATTTCCATTTAAAAGATCACAAAAAGGAAAACCTGCGTGCCGTGAAGTTAAAAGGATGCAATAAAAAGAGATTTCTAGAAATAAAATTGCATTAGTATTTTAATTGTCGACGTGTAAAAGCTGGATATTTGACAAGTAACCACGGAGAGGCACTTGGAACATTCCCGAAGGTAAAAACATAATTGCCGGAAATGTCTGGCATCGTACCACTAATGCAGCATAATAATTTATTGTCTCCCCTTTCCACTTTTTTGAATGACAATCACACGATACTTTATGGAAACCAATAAAAACAGGGATAAATCAAAATATTTAATATTGTATACCTACATAGTTGCAAAAAATGTATTTTTATAGTAAAGGATTATCGCCTCTGTGGTCTAGCGATCTGGATGGACTTGACTCTTTTAAGTCCTGAGTTCAATCATCGGGTTGGGCAACAAAAAAAATAGAAAAAACATTATTTCAAGTCTAATTTATATTACATTGATAAACAGTGGAAATACCTCGATAAAAAAAACTCGATTAGAAACTTTTGTTGATTTTTCAAAAAGTTAATTTTGATAAAATGTGTTAAAATTTTTGTTTTTTGTAACTTAAAAAAAATATTATTAGCAAAACAACAAAATTTCAAGTTTCTTTTTACTTACTTACTTTAATAAGTTTACTTATTTATGAAGAGCTCCACGAAACAAAACTTTTATGTCGTAAGTTATAGAAACAGAGATAAAAAATAACAATGTCGTAACGTTTTGAAAAATCGACTCAAATCTTTTTTTTCATCGAGGTTTCTTTTCTTTTAAGTGCTTAGATGACACCATAAATTATTAAAAATTTTAAATCAATATTTAAATAATAAGTAAAATATGTAAGTATGTAAATAATAAGTAAAATATTTTTGGTTATTTTTGCGACAGCGGCCTTTGCCATAACGACCTCGCGGCAACTATTACTCTGCTGTCCATCGGCTATTTTTAGCGTTATGAATAAATTATAAGCAATAGAGATAGAGTTTTAAAGAGTTGACTTTTCTTCTTATTTTATAAACAACATTTGAATTTTTTATATGCTAATTCATACTAAAACAACAATATTTATACGTCATTCCGAATCGAATGAGATATCGGATATAGTTTTAGGACCTGAGATGCAGTATGTAAACATTTTTTAGTAACGCCTGTATTTTATGTAATAGCAAAATTGTGCATGCACATGTACCAATATTATTACAGGCACCTACAAACTTTGTTAGCATTCTGATTTTACCGATAATTTATCGACTTTTAGCAATGTAGCTATTAAAATACCAATAAAGTAAATAATTTCGAGTTGCGTGTGCCAAGTACCATAATTTCTAGTCGCATAGGTCTGTATAGCTTTTTACACATCGCCACGTCCGCACAAACAAATACGCTAGTTTCGGATAAGATTCTAGGATCATACACGAGAAATTTAGTAGTGGAATGTCAACCTAGATCTTACTGGGTACTTACATCTAGCCACATTTGTATTGTTCATATGTTTTGTCAATCTTTCACCTGTCATGCTTTCCACATCATGCTATCGCTGAGCGTTAAAACACAAATTTTCCTTTACGTTCTCATTCTGACTACATTTATCCTACTTTTCTTCTTTTGCTTACTCAACTCACTCTCGTAGCTTAACCAATGTTTATTAAATACTAGTTGTTGCCCGCGGCGTTGCCCGCATGGTTAATGGTCCCACAGGAACGTTTTTCGGGATAAAAACTATCCTATGTGTTAATCCAAGATACACTCTATGTGTGTGCCAAATTTAAAGAATATCGGTTCAGCAGTTTTTACGTGAAGGAGTAACAAACAAACGAACAGACAAACTTTCTCATTTATAATAATAATAGGGTACGATTATCTGCACACTCTCTCCTTGCTACGTACATTGTGTACCTTCGTTTCTTTACTACTCCTGTTACATATATAAGTCAACAATACTAACATTTAAAAGTATATAATATTAGGTATGTGTATAAATTCCGAAGTAAAGGAAATAAACACCGAGATCCAGAAATACAGACACTTAGTTTCCTCAAATAAATATCTGCCTCTGTCAATAATCAATAATCTGTTAAATACAGATAACGAGTGTACGCTGACCCCGTTTTTAAAGAAACACTGGACTAAAACTAAGTGACTAAGAAAGTAAGTAATAAAATGTAATAAAAAAGTAAGTAATAATAAAAGCGCTAAACCAAATGCCATAAAATTTATATGGGACCGCTCTGAAACATGGCCTACCTACCATAAAAACAAGATCCACTTAAAATTAAGAGAGTAATCGTGTAACAAATACAAAACCTCCTTTTTAAAATCAGTTTAAAAGCCACACATAACATGCATAATTCAAAGAGTTTATAATAGCCAATTAGGTATTTAAACTAGTAATTATCAGTGTATAATAGGAGTAATTCCGGCTCCCCTAGGCGCTGCATAAGGAACAGTAATAAGCAGTAACGCAATAAATAGGTGATTATGTTGTTAATAATAAATCTATGAATGGCCGCCGGCGAACTAAATTAAAATGTCAGTCAAACCGTGCAATTACACAGTAATAAGTTGCGATACTCAAATGGTAATGGACATTATACATTTCTTAACGTAAATTGATATTTATAAGGACGTGCCAATTCTAAGCTTAACAAGATTAAAATTGTAAGGTTTAAACATTTATTCGTACTAGCTGACCCGGTAGACGATGTTCTGCTATTTTTAATGGGATTATAGTAATAAAATTGGGGTGAGTCATCCCTATCACTTATGGGTTTGAAAAATAAATAGTTATCGATGCTCTGACCAACAGAATTTTAAAATTTGGTGAAAATTGGTAAAGCCGTTTTGGATGATTTTATATATAAGATATACTACTAGCTGTTGTGTACTCATTCGTCAGCGTAAAGTAGTTACTTTGGACAGTATCTTTGGTTCACTTCAACATGATTTCCATACAAATTGGTCCCACATCACGCGTAGCCCTTTGAAGTTGGCTCCAAAGGAATAAATGGGTATGTGGGGTAAATCTTTACGTATATTGTAGTATGTACCTATTCCTGAAATTTATAGAGCATTTTTTTATGATATTGGAAGACAAACAAGCAGACGCATTTCCTGATGGTAAGAAATTCTCGCCGCCTAAAGACATCAAAGTTGGTAATGGTGCTTTGCCAACCTGAGACCGGGATGTTAGGCCTCGAGCAAAAGTAAGGTTACCGGCTACCTTAAACTCCAAACCGGAACACGTCATGACGTTATGGCGGCAGGAATAGGTAAGGCGGTGGTACCAATCCGGGAGAGTCGCTGCAAATTTCTACCACCTAGTCTGATGTCACGGTGTTACTGACGGTAAGCCTATACTCGCCTTTTACGAGGTTCCTGGCAGGAAGGCAGTTGGTCTATTCTGAAGGAGCAAGGACCAACACGGAATGTAGTTTTAACCGGCCTCGAAAGAGAGGTAACCAATTCGACTGTATGTTTTTTGCACGTTCGTTACGTGATCCTCATTAGGGAGCGTCCATAAATTACGTGAGATGTTTTTCTACATTTTTTGACCCTCCCTCCCCCCCTTGGTGAGATGTCGTGAGATTTTATTCAACCCCCACCCCCATCCCCCAATCTCACGTGAGATTTTTCAGAATGTGGGTTTCTTATTTAAACGTATTGAATTCTTACAGCAAAAATGATGAAATTATTTTATTTTTAAGGAATTAGTAAATGGTCTTCATTGTACTACGATTACGCTTAAGATTAAATCTTTTAAGTATGGATGAAATGGATCAAAACAGCATATTTTTCTTGTGATTGAAGGAAAAAAAATGCCGAGACCCCCCCTCTTCCCAACGTAAGATTAGGTGAGATTCGAATCGACCCCCTCCCCCCTCTTAAACATCTCACGTAATTTGTGGACGCCCCCTTACACAGCCAATAACGTATAGATTTTGATGGCTCTTTATTAGGGAGGTAGGTCATTGTTCCAAGATGGTCCCATAGCAATTTAATCATGATCTGACTGGTATAATAGAACGAAATAGAATTTATTTCGAATTAGGATTTGCTTGAGATCGTTATCTTGTTTCTTAATTCGTTTTCACTTCATTTCATGCCTAACGCACTTTTAAAAATCTACGACAGGAATGTTTCGAGCACACGAAAACTTCTTGCTGAGGATTAATATAAGTAGGTACTGTTGTAAAATATCTCAGCCAAGAATTTCTAAACAGACTTCAACATTAAAAATTTAATAAAAACGTCATAAGTCGTCTCTAGGATACATCGGAACTGTATTGAAATATACAGCTTTTTTCTGTGAAATTAAATTCTCTTAGCTACTTACCTACCAGTCAAAAATGCATAAACATGTTTTACGGGAGACGATAGCTAGTTTAACGCCACCGTAATGACATGGTAAGTATTACTTAGTTGGTATCTTCACACCCGTATCCTCGAAAAGGTAAGTCCCACCCAGGACACCCACGACTAGACGAAGATACTAAGTCCCACAACGTAATACGTAGCAGTCCTATCGCCAACCGGGCACATATCTAATCTCGGAAAATATTGCTTTTATTAGTAAACCGATAAAACACATTTCCATTTTGTTTTGTTGCTCGTGAAGTTAAATCCAACAACCGGACCACTAGACCACAGAGCTGATGGAGAAGAATGGAGACACGCCAAGGATACAGTTCAATTATATCTGACATACAAACAGAGATACTTTAACATTTACAATATTACTATAAATTATGTATTACTAAATGTTTTTACAAATAAGATAAATGAATATACACAACCCGACAACTAAATCTATTCGAGATATATTGATCAATAAAATCAAACAATCAACGATTTTCTATTCAAGAACGTAGTCGTTTATTTTCCGAGACAAGTCCATATTACTCAATGTTAATATGCAAATATTATATTTCATATGGTAAGCTGAGAGATAGTTGTTTCTCATTGGGGCAGGAACTATGTCTGCAATCAATAAAAGCTAGCAGATTAAGGTTAATGCTCGAAAAACTGCCAGAAAAAAATAACAATAACTTTTCTTCTTATTAAGTGAAATAAAAATGAACCGTCGTACAAATTTTCTGTTCAAAAAAAGTAATTGCTTATTCTTTAAACGTCAACTTCTCAAAGTTAAACTCAGGTTCGAGTACTAAAGTCAATATACAGCCAAATAAGACATAGTTTCTCATAAGCCAAAAACTGAGCCTTCGATCAATGAAAGCTTAGCAGATTAAAGTATTTGCTCTAAAACTTGCTTTAAAAAATCCTTGTGTTCACTAGATTGTAAAGAGCTTGATGTCGGATAACTGTATTGCCCAAAAACCAAAAAAATCTTAGTCTACATGCGTAGGAAATAGAATTATTTATAATAAACTATCCCTTTTAAAAGTTTAACTTGCAGTAAAAAATTAAGTGCCAGCCCTCGGTTTTACATAGAATAGAGCAAGATTTTCTTTTAACACCTTATGATTCGTGTTTTTTAAAAAAGGATTTTTAAAACCCCGTTGGCATCCGTCCCGTTTGCATCAAGCTTGGAGCTGATAGTGAAATCGAAGACGTACTATTTGTTTTGTGCATAGGTGACTTGCTCATTAACTACGAAGTCGGTTTTTTGCAGTTTTACTGTGCTAAAACTGTGCCCCCTGGCGCCGAGATTGTACAACGTTTATTAACATATACATTACTTTAATTATATTCACATTGAAAACATGAGTTGTTTTTAAATATCTAAAAGAAGATGATTCTGTGGTCTAGCGTCGCCTCTGTGATCCAGCGGTCCGGGTGTTGGATTTGACTGCATGAGGTCCCGGGTTCGAATCCCGGGTCGGCCAGCAAAAAGAAAAATTGGATTTTTCCAATTTTCTAATAAAAAAAATGTTGGTCGGGATTGGAAATGTGCCCGGTTGGCGATAGGCTTGCCACCTATCACATTGTGGGATTTAGTGTCTTCGGCTAGCAGTGGGTGCCTTGGTTGTGCCTCTGCCTACCTCTTCGGGG
>NJDD01000716.1:300815-325497 GCA_002245505.1 Calephelis nemesis | reverse complement strand
TTAAATATCTAAAAGAAGATGATTCTGTGGTCTAGCGTCGCCTCTGTGGTCCAGCGGTCCGGGTGTTGGATTTGACTGCATGAGGTCCCGGGTTCGAATCCCGGGTCGGCCAGCAAAAAGAAAAAGTGGATTTTTCCAATTTTCTAATAAAAAAAATGTTGGTCGGGATTGGAAATGTGCCCGGTTGGCGATAGGCTTGCCACCTATCACATTGTGGGATTTAGTGTCTTCGGCTAGCCGTGGGTGCCTTGGTTGTGCCTCTGCCTACCTCTTCGGGGATATGGGCGTGAAGATACTTAAAAGAAGATGACACCGCGCAAGTGTCTGTTCTGAAGGTAGATGGAAACCACCCTTCTTAATAATCACAATTCCAGGAATGCCACGGATAACTTACAAAATTATGAGAACTGTTAAAGAACTTTCATGATTATTGAACCTTCATAATTCATTTCTGGTCTATTCTTTTTATTTGAATAAATAATTAAAATGAATAAATAAATATCCCTGAAAAAGTTACACAAATTGAATCTAACCCCTAAGTAAGCAAATCATATGCCTGTGTTAGTCAACGATGCTACATATAAATACTTAAATAGATACCAGAATAAATTTAATAAACACCCAGGCCCGGAGATGCAGAAATCTAAATGTTCGTAATACAAATACTGACCCCGTCGTGAATCGAACCCGAGCCTCGCGGTTAGTCAATGTACGAGTAGTTAGGTGTGTACGCTAGCTACTCGACCAAGAGGAGGTTTAATTTTAATGTCCTTATCTTAGAATAATAACGCTGTCCTTATTCTATAATGTAAAATATACACTGGACATTGGTGGTAATTCTGCTGTTCACAAACTAAACTTATTTTAGATGCATGCTATCTTTTTCAAATGAAACAAAAACAAAAGAGATGGAACGTTTTAGAAATGTCAGATTAATCCGTTTTTGTGTGACGTTTTTAATTAACGTTTTCCGAGTGATAAATTAAACTTCTGTAGAAATGACGTGTACGGTCTAATTTGACAGCACTTAAAGTTTTTTGTCTTTTTCAGATACTTTTGTTAAAATAAGACAACGATAACTTAAAATTCGTTTAGTGAGTGCGCAAAAAAATTACCACCACTGTCAACTTTTCTAATCTTATAACGAATTAAGAAATATTTATACACGTGTTATAGAAATGAGAAAGTATATATTTCGTAACAAAGTTCGTGACGCCATAATCTGGTCGTAATGGATTATCGGTGAGAACTCATAAAACGCGTTCGATCATTCATGTTTGGTAATAAATCAACACTTACTTAAATAACTCTATCATTACATATATCCGTCCAATTACTGTCCGACACAAGTTTTCTAACTTTACATCTAATTACAAATATAAACCGATATCCAATTTGCGGATATTATATGCTATCCATGAAATAGATTCTAATGTTTTGATGCAACAATATAGGTAGGTATTAAATATATTGGACTTTAGTACCCTATTTTTGTTTTAAGTGTATACTCGTATATGTACAATAATACTACTTAGATTATGCGCTTCGACTATCAGAATCAGAATCAGACTATATTCGTCAAGCTACGGAAATCCGAATGTACTTTAAACATGTCTATGTAGAGTTATAATATCCAATTTACGGATATTTATGCTATCCATGAAATAGATTCCAATGTTTTGATGCTACAATATATATTGTGACCACAACTTTATTACCCTAACCCTGCTTTTAGTGTATAATATGTACAGTAGTACTATTTAAATTACGCACTTTGACTATATTCGCCAAGCTTCGGAAATCCGAATGTATTTTGAAGATACAGAGTTAAGGTAAGATATAGAGTTGTTATTACACATACTTAATCATTTCGCTTAAATTTAGATTAGGTCAGCCAATTTAAAAATAAAAGTATTAAGTGGAAAAAGAGTAAAAAGTGTAAAACCGAAGCGCATAATTTAATATTTAAATAGTACTACTATAGTTTCCTAAGATGAAAAATTTGTCTGGTAAAGATTGCTTTGAAGATTGTCTTTTGTGTACTAAAACTATAAAATAAGTCACTGATACTACCTATACACCTACATTTACTAATTGAATAGAAACTTCATTATCGCCGTATGAGAAAAAATTGTCGTCAGATTTCTTTGTTACGTTCATTGACCTCTAGTTACGTTCCACAAAAAAACCCTGTTTGCTATAACTGAATTTCATACTGCGTTATTCGTGATTTTTGTTTCGCCGGTTGGTGCATCCTCAAGCTAACTCACAGCGATCCCACTGGCTTGGTCTTTGCTTGGTAAATATGTAGCTTGAAGATCTGACGAGGTGCTACGAGTAGCATCTCTTGCAACACGCGATAGGTAACGTTTATTTTAAGTGAAGTTTCTTTTTTGTTACGCTACAAGAAAAATGATTTTATAGGTAGTTTGATTGTCAACGATACAATGTAAAATTTAATATATCACAATGATTATAATATTCATTTGTTCATAACAATATATTTCATCGCTGCATGAAACAATATTGTAATTGTAACAAATATTAGATTTTCTTTACCTGTTCTAGATAATATATTTTTAAGATTAAATATTTTTTAAATGTAACAGATAGATCTGAATATCATTAGTTTGGCAATATGACTTGAACTGACCGGTGTCATTTGTGACCCTAAAATGAAGGTTAAGTTAAAAAGACAGATCGATAATACCATTATTGCACCTACTTTGTTATGGCACTGATTTTTTTATTATTTTTGTTGCTAGTTCCACACAAAAGAGACTTCTGAAAATTAGTTTTACCTATAACCAAACCAAGTTTTGTTAATTTAAGTAGAAGATCATACTCGTAGCTTAACAAAAGAATAGCAATTTTTTTACTAGTCATACGATTATTTTTGAATCATAAAACATGGTAAAAAACATTAAAACAAGGTAGATTTTTCAGGATATTAGAAGGCAAACAAGCAGACGAATTTCCAGTAAAAATTTCATGCCGCCTAGAGACACCAAAGGCGCTAATGGAACGTTGACAACCGCCTCATTGTTAGGCGTGGACCAAAAGTAAGTTTACTGACTACTACTAAGCACAGAAGTTATGGCGGCAGGAATAGGTAAGGCGGTAGTATCAATTCGGGAAAATCGTAGCGAAACTAACCACCTAGTCAGTTGTGACGGTATTACTGACCGTAGGCCTATCTTCGCCTTTTACTTGGCAGGAAGGCAGATGATTCTGCAAAGGAGCCCGGGCTCGGGACCAACACGGGGAATTCACCAAACATTTAGATTAAAAAGCTGGTGTAGTTTAGCTACGCCAGTTACATTAATTGATTTTAGTAAATGTATAACATAAAAATTAATCACTAAATGTGATGCTAAGCGCAAAAATTCAAACGACTGGACCGATTTGGCTAATTCTTTTTGTACTGTGTTAGTTTTTATCAGGACAAGATTCCTATTAAGAGAAAAAACGTCATGATTGCAGGGAAAACTAATACTTTATTTTTTCCCATACAAACTAAACGGGTAGAACGAAGTTCTCCGTTACAGCTAGTAATAAATAAAAGTCATGTTACTGGTTACCGAATTGAAATTAACTTAACAAATATTGGGCTCACTACACAATAGTTTATTTATTATAGACAAAATTTAATAACATTTTGACATAAAAATAGTTCACCATTCCAAAATATCAAAAATGCACAACGTTAATATTCAAGTTTTCACTTCTGCCGGCACTCCGGGAGTGCAACCCGTCGTTTTTTTTAGGTGTAGTCGAATGACACAAGCAAAGTAACAAGTGCTTTTCACTGTTATAAATATATCAAGATCCTGGAATCCGTTTAATATTGACCATGACATTTCAACCCGATAATTGCGGTTGCTTCAAAGTGGCGTAAATTGTGCGCTGCCATTTGTAAGCAGTAACCCTTTAGGGGATATTTAAAAATACTATAATAAAAATGTCCCCTCAGGATTTCAATCTTTAGAAGCTGAAATGGTTAGAGCGTTCGTCAGATTAAGACTAAAAGTGCAACAAAGGCAACAAAAAGAAAATGTGGTATTTCCAATTTTCTAGTAAAAAAAATGTTGTTTGGGATTAGATGTGTGCACGGTTGGCGATAGATAGACTTGCCACCTATCACATTGTGGGACTTACTGTCTTCGACTAGTCGTGGTTACCCTGGTGGTGCCTCTGCCTACTCCTTTGGGGATATGAGCCTGAAGATATTTACTTTTTTATACCTAGGTAGAGTCGTGTGCTTGTTCGCTGTGTAGCATAATAGAGAAGGTGGTACGAGTTTATAACCGAGACCAAAAAAGAAGGAGGTTTCCAATTCGCCTGTATGTTTTTTGGTATGTTTGTTACGCAAAATTACTCGACATTCAACATCCAACCGATTTAGATGGTTCTTTTTATTAAGATAGGTCATGGTTCTATGGTGGTCCCATATTAGTATTATAATAATAAGTTTTTTAAGTTTTTGAGTTATACTTAATAGTGCATAAATTTTACACTCATCATTGAAGAAGTCCTCAATATAAACGAAAAATGTATGCATTATTAAGTGTTACTCAAAAACTACTAGTAGGATGTTGATAAAAAATATGTGGGACTATTTTGAAACATTTGTTATCTTTCGAAAAAAGAATTATTAAATTGCGATGTAGTCGGTGGTACCCAAAGAAATAGTTTGAGTCGGTTTTTTCAGTTTTACTGCGCTTATTTATTTTAGTTTGTTTTGATGTTGATTTACTATCATATTTTGTTATTTTGGAGTCGAGCACAATCTACACAAAAGTACAAAATATACATTTTAAAGATTCTTACGTCATTTTTTTTAAATTACATTAGTCAATTCGTATTTGCCTTTCTCCGCAAACAGAATTGACTTTTAAACTTGTTTGAAACTTGTATTGATTTGGGTTTTTTATCCTCGTAAATTTAACGGGGCCAAGTACTCGCACTAAAAGTGTTAAAATTATTGGTTTACGTGCTATTTTAGTTCGTATCAAGAATTACTCATACTTTTATTGGTTCCAAAACAACCTTTTTGCATAATTTGAAATAAAATTTATGACCGATTTTGCAAATATTGAGCTGAAATAAATGCTTGGTAGATTTAAGGATTCCGTACTGATTTCAGAATTCAAAAAGTAGAACAAAACTCTTACTTTTCATATTGTCTGCTTGTCTTTCTGATTGCAAAAGTTCCTTTAAAATTATCAAGTGACATAAATGTACCTACCTACATTTAGTCAAAAAAGGATAGGGATTGGATTATTTTTATATAGTTATGGTTATGGTTATGGTTTTTATGGTGGTTTTGGTTATGGTTGGTTTTTATATGGTTTGGTATTCAAACTTTTATTTTTTTGTTGTTAGATTGGCACAACTGTTTTCCATTTTGGCGCGGAATTTGAATTGCATCTGTTATTTATATTAAATACGCTACTGTTTTTAGTTACATCATCATTAGTGTGTATAGCGAATTTCATTATGGACAATTACATTGAACAAAGAGTTTGTCTTAAATATTGCATCGCCAACAGAACTTTTTCTGTTCGGATTCAATGAAAATATTACCAAAGGCTTTATCAAAAACTAAAAAAGGAATCAATTTTATCAAACACTCGTGCTTTTGAGTGGTACAAAGTGCTCAAAAGTATAGTCGAAATGTGATGGAAGATTTGCCTCGTTCTGGTAGGCCATCAAAGTCTGCAACTGAAGTTGACATCGCAAAAGTGAAGGTAACAGTGACTGATTATCCTCATACAACTTTGAGATAGATATCCACCGAGCTTTCTATATCTCACGAGTCGATCTGTATCATTTTAACTAATCATGTGTCATAATGAGTCAAGTCGGAGTCACGCTCCTTTTTTTTCACATTCCACAACTTTACACTTACGTTAAAATATATGGTTTGGCCATTTTGTTACTGTCATATCATTACTTTTCTATCAAGCTTTTATATCTTAGTTTTCATAGTGGTAAAAAGGACAAGCCACATATTCTCAAAGCTTAAGGGTGTATGTGTATTATGTATGCTAAAATACGTCAGCAGTATAATGTTTTTTTCATACAAAGCAATCATGGATCTTGGTGACAAAAATACACAAGATT
This sequence comes from Calephelis nemesis, assembly GCA_002245505.1. Taxonomy (NCBI): domain Eukaryota; kingdom Metazoa; phylum Arthropoda; class Insecta; order Lepidoptera; family Riodinidae; genus Calephelis; species Calephelis nemesis. The sequence continues at coordinate 319,371 of NJDD01000716.1, read as the reverse complement.
AACATGAATATGCTTTATAAGGCTAGTGTTTCATTTCACTTTGCTCGATAGAAAAAAATCAAAAAGTTAACCCTTTTTTGAAAGCAAAACCCAACTGTCTACTTCAATTATGAAAATATCGACACCAGATTGAACATAAACATAGATAAGTACTATACCTAAAAGATAAGTATTTTATTTTCTACTTTTTTTCAAATCACTTTTATATTTTTAAAAATAGTGATTTGTCGCTTAAGACTTTAGAGCGCTATATTTCATAGAAATCATGGAACGGGGGAGTGCGGCGATTGGCTCTTCTGGCTGACTAAGTATGGGGCCTTAAAGATTTAGAGGGTTTAGAGTGAGAATTTTGGCTCTACATGACATCTGATAACTTTTTCAGAATGCGATATTCATTACATAAAAGTGATGTTACATACAAGTGATGGGATATTCATTACATAAAAACTTATGTGTCCATATTGGGAATGGATTCTCCTTGTGTTGGTCCGGGCTCCTTTGCAGAATAGACCATCTGCCTTCCTTGCCAGGCAGCTCGTAAAAGGCGAGCATAGGCTTACCGTCACTAACACCGTGACATCTGACTAGGTGGTAGAGTTTCGCAACGACTCGCTCAGATTGGTACCACCGCCTTACCTATTCCTGCCGCCATAACGTCATGACGTGTTCCGGTTTGGAGGGTAAGGTAGCCGGTAAACTTACTTTTGCTCGAGGCCTAGCATCCCGAACTCAGGTTGGCAACGCACCATTACCACCTTTCGTGTCCCTAGGCGGCGTGAATTTCTTACCACCAGGAAATCCGTCTGCTTGTTTGCCTTCCAATATCATGAAAAAAAAAAGTATTGCGAATAATCGATGCTTCATTTTTGACGAATAAAATGGTCAAGTACCTTTTTCTTTGAACAGAAACACAATTACATGCATAGAAAATATGGTCGTAGGAACTTTTAGGCAGAGGTAGTGGTATTAATCCGGTCAAGTCGTTTCAGACGTGTAACTACCACCTAATATTTTATTTTAAATTTGTAAGACAAAATACAGCAAACTAGAACATGGTACCCAAATAGTAAGAGATAAGCACAGCCTATAAATACTATAGATGTTGTAGATGCGTCGCTGTCTTTTAGCCAGGGTGTTAGGCACATTACTCACAACTATCTACCCTCCAAACCAAAACATGTCATTGTCATTATGGCAGCAGGAATAGGTTAGGCGGTTAAATCTGATTGCAATAGTGAAATATCTAGTAATCCTAAACACAGGATTATTTTATAATTAAACGGTGGGGTCGTCGCATTCCTACGCCAAAAAGGACTGGGACGAATTTCTCATTTAATTACTCTGGACAATTTGTAACCGATGACCTGACAAGTAGCTTTATGTATGAAAACAGTAATCTCCGGAGACAGCCACATCAGATATGGATAACAATAAAGGCGAAACAATAATTACTTACAAGATTAATGTGCTTTTAACAACTGGGTGCAAAAAATTACCGTGAAGTCACACAATGCATTATTATAATGATTAAGTATTTTGGGTGGTTTGATTTGTGGCGTATTATAATTTTTTTCATACTAATATTATAAAGAGGAAAACTTTGTTTGTTTGTTTGTTTGGTTGGTTGTAATGAATTGCTTAAAACTACTGGACCGATTTTAAAAATTCTTTCAGCATTCGAAAGCTACATTAACTGACATAGGCTTTGTTTCATCCAAATCGGTATAGTAGAAGCCAAGTTACGCAGGCGAAGCTGCGTGAAACTGCTAGTATAGTATAAGTAATAAACACCGTTATCGAACATACGCAACAATAGAAGTAGGTATAATAGATGCGTTCCTGCCAACTAAATTTTACAAGGGATCGCTCAATGGTTAATGGAAAGTCCTATATCATTCAATAATAAAAAAAAACGTTTTAAAAAGAAGCTTTACGCCGAGTTTTCGAAGAGGTAAGAGGTAATTGATTTAATTACCTCTTAATTGCATAACTATGATGCAAATCAAAAAGTTGGCAACACTAGTTCTTTTAGTTTACTTTTACTTAATGTTAGACATTTAGATGTTCAAAAGGTATGATACCACAGACAGACATACAGATACCTTAATTTATATTCTATTTTTCCATCGTGAGTTTAAATTGTATATTAATTAAGTGTCACGTTGTTTGTCCGCAATGGACTACTAAATTGCTTAACCGCTTCCAATCAGATTTGCACACCATCCAACTTGATGGGTAGGATAGCATGGTATTTTTTATCAAGCCGGTGCAGGCAGCTAGTTATTAAATAAGTATATGACTGTACTAATGCACCATACTGTATTAAATATAACTGAAATTGGACAGAAGTATTGAATCAATGAGCATTTATTTTAATTAAACTAATGAATATATAATTACGAGAAAACTGGCTGGTAAATTGAAAGGGTCGCAATTACGGACCCTCGAAGCCATTGCACAAGATCATTGACAACACAATCAAGAAAAAGTTCAAAGAATTTAATCGAATAATAAGATTCCATGTTGATTGTTTCACATTTAAACTGTCACACGATTAACCGATACCGAATAATTATTGTAATTACGTGTAATAACGATAACGACCCGCTTAAAACAAAATATTTTTACATAACCAATCTCATGTTGATTACATTGACATTTAAAAAGAATTGTATTGAACTGATTAACAAGTTTATTAAGGTTTGATGAAAAGGACGTTTCGTACTTTTCATCTCATATCGAAAAGTAACGATTGGTTCGTGTTGATATGCGAAATGAGCAAAATGAATCTTTTTAGAACATTTTCAAACAGGGCAGTAGTAACTTTTAAATTTTGAACATCCAAGTGGAAAAATTATACAACTTCAATTCAGAATTTATAGTAGAGTTTTGGCGCCATCGCAATTTCGTATTCATTTTGAGTGGAATTAGTCAACTTGGTACAATTTTGTTCAGTCAAAGTGGACAGATGAAAACTCTTAAAAAAATAGTGTATCATGTATCCCTCATTTCCGCAAAATCTCACAAATGAGCTTGAGTAGGTTGGAGCTTTACTCAAGACCCTCACATGACTTTCTTTGACGACTAATGACAAATATTGAATATTGTAAGCCCAAATCTGTCAAATTTTAACGGGACCAATGGCAAATGCTAACGCAAATGCCAAAAGCTAAAAGAAAATAAAATAAAATGCAACCAAAACTTTTTCTGGATGTAGGTTTCTTTGATAGGCTATATGACAAGCAGTTGTTATTACTACTATTTTATTAATTTAAAAAGCGTACTTGCGCGCTAACTACCATTTAACATTTTTCGTGCTTTATTTTTTTAAATAAAAGTTTATCGTATTAAATTATATAAAGTTTGGTTTTAAGCCAGAAAATGATGTAAAAAGTTTACATGACTCTGAGTCCATTTCAAACACACCAGCTAAAAATTTATCCACAACCAATCCTCGCCACTAATACCTCTCTCACAATTTTTAAAACAATGCAACATTTTCAAATGTTAATAAAATACTTAGGTACAGATTTCTTAAAATCAATTTCTGTATTTTAAAAAGTTTCATGATCCTTTCTTATAGAGGAGGATAAAAAGTATAGTGTATCATACAGTCACGAAATAATTTATTGTCGGGCAATGTATTTTGACTATGATTGGGATTCAATCCTGAAGTATCTCACTTCATTCGTGATCCATAAAATTGCACTCACCGGAAAAATGTGATTCCAAATCCTTCACACCCATGTACCCATAGAGGTAGGCAGAGGCACAACCAGAGCATCCACGACAAGCCGAAAATACCAATTCCCACATTGTGATAGGTGGCAAGCCTATCGCCAACCGGGTACATATCCAATCCCGCGCAACGTTATTTTTACAACCCTTATGACAAATATTACCGTGCTTATGATACAAAATATTACTATTGGACAAAGGTTTCTTTAAAGACATTGTTTAAGACTGGTAAACAATTATATTAAAACTACTATAACTATATAACTATATTAACATTATAACTATATAAACACTTGCCATATTTTTATCAAATCCTAAATCTTAGTTTAAAAATCGCAATACCTTTGTACAAAGTTATACCGACGTTCAACGTTACAACGTAATCCAACGTAAATCAATAAATTTACACGTCGAATGTATAAAACTTATAAAATAGTAAGTATCGCAAAAGTAAAATAGTAAGTAAGAATAGGTAGAAGTACAACAGGACACTCGCAGTAAGTTGAACGCACTTGCACTCACACATTGTGATAGGTTGCAAAATTTAAAATGAAAAAGACACATTTGAGTTACCCAACCAGGGAATCGAATCTGAGACCTCTTTAGTTATGCCAACGCCAGACCAATAGACCACATAGGTGGTAATACTTATTTATGTGGAAAAAATAAAAAATCAATTGTTGTTTTTTTGTAGAAAGTAACTTAAAAGAAATTTCAGATAGACATCATTAAATAAGTAGCGATACTTAACCGGTACTTAAAATTACTATCTACATTTAAGCGTCATGTGAATGTATGTTAAACCTGACAGGCACATCAATATTGAGTCTAAAATAAATAATTCATTTGCTAATTGCTTTTGTGGTTACTCAGATGGTAGATAACGGAGAGTAATAACTATTTGAATAATACGCGTGTCAGAACATTCAGTATAACTCTAATATTTAAGATGTTTAAATATGCTTACAGAAAAATAAATGTAAAAATAAATCTAAAAATGAAGTAACTGAGCGGGTTAAAGCGGACACATTGCACAAAAAAGTAAGAACTCTAATTTTTAACATGTTTATATACTGACAGAAAAATACTGTAAAAATCGCTTGGTCTTGTGGTTCAGTCAAGTATAGTCATACATTTTTAGGAAGGGTATGTACCCTTTTCTTGGAGATGCTTAAACTATATTCAAAGGAACCGATTTGATGAAAAGCGTTGATGAAATCATACTATTTCCTATCAATCATGCAACCTATATTCTAACTAGCTTATTAGTCGCAACTCATTTGATTGTTGCCGTAGTTTATAAAATAAAAAAATATAGCTTCTACCAGACCGGTAAACTTCTACTCAAATTGGTCATGTATTCACTAAACTTACTACCTAATTTTGTCAGCTGTTTCCCAGTGACATTTTGGTATAGAATAATTATTTAAAACCTTTTTAATTTTTGTATCTTTCAAATGTTTTCCTTACTGTAATATAAGGGACAAAAGTGTGATTGGTTACGATGGGGTTGATATGTCTAACAAAAAAACCCCTTTATAACATTAGTTCAAAAAAACAGTCTGCATAATGTCTATTTAGTTAGAGAATGTCATGAAGATAAAATAAATAAACATGTGTATAAATGCAAATCTGCGTGTTTCTCACTCTATATCATAAAAAAATAATTAATTATAAACCTCCATAAAAATTACCATTACTATCGGCTAAAAAGGTACTTAACACATACTTCTGCGTGATTTGCGCTAATTCGATTGCCCTTGTTTCTGCATTCACAAATTGTTAGCATTAGGTAAGCATAGCAGGTTAAAACTACAACTACAACAAAAATAAGCTAGCTTTTCTTAAGATAGAAAGTCCCATTCCTTCCTAATTTTGACATAAGAAACAACCGGGGCTAAGATGATGAATTGATAGTAAAACAAGCAGACCAGTTTTCTAACAATGAAAAATGCAAAAGCCCTCTTTACTTGAAAAATATTATGGCGATGCCAAAACTAGACTGTGATATAAAGCTCCTTGATGATTTAGCGTCAGAAAAAGGCAAAGTTGGTATTTCTCCAGGTTGATAATCACTGACAAATACCTTTTTTGAATGCACAAGTTATGTAACCTTCTCACGTATATTACCAGATTATTGAAGTGAAACTTCTTTATCGGGGTTGAAAAAAAAAATAGTGTAATTTTTTCGTTATGCGTCACATTTTTCCGTTACGCGCAATCTTTGCTCTTTTCCCTACCACGCGTGATTCGATTGTATACTTTCTCCAGCGGAGTAGGGATTGGCAATAAACTTTATTTAACCATTTTCTGTAAAGTTGCATACAGTAAATATATTTTTTAAAAAATAACGTCATAAAGAAGTTTCACTTCTTCACTTCTTACGAGTGTACGCTAGTATACGCATACATTTTTTCACTAGAGAATGGTGGATTATTTACATCCCTACATCACAAAATTGAGTAAATGGTCTCACTGACCAAGCGGCGGTATTATTAGGTTAAACTTTTTATTAAAAAATCTTAAATGCTGATCGTACATAAGTGTAGGAGTTTTCTTTATTGATTGTTTGACACTTTAATATTACGCTGTCAGTTGAAGCTGTCAATTTTCTGATTTTAAGTCGTTTAAATAAATGTTAAGTCACAGATAAATTATTATAATGAGTAGGTGGGATTATAATTTCAAGATATAACGGTAAGCAATGATTTGTGCTAAAATAAAATACAACTGTAATAAGATTACAGTTTATCTACAGGTAAACATGTTTTTTACTGTTTACTATGTCAAGCTTTTATTTCACATGATATAAATAATTATTTTCCTAGAAAACGGGCTACAAAAAACTTCTTAAACACAAACTTGTCCTTTGAACTTTCGTTTTGAATGTATACTTTTAATAAATTTTCTTTTCACAGTATGTGTTCTACAAGTTAATATTAATAATAGGCAAGCCAATATATTAATTAAAATATTGAATAAATAACAATTTAATAAATTATTTTTGTAAAGTATGTTTGGTACAAGTAAAAACAATAATAAAAAATATAAATAGCCCTTTCAATAAAAAATATGTACATGTAAATATTTCAACGTAAATTATATACATATATCAAATATTAACAGACATAATCTTGTCTTCATAACATGAATGCATGTCACTGTAACAAGTTCGGAGATTAGAGAAGCTAGTCGTTCAACTTACTTACACTAAGGATCCCAATCTTAACTGCAATATTAAACCCAGACTAGGACATTGTATTAAATTGGCAACGCAAAGTCCTTTAAGTCCAAAGACGATCTGTACAGGTAGACTTTAACCAGGAATCTATTTGTTGTTTGCCATCCGACCTCATAAAAGAATACCTACACCTACCTACTTAAAAAGTGAAAGTAAACACTTTCCACATTGCCAAAATTACGACACTAATTAAGTCTAAAACCCTGAAAAGGCGTAATAAAGCATTATTCGAGGCCTTTATCGGTGTCTGATCGTTTAAAGATAAAATAACACAAATTATTTCACTTCGCTTAATTAAGCAGGGCTACTTTAATCAGTGGTACGTGGTCGTTAAAGATTTTATTATTTATAAATGGTCTTGAGAAATTCGAGACCACACCTGCTGATGTTAAATATAATAGAGTTTTTAATTACACAAATTATTACATATTATCTAAATATCTCGATTTTACAGATTACATTTTAAACACGTGTCTCAAATGTAGGATCATCCATATCTCATTGTTATTCAATGTTAAACGATTACGATATAAACAATATATTATTGCATGGCACAACCCTAAATAAAAGAAAATTTGTTAGAGGAGAAACCCTCAAACATTTTCATAGTTGTCGAGAATCCATAAGCAACAATTTTTGTTCTATTATTTATTGAATATCCTAACAATTTGGCCACGAGATCTTTTTATAAGATTGGAAAATGAGTTAGTGACGGATGTCCTGGTGTTAAGAAATACATCACATATAGACACTGAACAAAATTGTGATTTGCCAACCAGAGACAGAGGCCTCTAGCCTTAGTAATAGCCATAGTCATATATCGTAGTCAATCTATAGAATCATTAATTAGCCTGAAGATTACAGAGATTTGTATAGCACGGACAGGGTCCCATTTTCACCGTCAGCAGCTGCTGTTATACATTAAATACATAATCCCTAATATTTATAAAAATTAAAATCGACCTTTGATCGCATCTTTATAGAATCTGGTAGTTTAATTGTAATAAAAGGATAGTTTAAACAAATTAATTTCATGATCAGATTTAAAACACATGTTTGAAAAACGGCAAGGCACATAGTTCAAAGAACTGAGAGCCAGTGACCAAAAAAATGCGAAACTAACTGACTTGTTGCTTAAATTTTAACGTCTAGGTAGAATGACTATCAACGTTACATTCACAATGACCGTTGAAAATGCCAAATTAACTTATGTCGGTACTTCGCATTCGAAATGTTTGCCGCTAAATCTTAGCCATCAGATTAAACGATATTTACTCCTTAGCATTAGTAACCTTGAGTTTAAAAAAAGGAAAAAAAAATTAATTAAAAATGTAAGATAAGAAAAAAATATGCAACTCTAATTTAATGTGTTCCAGTTTCAATTTGTTTTTTTCTATTGTTCTCGAAATTTGACAAGAGATTTTTATCTAAATGTTTAATAAAAGTATAGATTACTACTTCGGATTCTTGTATTTGTTAAGGTTAATTTATTATTCTTTATGTACAAATATTAACTAGACATTTGAAAAACAAGAACAATAAGTTTTAGAAAAATAACAAATGTTTTTGTGACAAGCTTTTATTAACATAAGAGTTTATTTATTGAGAACCCGAACAGTTTGAGTAATACCATTCAAGATAAGTCAAAAATAAGCCCAAAGACATTTGACACTGATGTAAAATTTAGGATTTCCTGTGACCAACTTTAGCCTCCATCATCATGTTAGCTCCATTATAACATATTTGATTGTCACTAACATTAAATGTGTGTGCCAAAAACCAGCTCAATCGGTTGAGGCTTTGCTTTAAAAATAAGTTACTTACTTACAAATATGCACCCGTACAAACAAGCTTCTAAAAAGCTTGTAAAAACGTAAACTGATTGAATTTAGACTTGAAAAAATCAAAAATCTCAGTATAAACAAATTGATTGTTAATAAAACATTTAACAGAGTTAATTAACTACTATTTTGCGTTATAAAGACAAATGCTTGCTATATTGAATTTTAAAAACAAAAAAGAAACAAGTAAATATAACATTAGTCTAGATATAATTGAATTTTGCTACATATTCCAGTATTATAAAAAATGTTAAATACTTCAATTATTATTCGTATTCACGTCAATTCCAAAAACGTCACGTTATTGTTTCGTTTAAAAAATACTGTCCGACTATAAATAAAATCATTGTCATATTACTTACAAGATACAATACGATTTATTGCTGTTCTAAAACGCCTCTGTAAGGTTTATCTATGATGTTTTTATGGGAATAAGTTATTACCTATTGACATTATTCTGATAACCATTCGAGTTCGAGACAAGTATTAATTTGTCTGTTAAACAATATTAATTGATCTTATCGTTCTAATTCAATTATAATTAATTAAATATTACGAATTAGTACGGTTATCGGTTTCTAAAAACTTTTAGTTAAAGATATATTTTTTCGCACCTTGATTCTTGGGCAGAGAGAAATGATTGCACTTAAACACTGCAACACCTTTTGACTTCCATTAGCTAAAATATTAATTACTTTGTAACAAGGTAACTTTTATATTGCACTTTAACCTTAACCTACTATTTAAATTATAAATACAAAAATAAATGGTCAATCCACGCCTTAGCCGCGTAAAAGTTGATCAGCTCTCCCGTGGGAACGCAGCAATATATCGGGGCGAAAAGTCAATTTCTTTAATAACATCAGCTGTTTTGATTTTAAAACAGAATAAACATACATTATAGAAATCAGGTTTTTTTTTAACGCAAAGCGACAAGTCAACAATACCAGTTGGTTTAATAGCTTTTAAAATAACCTCTATGCCTGTGGTCCGATGTTAGTATTGACTAGGTACACGTGGTCTCGGGTTCGATTTCTTAATCAAGCAAACCAAAATGAGATTTTTAATTTTTTTTATAAAAAAAACAACGTAGCCCGGGATTGCGCGATTGCATGAGTGCGCGGTCGTAGATAGGTTTGCCACCTATAACATTATAGGACTAAGTACATTTTTATGTTATAGGAAGGCAAACAAGCAGACGGATTTCCTGATGGTAAGAAATTCACGCCGCCTAGAGACACCAAAGATGGTAATGGTGCGTTGCCAACCTGAGGTCAGGCTGTTAGGCTTCGAGCAAAAGTAAGTTTACCGGCTACCTTACCCTCCGAACCGGAACACGTCATGACGTTATGGCGGCAGGAATAGGTTAGGCGGTGGTACCAATCCGGGCGAGTCGCTGCGAAACTCTACCACCTAGTCAGATGTCACGGTGTTAGTGATGATGAGCCTATGCTCGCCTTTTACGAGCTGCCTGGTAAGAAAGGCAGATAGTCTATTCTACAAAGGAGCCCGGACCAACACGGGGACATTCTGTTAATTGTGAGTGCCTTGATTTTACATACATCTTATTACCTCTTCGGGGAATAAAGATACTCAATTACTTAAGGTAAAACATCGGTATTCGCACTTCCTTGACAAAAAATTAAAAAAAAATTAAAAAGGAACTAAATGTATTGAGGAAAAGGTTTTGGCGCTATCGTAAAAGAATGTGGTCGTAGTTTTTTCGTAATTATTGAACTTCGTGTAAATTATGAGTAAAACTAGGTAATTTAGGTGGCAATCACTTTAATTTTGTTCAGTTAAAGTGCACAAGTGTAATATATTAATGAAGATATTAGCGTATCGTGTATTTCCTCGTTGCCGTAATAATAAATAAAGCTTTGTCTGTTAAACTCCTTAAATTCTAAGCATAGATGAAAATGTACAATTAAGTATAGCTACTGAGATGATGAAAAAAATTTATGCGGGCCATCTCAGTATTATTATTTTCGAAAAAACACTTATCAAATTGCGACGAGATACTACAATAATTGATTAGACTCAGTTTTAATTAGTCACACTGCGTTTAAATTGATATCGCGATATCTCAATGGGTTTCCATCGGACAGCTAAATGTTATTTTAACGCGGACGAAGCCATGGGCAACATATATAGCATATGTGTCATTTAATTCAAAAACGTGTTGCCATATTAAAGGTGACAAAACGCTCGAAAAAATTTAAGACTTTTCTAAATTGAATCTGACAAATGAATATTAAAAGCAACCATTCTTTTATCAAACTGGTTTCCCGTGTAACAGTTCACTGTCTTATGCCTTGACTATTGATCTAACATCGTGTAAATATCGTTTGTATCTACCATATATATCAAATTCACTTGAACACTTGACGGACAATAATTCGTTCATTGCGATGTTAGACAAAACCTACATGTCGCAAGTTGAGAGCAGTTTATAGCTTTATACCTTTCTGGTAATTGATTGTACAATTATACAATAGTATTACACTTATTAGAATTGAAAAAACTTTAGGAGTAGGAAGTATTACTTTATTTACACTTTACAGAGGAAACTACAGCAGATGGTGGCGTATTAGACGAAAAACTCGAATTGTTTTTGAAGTGAAAACTTCTTTAGCGGCGTTGCGCTATTTTTTTTGGAATAAGTAAAAACTTCTAAACTCATGTCAGAACACATGACTTGATCGAAAATTCGTGACACGGCGCAGGGCGCTTGCGCGAATATTCGTGTTGTCAATTGTCATGTTTGCGTACGATAGCGCAATAAATGAATATTGTATTCTACCACATAAATGATAGTACTTTCACACTGATAATTAAAGCAATTCGTGCCAAATTATTCATTAATTATTAAAAAATATCAAAAATGCACAACATTAATATTCAAGTTTTCACTTCTGTCGGCACTCCCGGAGTGCAACCCGTTTTTTATGTGAGAGTTTAGCAAACAAGCACAAGGCTGTCCTAATGCTGAGACAACCGTGACCTGAAGTCACCTTAGACATTACACGATAGCGATATCCTAAAGCCGGGATGGCAGGCCTATTGTGCAAGTCTACCGGAACATGACAAAGTCGTCATTGCGGCCGGAATAGGTAAGGCGGTAAATCCCTACCCGGGAAAGGTGCTGCTGAGCACTCGAAAGGTTAGCCTAGAAAGATGGTATACCCTTAGCTATTCCTAACCCTATAACATACCCGCCATTGCAGTTTTCCAGTTTGAAATGAGGATAAACAGAAAAGTTATACCAAACTAAATCAGTTCAGCTATCTAGATTTCTTTAGAATTTTGCATTGCGAAATCGACTCAACTTTAAAGATTTTCAAATATATTGGGGTACGTCACACCCTATTTAATAATTTGGATCACAATTCAAGTTACTGAACTTTACTAGCAAGCGATGGAGTTTTCACATAATATCTTATCCGTAAAACTAACTGTATTAAAGCGTTCGTAGACTATCCTCTGCATACACAGTAGCTCTAACTATAAGCAATCGTGTTAGATTTGAATACGCACGACTGCGCCTTACGAGTACTGTCAGAATAAAATTTCTAATATTATTATAAATGTGACTGTTTGTACGTATGTTCCACATTCACATCAAAACGGCTACATTGAATTTAAGGAATTTATTAGATGTCTTTGATACTCTTTTTGTCAAATTGTGTGGTGATGGTGGAGGTTCTACAATCAGCAATTTGAGGATGTAGGCAATAAAATGTTTGTCCAATGATTAAACTTATTGAAGGAACCTTGAATATCTTTTCATTCGACTTTCTCTTCTTAATAAACTTAAGATCACAAATCAATTTTTTTTTGTTTTATCCAGACTGTTAGTTGCAGAAGTGCATGTTGAATAGATGGGATAAAATTGAGTCGAATTCAAAAACAATGGACATAGCATGGATATAGCATATTCTAGCCTTGCAATTAATCGCAAAAATAAAATAAAATTATAGTATACGTGTATTGTAACTACATTCCTGTAAAGTTAAATCTAAATAGATTCAGTAGTTTTTGCGTGAAAAAGTAACAAGCATCCTTCCATTCACACAAAAATTCGCACTTATAATACAATTTTCTTATATGAATTGTAATAAAACTTATTTCTATACAATGATCTTCTTGAACGTTTCCACATTTTATGACTGAAAAAAAGATACGTCAACTGTTAAAACTCGTCCACCAGGTTTTAAACACCAAGCGATTATGCTCACAAATCACATGTAATATGAAATAATATAGAAATAACATGTACACAGGCCGATCAGCGAGAATTATAAATAATTCATAGTATTTCGAGGCACGATTATTACGTCCAGCTCGGAAAAAGTTGTGCTGCCCTTACTGCGAATATGGACAGATCCGAGAAATTGTATTCAGCCCAAAACACGCCCTGAAGATAAATATTCATTGACTAGTAAATTTTATAATTTGTCGTTAACGTTTGAGATATTGTCGGACCGTATTAGGATTTACCTATTAGGTATATAGTTTTGTTTAAAGTGTTACAAGTTTTTTTATTGGTTATAACACTATACAATGGTGGTAATTTTGTTGGCGGCATCTACTGGACACATACCTATTATGTCCTTTACCATCAGGAGAGCCGTTGTTATTTATCTTATCCTATGAATATCAAACCAATGTAATTTAAAGTTCTATAAATGTTGTAAGTATTTGCCAGTGGCCAGTGCCTCAAGAGTGTAGTGTGGACAGTATGTAAGAAGTGGTCATAAAATTAACATATTCACAGTTCTCTTCTCAGTATGACATCCCATTAGAGTTAGCGTAAGTGCAATTATCAGCTCAGAACTATGTGGTACGACGCGGGATATCATCTAAATGGAATATCGTGTGAAATCCAAACTTATGTACGTATAATTTACTAATAAATTTAGTTGCCTCATTGCGGCATACATAGAGCCAAGTTGGTCCATCATAATGGCCCAGTGTGTGGGTCTCGGTGTATGTTAATAGTTGTTTAAACAACTATTAACATTCAATATGTTGGCCGAACAAGATGGCCTGAAATGTACTGCGGTCATTAGATTTTTGGCACCTCAGTATCATATATTTAGTTTTTATACAACTTTGAAGGCAACAAAAACTCATATCCTATGCCGCTCGATCCGAACGATTTTTATGTCAAATGGCACCTCTAGACCAAGAGTAACGTAAATATATCAAATAGATTCAAAAGTTATTTTGTGAAATCACCATTTAAGTAATCGTAAGTATTGATAGGTTTATGATACTTTATTTTGCATACAGCAAAAATAACAGCATAAATAATAAATCGATAATGAAAAGCGAAGAAAAAAATCACTCAAATTATTGGAAAAATACACGTAGACAAAGCTGCAGGTCAAATTAGTATATCTTCAATCAAGCTCCGTAATTGTGAAGGAATGTGTTGGTCGTGTCTAGTGATATCTTATAATAGTGTATCAGAAGCATCAGATCATACGCCGATAACACAGGTCGATCACTGCACGAACGATGAACCTACAGATAAACCGGCATTTTATAGGTGCCATGTACATTTGACCCTAGGAAAAGGTTTATTTTATACCTTTAAACTTATAAAGCAATAACTTATGTATTGATGGAAAAGTTTGTAAAATGTTTTTCACGTTTTCATTTCAACATTATGATGTTAAACGGTTTTGAAAGGATATTTTGCACCCAAAAGCTAAATAACTTTAAAACACGGACGAAGCCGCGAGCAATACCTGTGCTTCTATATACATTGCTTATTGTTGAAGTGAAACTTCTTTATCGGGGTTGGAAAAAAGTTTTGTGTAACATTTTTTCGTTACGCGACACATTTTTCCGTTACGCGCCATCTTTGTTCTTATCCCTACCACGCGTGATTCGAACTGTACTTTCTCCAGCGGAGTAGGGATTGACAATAAACTTTATTTAACCAATTTCTGTAAAGTTGCATATAGTAAATTATTTTTTGAAAACACAACGTCATAAAGAAGTTTCACTTCTTCACTTCTTACGAGTGTACGCTAGTACACGCACACATTTTTTATTTATGTTTTGCAGCGAGTTAAGTGGAACTATAAAATATCTACGAGCTCGTATCTCCAAAAAGGTAGGCAGAAGTACACATCCATTGCACCCACGACTTTCCCAAGACACCAAATCCCACAATGTGATATCAAATCCTGGAAAAGGTTGTTATTATTAGAAAATTGACCAAAACATATTCTAATTGTTCCGACTCGGTAATTAAAGTAAAATTAAATATAGTATATCATGTCTGTTATCAGTAAGTCAAATTACCAGGTAACTTTTTAAATCATGGACCAATTCCGATACGGATTTTTTGTTAGAAAGCTAACATGATCGAGATAGTTTCTAGCTACATTTTTTGTACGTTTTGACGGGGTATTGATTTTTTTTCATTTTAGTGTTACATAAGCTAGTTGTGTTTCGAGTCGCCATTGTAACACGATCCAACTACCAATAAGTTTTTTTATATATATATAAGTATATTTAAGATTTTAAACTTAAATCGTCGCGTATAATTAACATTTTTAATTATTTATACGGGATACTCACGATCTTCTTTTATTTTATTTGTCGATATTGCCGCAGTCCCGTCGTGACCACGACCTATGCAACTAGGCCGAAATATCGACAAATAAAATAAAAGAAGATCGTGAGTATCCCGTATAAATAATTAAAAATGTTATTCTATATTTTATGGCAGTGGAATTATCTTAATTTTAAAATTGCGTTTCATAGATTAAATAGATGATTTTTTTAAAAGTGATAGTCCGCAATTTTTTAGTCCGTCATTAATAATGCTGTCACTTGGCTAGTTAGTCAAATAAATTACCCAAATTAATTAGCTAAGTGACAGCATTAAGAATGGCGGCCTATCTCTATGCACGGTGATTTTAACAGAGGATTCAATTGGCGGATACCATTAAAACATACTTGATTTGAATACACATAATTTGCTAAGTGACACCATACATTTTAAATGGTGGACTTCCAAAGATGGCACATATCCAATCCCAAGCAACATTATTTTTATTAGAAAATTGGAAAAACCACATTTTCTTTTGGTTGCCCGACTCGGGAATCGAACCCGGAACCTCATGAAGTCAAGTCCAACATCTGGACCGCTACACCGCGGCAGTTACAATTGCGTATAACTAACTACATTATAATTATGCAGGTTTTTATTATTATATTATATTTTTTATTATTATTATTAGGGGGTTATTATTCTTTTGTTATTTTAGAATTATTGATATGTTTTTCTTTCGGAACTACATTCCGCTGCTTTTAAAAGTGCTTTTAAAACAACATTATAAGTGTAGGTACTTGGCTAGACACATTAAAGTAAACATAGTTTAAGGTGATTATGAGTGATCGGATATGACGATTAAACTCAATTGCTCTCATAAATTAGTGATTAGACTCGATTGCACTTTACAGAATAAGTCCACGATGTAACATTCATTATTATAATTGAAGTATCCATATTGATTAGTAAACTTAAACAGTTAGTACTTTTAATCAAATATTTGTTGCAATAAATATATAATAAATATATATCCCCCGTGTTGGTCCGGGCTCCTTTGCAGAATAGACCATCTGCCTTTCTTGCCAGGCAGCTCGTAAAAGGCGAGCATAGGCTTATCATCACTAACACCGTGACATCTAGACTAGGTGGTAGAGTTTCGCAGCGACTCGCCCGGATTGGTACCACCGCCTTACCTATTCCTGCCGCCATATCGTCATGACGTGTTCCGGGTCGGAGGGTAAGGTTGCCGGTAAACTTACTTTTGTTCGAGGCCTAACATCCCGGCCCCAGGTTGGCAACGCACCATTAACATCTTTGGTGTCTCTAGGCGGCGTGAATTTCTTACGATCAGGAAATCCGTCCGCTTGTTTGCCTTCCTATATCATAAATTTAAAAAAAACAATTTAAAGGACGTAAAACGACAATAACCGGTTCCAACTTTTTATTACCACGGCGCGATTTGATCATTCCTTTTTTCGAAAGATAACAAACGATACAGAAAAGAAAAGAAATAGTTGATAGCACACATATTCACTACACCCATTACAACAGAGAAAAAAATGGATCCCTACCCGGACAAGTTGAAGCGCAGCACTCTATCATCAGGAATATTACTGGTTCATGGTTTAACTAAATCAAGTTACGGTAATAATTACATTAGTCAATGATTATGTTGTAGTTATTAGCACCCACCTAAAGAGTAAACAGTTTTGTATGTTGTTATATTTATATGTTGTTAATTTAATAAACTACTTATAACTATGTTTAACATCAAACGTATGTTGTGAGGAAACTAAAGGAATAAACCACTAACGGCCAATGTTAATGATGTATCTCTACAGATGGATTTCAACTGCGTATCCGCCGGCCTATTCTATACCTAATTGCCATATTTATCCCGTCCACAGATATGTTGTAAAATAGCAATCTTGGACAGCAAGTTTTGGATTGGGATTGATTATTGAAATTGGCCGTAAACCTATAACCACAACATATACACGAGCTGCAATTTTGTTGTACAATTCTCTTAAAAGCCTTATTGTTTAAATATGTAACACTATTAGATACCTACGTTTCCTAAAAAAATATGGAAAACATTCACAATTTATACTCACGATTACAATTCACTAGGTACCGACTTGTTCACGTTATCTAATTCCCGTTTTTTGTAATATAAAGAATAAACAAGGGATTACCTAATGATAACAAAAACACGTTGTTTGCCATATGGTAGGTAAACGTTATTTAAATGTTTATGTAAATGGTAACCTAATGATGTTGATGGTACCACACGGTGGTACGCTTGAGATTAAAACGTACGTGGGAGTGTCCGTATGTCTACTGTTTTTGTCTTATCCCCACAATGGAATATAACAACGGAAACATTGATGGCATCCGGATAAACCCGAACAAGACGCCACCACCACTGGCACACACACCACACACACACTTGTGTGTTTAATAATCAAAACGTATGATAAATCTGGAGAAGGGTTAATTCTGTAAATTAATCTACTACTACAACTACCACTACTACTAGGTGCAGGTGAATATAAATGTGCAGAAGAGCGCATAAATAAAATTTCAAATAAAATTTTTGCCTGTACTTTTGTCTTTTGTATGTCTGTCTTTATCCTGACCGCGATTCACGCCGAATGTTCGAAACATATCGTAACGAAATTTAGCAAACAGACACTTTATGCTTCGAGGAAACAGATAAAATAAAACTAGAAACAATCAACGAAATATATTTGCAACTAAACCTAAAAGCTATTCTAGATTTTCTTCGCCTTAACCTACTACTATACCTAATTTAAATTGAAAGATTGTGAAATATTTCACATTAACTTGCTATAGGTATTATTTCAAGTGTAACCGTTGGGATCTATATCCAAACATCCTATTCTATCAACACAAGAGCATAATAACTATTCAAAATATAAAATATCCTGTAATAATATACAAGCAGGTACTGGCTTATAGTCCAATACCTCAGGAAAATCAAAGCTACAGGAAAAGAAACCAAAACACACTTAGAGAACTTGATCATGACAAGGATATACCTAGTCTTGCCATAAATATTGTAATAAAGAAAAAAAATATTTTTTTAACTGCAAATAACATATATTACTTTTACAGTATGTTAGTTTAATACATAAATAT
>NJDD01000716.1:258328-300084 GCA_002245505.1 Calephelis nemesis | reverse complement strand
AAACACAATGAACAATCGTATAAAAATGACAGATTCGAAATTCAAATGTAATATTTTTTTATTTTTAAGTGTAACAGTATTTATGGCCAGACTAAGTATATCAAACATTCAAAACATCATTCAAACAAAATAAGAACGATTTTGATTACAATACTATGTGGTTTATATACAAAAATAAAGATTTTAACTAGATCACTAGTTATATACTAAAAAAAACTAGACATATCTATAAATAAAGGAAGGTATATATAAAGGAAAGTCGTGTTAGTTACACTATTTACAAATATAACTCAAGGACGGCAGATCCCATTTAGTTGAAAATTAATAGGGAGGTAGCTTAGAACCAGGAGACGGATATAGGATACTTTTTATCCCGTTTAACTTTGAGGAAACTAGGAAACAACATTTTAATTTTTACCATACAAAATGAAAGAATAGAACAAAGTTCGCCGGAACAGCTGGTGTTATATAACTGTTAGAACTATATTATATTATACAGGAACTGTTACATTAACTGTTATTACTGACGGATCAACATCAGATCAGACGGATTTCGATCAAACTTAAGTGGGATAAATCGGAATACTCTTGCTCTGTAACACATATTCTAAATTATTATAATCATATTTTTTTAAATAAAACACAAAAGACCACCTCGTAATTGGCAAACACAAATAAAACAGTAGGTCATTACAAATAAGACAGCTGGTGGTAGAGTGCTGTACAGCAATTTTGCGGGGCTCGCCTATTCCTACCTCCATATCTTCATATTATTCCGATTTGGGGGGTAGGATAGCACACACAATAGGCCTACCACCTCGGCCACAGGACAGCGTAACAGCATCTATGGTGTCTATAGATCACGGCTGTTTCTTACCACCAGGAGAGTTGTTCGCTGACCTCTCAAAAAAAGTAGACCTCCTTTTTGGATCGTTTTAAAATCTACAAGATATAAAACGTGTCCACATACAAAACAAAATGGAGTATTCTTTACAGACAATTACGTATGTTGACACATTGTATTTGCTTTTCTTGTTATCATTTTACCATTAAATTACAGCTAGCCTAACTACTACAGTAGTTCTATTTAAATTATGCGCTTCGGCTATATTCGTCAAGCTTCGGAAATCCGAATGTATTTTAAAGATATATAAAGAGTTGTTTTTTCACACAATTAATCATTTCGCTTAAATTTAGATTAGGTCAGCCAATTTAAAAATAAAAGTACGAGTATAAAGTGTAAAAAGTATAAATCCGAAGCGCATAATTTAAATAATAGTACTGTATGTTATTTATAGCAATTATGCAGAGTCCTACATGTTGTTAGTAGTAACGTAATATGATGACCGCCTCGTTGATCAAGTGGTTAGCGCATACTCCTTACTAAGCACACTGACCAACCGCGATGCTCGGGTTCGATTCCTGACTGGAGCAAGCATTTGAGTGATGAACATTTAGATGTCTGCATTTCCGGGTCTGGGTATTTATTAAATTTATTCTGGTATTTAGGTACTCTGTACCTAATTATACCTATGTATTAGAATCGTTGACTAACAACACCCATAACATAAGCATATAGTTTGCTTACTTTGGGCACCTTTGGGGTTAGATTCAATTTGTGTTACTTGTCCAGAAATATTTGTTTATTATATAATTATAATATTAATATGTTAAGCAAAAACTTTGGACCCCTCTTTAAGGAAATTGCGCGGATTTAGGAATATAAACTTTGGCACACTCATAGCTTATGTGTAGGAGAAGTGCAGAATGCTAATTTTTTTCAATAATAATGCTTATAAAAACCGTAAATGATCACAGATGGCGCACAAAATATGTTCATAATGTTTGGAAACAAAGTAGTTAGTTTTGATAAATGAAGATGGCGTTCAGTTGGCGATAGGCTTGTCACTTCGTCAAATTGTAGGACTTAGTTCCTTCAGCTAGTCGTGATTATGTCTCTCCGTACCTCTTCGGGGATATGAGCACGAAAATACTTCGTGAACTTTTTATACGAGTATAATAACTAACACTACATAAAACAATTAGTAACATTGGTCCTTTTGTTTGCCCAAGGGATTTTTTATAAGATTATGTATTGTTAAATAATTGTAAACGACTTTAAAGATATTAAATAAACTAAAATACTTATTACTATATTTAAGAGCAGAAAAACTGCAAAAATAGACTTGGACTTCATTGCTATGTGTGTACACAAAAATTTAATATTTTTCTCTATTTTCTTGGGATTTTCAGATACAGAGTTGATTGCAATGTGACCAACTCTAATACTACTAATAACAGGGTACTTTTAAATAAAACGAAATTCTTTAAAATTGATTCACAAATGACTGAGAAACCTATTAACGGAATAAAAAAATATGGAACTCCAATATATTATAACCTATTTTTAAACTCGGTCACAAACTAAAATTAACTTTCAGGAAATAATTAAATTTTCTAACACTATTTAAAATGAATGATGATCTCACAAAGACGTGTTTGGTTTGTCTTAAAAATAACAAATATCAAGGCTTATTCCGCTCAAATCACGCATATGTTACAAATATGTATGTTTTAATTATGATATTGGAACAAAGCTATACCCGCAACTTTGCCTGCGTTCGTATAAAATATATAATAATAATCCATAAGGAATATTTTTCATCACACGCCTCTTACTTGCTGCTTGATTGAAAAGTAGAGGGTTAATATCATTCTGAAGGGCTCGTTAAGTAGGTAGCTCTGAACTATTTTTTTATTATTATTTAGCCGTCCCGGCGGACGCTTAACGTTAACGGCTACTAACAGTTTGTGTGGATTAAAGCACTGTTTTTCTCATTTCACATTATAATTTCCACGTTTTTTTTTACTTTTTCATCTTTTTCTGACAATTAATATTATTCCAAAAAATAATTAGTAAAATGTTCTCACCAAATGAAGACTTGTTTTTATTTAAATAAGATACTATAGATATTTTAAAAGTTATAGGTATACATGGAGACAAATGTACATCCACAAAAAGTAACGAGTTTATGTTGCACGTTTATTGTTAATCATATATTTATTTTTAATGCAAATAAATAAATAAAAAATCCAAAAACCGTGTAAAGGTTTATTCGGGTGTAACCAGTTCACTAACAAAATAATGCATAAGTCCATATTAATAAATTAAAGAGATTACATTGAAAAGGTTACAAATTATTAACATTTACTACAATTTACCACAATGTTAAAATTTTACAAAATGATTCTCTAACTTTAAATTTTCGTATAATGTAATTATTAATACGTACGTTTAGTGTAACATTCAAATACATAAATAAAATACAAAACTAACTTTGATACGATAACTTGTAAAAAGGTTTTGTGCACTCGTAATAAGGCCGATGCAAACAAAAGTTTTTAATTATAAATAAATATCCCCAGAAAAATTACACAAATAGATCTTTCCTCAAACAAACAAATTATACATACATACAAATTTTCACACCAAGTCCCTTACGGGGCACGCAGAGAGTATCGAGTAAACAAATTATACGCTTCTATTATGGTTGTTAGTTAAATTTGAAATACTTAAACAGATATCAGTATACATTTAATAAATACCCAATCCCAGCCCCCCCGGGAAACGAACTCGAACCTCGCTAAAGGTGGGGAAGGTGGGGGGGTTAAAGGCGTACATTAAACCCTTAGGCCACCTATATTGTCAATTATTATTAACGCTAGTGGTCAATTAACTTTTTTCTTAGACAAAATCAGTATCCGAAAACAAAATTTATAGGCACATTGAAATTTAATTTAAAAGTTTCCTTCGTTTATATATGTTATAAAATAGCAACAAAAATGAGATCTGGATTAAAAAATTATCACAGCTGATTAGAAAATTTACTAAATATATAGTGATTAATGTTTACACCAAATTTAAATAAATTATAAAACTGAGTAAATATTAATTTTAAAATAGGCTTTTAGTGATTTAGTTTAAATATGCATTTACATATGAAAATAGCCCTTATTCAGCTTCCAAAGCAGGTTTTGTCTTTGTACGTCATTTGTACCTATTCGAACAGCATCTCGGCAAAATGTTAATAATATAATTATAAGAGAATCGATAGAACCATAAACTAAATCTGTTTTATTACACCTAAACTTTTTCTTGCATTTCCTTAATCCGAACTACCGGCGAGAAAGCATGATACCTCCGATTTTCCAATTGGTCCAATTTCCGTGAATATTTTTGTTTAAGCTGATACGGCCGATATGGTTCTTAACTACATTTATTTAGGTAAAGCTAGGTTAACATTCCTCATTCAAATCGCTTTAGTTTTATACAAGGGTCAATAGACTCAAAAACCTGTGTGATTTTATGAAAAGAATAATGAATTTTCCCCGTGTTGGTCCGGGCTCCTTTGCAGAATAGACCATCTGCTTTTCTTGCCAGTCAGCTCGTAAAAGGCGAGCATAGGCTTATCATCACTAATACCGTGACATCTGACTAGGTGGTAGAGTTTCGCAGCTATTCGCCCGGATTGGTACCACCGCCTTACCTATTCCTGCCGCCATAACGTCATGACGTGTTCCGGTTCGGAGGGTAAGGTAGCCGGTAAACTTACTTTTGTTCGAGGCCTAACATCCTGACCTCCGTTTGGCAACGCAGCATTACCATCTTTGGTGTCTCTAGGCGGCGTGAATTTCTTACCATGAGGAAATCCGTCTGCTTGTTTGCCTTCCTATAACATAAAAAAAGAATGTGGAGGAAACAATGGTGGTTTACAATAATAGTGGCATTTGGCACTCGATACGCTTTCGGCAACTCGATACACACAAAGCAATTTTGATGATTTTTAAGCAAGAGCTTTCCCGTTTATTCTATTTAAATATGACCAAGATCTGATAAGGTTTTAACATTTGATTTGCATATTTTAATGTAATACGAGTACGATGATGCGATACAAAATTAAAGTAAATTTTTAGTTTTCCTTATTTTTAAACTAAACAGAATCACGTTAAAAACATAGATGCAGCAGTTAAGGAAACTGATACTTAAAATTATTTTTAGCACATAAGCTGTCGTATAAATCAGAGGCATTTTAACAGCAATTTAATATGGCGCTGAAATTATACACATCTGTTATATCATCTTTAATGCCGTCGGCTGATTTTGCTCCTACGGTCCTTTGCATAATGGCGGTAATTTTATTGCGCACTCACTAAACTAATTTTTAGTTATCGCTATCGTCTTTCCAATGAAAGCAATAAAAAGAGACAAACCTCTTTTAGTGCTGTCAAATTAGTCCGTAAACGTCATACAGACGTTTAATCTATCACAAGGAAAAAGTTGATTAAAAACATCACAATTTGACATGTTCGGACTAATCTGACATACCTATCTAAAACGTTCCGTCTCTTTTGTTTATTTGTTTTATTTGTAAAAGATAGTAGGTATGCATCTAAAATAAGTTTAGTTTGTGGACAGCAGAATTACCACCATAGTCTCATACTGTAAACTAACCTTATGGCCCCATACTTATTCAGCCAGAAGAGCCAATCGCCGCACTCCCCCGTTCCATGATTGTTATGAAATATTGCGCTCTAAAGTAGATGTCGTAAGCGACAAATCACTGTTTTTGACACTATAAAAGTAATTTGAAAAAAAGTATAAAAACTGAAACACTTATCTTTTAGGTATAGTACTTATCTATGTTTATGTTAAATCTGGTGTCGATATTTCCATAATTGAAGTAGACAGTTGGGTTTTGATTTCAAAAAAGGGTTAACTTTTGATTTTTTTCTATCGAGCAAAGTGAAATGAATTGTGGGAAACTCTAGTCTTTTAAAGCATATTAATATATTAATGTTAATCTTGTGTATTTTTGTCACCAAGATCCATGATTGCTTTGCATGAAAAAAACATTATACTGTTGACGTATTTTAGCATACATGGACCCTTAATATAATTTATATGATACTTTCCATCGTCGGCCTTGGTAAAACTTCAAAATATTCATAATTTTAATGAGAAAACACTTGTGCTGTTTCATGTATCACCTATATTTTTTTATTTTATGAATAGCCTACCGGTAGTTTAAGTTTTAGCCCTAATGATGCTGTCATATGCGAAACCGGTAGGCTATTTATTAAATAATAAATTCACAATAATAATAATTAATATTTTAGAAGCATGCTGTCTAAAATAAGTTTAGTTTGTGTACAGCAGAATTACAATCTCATTTAAACTTCAATTCAAATAACCAATTGAAACATTTTTTTACAAATAACAAATTATTCGCTGAGGAAAGGCATGAGCTACTTTTAACCCCTGACGAAAAATGAAGGATGATATCAGTTTGATATAAGTGTGTGTGTCTATCAATGGCATCATAAATTTTAAGGGATGGGCAAATTTCGACACGGTTTTTTGTTTGAAATCTGATGTGATCGAGATGGTCACATGTAGGTTTTCTCGGGGGATATTCAAAATTTTTAATGTCATTTCGAAAGGTAGGTCATGATTGAAAGGTAGACCAGACCACCTTTATATATATTTATATAAATATAAAAAACTTTATATAAATTTGAACATGAACTGTCAAGAGGTTTATGAGTTATACTTAATAATACTAAATTTTTGTTATTTGCCTACACGATGTAGGTACCAAGTAGTGATATCGAAGTTAAATAAAATTATTATCCCGAGGAAAACACGGCAATAACTAGGTAGGTAGGTACATGCTAAATACATAAGTACAAAATTCGACGGCTAAATATACGTGTCCTATATACTTATTTATATATATTTCTTTATGAACATCCTTGTATGAACAATAATTATTAGCATTATTCAAGTGCCGTCACAATAACACATTCTGAGGGTATTCCAAAGGGTAGGTAGGTATCTAGCAGAAAACGGCAAATGACATTAAGTTCATTTTTCGTACAAACTTATTTATTGGTGTCTCTTTTATGTGAAAGGTGAGTGAAATAGAATAGAATTATAGACATTGTTTTAAAATTTTAAATGAAACACTTCTAAGTTTCGACTAAATCAAAAACATTTAAAACAAAAACTATAAAAGTGTATAAGAAAATAACAAAACAAAAATAAATAATGACATACCTACTTAAGATAAGAAATTAATACCGGAATGTATTAATTAAATAGTTTATGTGGTTGCTGTCCTGCGGCAGGACTATTAGGCCAACTGCGCAAGTATACCGCCTACCCAACGCTGCTGACGGGAACTTACAGTAACTTACCCCAGGCAAGTTACTGCACAGCACTCTGCCACCAGTGGTCTTATTGATGATGAACTACACTACCTTATCAGATACAGTCTACTTACTATTTGATAAGCACTTAAATTAAATAGTACTTTTTGTTGCAGCTGGCTAAAGGTGACATATGTTTAAATTTTCATAAAAACCACCTCACAACAAAAAAAAAGTTTTACTTTGTAGGTATCCAGCGAACTTTGTATCGCTTGACATTAACAACTAGGTACTAACAGTTTGAATAGATTAAAACATTGTTTTTCCTATTTTCCCAGTTTTTTCTTAAAAACCTTTTCCTGACAGTAAGTAACATAACAAAAAAAATCAGCATAATTGGTCATTGGTCCATGGTCATAACGGGTGGTGCTATAACTAAGAAAAATAGGGGTATTTTCATTTTTTATATGTGTGTACCTATTCCGACATACCTATAAAGTAATATATTCTTTTAGGTATTATTATATTATATTTTGAGACTTGAGTGGAAGAAGTCATTGCAAATAGAGATAAGCCTTCCTTTTTTGTTTATTACTTTTTTGTTTTGTTTTAAAATTTATTAATTTGAAAAATGATATAGGTACCTAATTCTTAAAGAATTCTTCTATAAGTTCGTTCATCCAAAACTAACATTTTCTGAGTATAACTTAGTTAATTTTTTACAGTTTTGACTAGGTAACTACATCCTAATTAATTTATTATAAACTATTTAATTAATACATTCCGGTATTAATTTCTTATCTTAAGTAGGTATGTCATTATTTATTTTTGCTTTGTTATTTTCTAATACACTTTTATAGTTTTAAATGTTTTTGATTTAGTCGAAACTTAGAAGTTTCTCATTTAAAATTTTAAAACTTCTCTATGTACATTTTAGCAAGGTAGGCAGGTATGTTTTTTAGATTAGGTTATTACCTACCAATATTTTTTTAAATGTATAAAAATTCATTTTATCTATTTAGCCTAACGATAGTAGGTACTTAGGTTTTTAACGATTAAACCAAAATCACTTATTATAAATTCCTACCTCATGTTATGTAGCTAGGTGTGCAGATATTCTGCCTTATCAAGAAATTGTATTGCAATCAGTTGTTCATCTAGGTATATATTTCTCAATGTTGTAACAATTAAGTTTCTAAAATCAATAAACCATTACCACATTAGCGTCATCATGAACGGCGTGGAGATCAATTTACCGATTACTTCAATCATCCACAATATCTCGCGAAATCCGACACGCATTAACTATGATAATTATCGATGTTTACTGTTGATAAACAAGCTTATTTGTTTTTCTATCCCTAATAGAAAATAACAGTGCCATACCCATCACTATCATTAGATAAATAACGTATTTGTGTGGAAAATAATAAAACACTTACAACATATGACTTATTTACCTCTTAATGGAATTCAGTGCAAAGCACAACTATAAACCAGAATTATTTATCCGGACAACTATGATTGATATCACACATAAATCGAAAGATTTACAACCGCACACCCGTTTAAAACCATCAACGTATAACAGTTTATTCATAGTGATGCAGATAATCGATTTTCAAAATATCGATTATGTCACAATGTCACGATAATTCACGAATGCGTGCTAGCGACTCACGAGCTGTTACACTACTGGTAATACAACATAAATTGGTACGTTCAAAAACGGTCCGATCCCGTCGCCGGAGGCTGTTTTACTATGAGTCTGTAATGTATTAATTCATGATTTGAGATAACTTTGTGCAAACATGGAGCACTGTCGTGGGATCGAGACATCGAGGTTTTTTCTGACACGTGTGTCGTATTTTTATTCTTCTATACGTTTGGGCTTGCGGCTATGTTATTGCAATAGTGATTTAAAGATTCTATGAACCTTGATCACTTATGAAATTAGGCCAATAAACGAGATAGTAATTATTATTCATTATGCCCAAGCCAATGTTTTTATATTGGAATAGTAGTCAAATAAAGACTTAATTATAATGGTAATTGAGTTTTGAGGCTTACATTTACAGTTTTACAATGCTATTTTAAGGGGTCCGTACCCCAAAAGAAAAAAAAATGTGTGTGTGTACTTATCTACACGCGTTAGAAGTTATACTTATTCGGCGTAATAAAATAAAAATCTTTTTAAAAATTTTATCTTTTGCCTTATTTTACATTTGTAGACAAAATGACACTAACCATAGAAAAAAGGTATTTAATACATTAAAAGTTTTATTATAATGCATTATTTAGTTAAATAAAGTTTATTTAATATTTAAGGTACCTTTTTTTGAAAAACTAAAATGTTATCTATAGCTAACTTCGTCATGTCGGTTTTTCGTGACGGTGTGCGCGCGCATCGTAAAAATTTACCCTCATCATTTTTTCCTAACGCGCCAAAAGAAGTATAATTTCAAAAAATAGCAACCTATGAACTTCTGGCCGTCAAGTAAGAATCTTAAATTTGGTATGAAGCAACATCTTAAAGCACACATTAAGAAAAAAATGCGAAACACGTAAATTTTTATGTACTCTACCCATTTCATTGTTTTTTTTTTTTATTTCTAAGCAATCTCCATTTCAATCTTCTCTTTACCTTCCTCTTTAGACCAAGTGTCATAGATTTCGACAAGTTACTTAACGAACGTAATCTATACCAACTCATGGTAAAGCCTTAGAGTCTTTAGCATGAGTTTGTATTTCATTTCATCATCATGTGGTCATTAAGGGACCACAGAAAAGAACATTACTACTTACCTACCCTTTCAGCTCCTGGTAAGTGAGGTAGGTCACGACAAACGTTTCTGCTATTATATGACAGTTTAGATGACACAAAACTCTTTTTTAACAAAAAATCATTTAGGTAATAGGTAGGTACATAGGTAACTAATTAAAATTAGAGCAACGGCATTTTAGTTTTATTATTCTATTTAATTTTTTTATTATTATCTGTAGAAATGGAATTTGTAACTAAAACAATCGTACAAACTTCCAGATGGTAAGAAATACACGTCTCCTATTAATAGCGCGCAAAAGAAGGGCGGCGTTAACCTAATTGACTTACAGACGCACTCAGAGACGACAATTAACTTCAATGCATCCTTAAGTCATAATTTTGTTCAGAAAATGTCGACTTAACGACTGATTAAAAGATATTTGACATCTCTGAGTGCGGCCAGCGGTTTTGCGCAAGAAACAAGAAAACATCAAACAGTGATATTTAAAAATGACATAAATAGATAAACCAGTGGTACTACGAGTTTAGATCCAGATGAGCCGCCGCATAACTTAACCAGCTATCACGGTCACGGTTCTAGTTACAAGCTAACGTTTGACCTGTGTGGCTAACCTTTTTTTCTGGCTACCAACCAGCTGTCCTATATTCTTCAAATAAGGATTCTCTTTCAAAGCAATTAGAAAGTTATACTAGCGGCCAGTGCAGAAAAATGGCCCAAATCAATTCTAGTCTAACGCACCTTTAGCTTGTAACAAAATGTTCTACGTCAATAATTGAAGTTTAGGCCAGAATAATTAAAAAGATAAGTGAATGAAAGCCATAGCAATAAAACATGAAAACATTATATAAGGACAATAAATAGAAATGGAAATATTTATCAATTTAATCTGTTTTTAATGATTTTAACACTAATGTATCTTGTTTATGACATCCGTAATGTTAAGTGTCTCAATTTAAATAATGTTTGCGGCATGTGTAAAAAGTCATGTACTTTTAATTGAGTTTTTATTACTAATCAAATTGGACCAATCTAGGTAATAATTTATAATTAATGCTCCTGCCAAAAATCAAACCCGAGCCACATCTATAATTGGCACTATAATTCATGTACGCAGAGTGAGCTAGCTGACTAAACTAATACGTGGAGCAATAATAAAAGAAAATTATACAATAAATACTTAATAAACTTGTAGCATTAGGTTTTTTGTAATTTGCATATTTTATAAAGCGACTAAATTTTAGTTTCGCACAAAGTTGATAATTTATAGATAAGGCGGGCACTGTCAGTAAACCTACATCAGCGAGGATCAAAATAAGACAATTACCGTCGGGTAAAGGCCCTAAAAACTACAAGGTACGTTAAAAAATTATCGGCTGAGATGGAACCTGACTCGTTTTATAAAGTAAAACAAAATATTATTTAAACCCAATTCGTCTTATCAATAACGAATAACCTAACTGGACTAACGTAGGAGTTAAATTTAGTTAATATTATAGACTGTATCACATTGTCATAAAGACTATAATACCAGGCTGAACCGTGAAGTGAACTTTACTCCGTATTTATTAAAAAGATGAAATAGGTACTGAGGAGTTTCAGAAAATTTATCCCTATACCTACTACAAAACTTCATTAATATTGTGTGGAAATATTGCACTACTATTGCTTGAATCAGTCAGAATTATTAAAAAACTTTGCACTACTTTCATTATTTTGAATTTTTTTGTTTGAATAGTTTTATAGTAGGTATATTTTGTAATCGCTGAGAATGAATGTATGGTACACAATTTCATGAATACGCAAAATCTGGGAGGTTACGTCTCGTCCACTCAGTATCTTTTAATTTTTGTTTGTTCTTTTATGCAAACTCTAGTACTGGCACTCGAAGTGGTAGGAATATTGATAGTGTCTGCGCGGTCTACTAGATTATCTTGAGCCGATATCTCATACCATAAAAGCGATATGTAAAAGGCGAGTGCGACTGAAAATTCAATATAGCAAATATGGTGAAACCAGTGCGGTGCTTTGATGTTTATGCAAAGGCCAGCTAGCTGCCAAACAGATAATCAAAGAAACGATTGACGTCGACAGGATCTGCTGTTCCATGACCAGGAAAGGTATAAATACCATTCTTGCCTTGTTTCGTTTCTATTTTAACTGCTATGAAGTTTGATACCATGTCACTACTTGAATATGAAACTTTCTAGTTTCTAGAACCTTTTGAATCATATATGAAAAAACTCGTCATTAAAGTCGTTTCCAAAGGGATATCCAGGATATCCTAATGCGTTTTTTTATTTTATAACCCAAGTGTTGACAAGCGTCTAATCTATATTTTTGATGTAATTATTGTCTGTTCGTCTGTTGATGTTGACCTTAAAATTGTGCTCGAATAATTTACTTTGTGGTTAAATAATTAAATTATAATAATTATTAGTTAAAAGCTTGGTACCCACTTCAAACCTATTAGTAAATAGCACATACAAATAATATATAGTATATAATTAATATTAAATCTTTATTATTTTTTTACTTTTTAGTTTCGAAATCGGTTTTTATTAACGCAGTCATTTTTATTTAATACTTTTTAGTTTATTGCTGATACGGTTTATTTTAATAAAAATAAACATCGAGACAGGTGAAAGTAGATAAAAAATGCTCACATAATAAAACCTACCAATCCGAATCAATTTTTATGGTATTAATTCAAAACTATTACGCATCAAACAAACAAATAATTACGTAATTCGTTTCAGAAACCTCGGAGAAATCGGTGTACAGACGAGTACATAAAATATAATACCGGCCGAATTGAGAACCTCCTCGTTTTTTTAACTCGGCTAAATAGGTACATAACTACTTTTATAAGCGCAATATCTAAACCATATCATTCAGCTTTTTGCGACCTAAATTTCTTTCCCTACGCAACACCGCACCAAAATTTTAAAAGACAAATGTAAAAAAAAATAATTAAATATAATGTCGGATAAAGAAATATCTTAGTAACGATAATTGGTCAATAAATAAGGCTAAAGCTGCCATCGGTCTTTAAATCGGTCACGTCATCGTGGTATTCAGAATGTGAGGAAATTAGGGACATATTTTTTTTATTTAATCGCAGTTAAACGGCACAAAATTAACTTTATTCACAGGATAAGTAATACTTTTTGCTAGT
The DNA here is from genome assembly GCA_002245505.1 of Calephelis nemesis. NCBI lineage: Eukaryota > Metazoa > Arthropoda > Insecta > Lepidoptera > Riodinidae > Calephelis > Calephelis nemesis. The sequence continues at coordinate 286,914 of NJDD01000716.1, read as the reverse complement.
ACTATAAAGTATTTACAAAAGTTACCTCTGTATGTTTGCCACTAAAAAGAAAAGTGTTAAAGAAAAAAAAATGAATTTAATATAAAAAAACACAAAGTGAAAGATTCCGTTCAAACAGATAGGTCATGTGAAAATAAAAAGTCATCTCAATCTGGCTACCTAAATTTGGAAATACATGGAAGTTCTAATCATTTTTGAAAATTAAAGGTTAATATAAATTATAAAAACAAAAAAAAAATCAGGATTTGAACTTGTAAACTATCTCTCTCAAGTCGATGAAAGTTAAGCGTGATTCGATAGATCTGCTTATCTTTGTCAAAAGCAAGTGAAAGAAGTAACGGTAGATACCATAATTACTAAACTTAAAACAAAAAAGCATTTATTTTAAATTACCTTACCAATATCAACCACATAACTGTTTTATTTTTATTTGTAACATATTTTTAGATGTTTTCGATAAAGCAAAGGAAATGATTTATTATAAAAAGTTGTCATTAGCCACTCACATATTTAGTATAATTTCATTCTTGAAATTTTAATTTTAGAACAATCAAAACCATTTTTCAATTAACTAAAATGAAAATTGAAAAATGCAGCATGTACCTACCTATATAAATATTATTCATTTATCTCTTGTACAGAGAACAATAGAATGGCAAATATTGAATAGAATACCATATTGTAACATTTATGGATAATCTCTGAGATACTGTATATTCAAAAGGTCGCTTGTCTTACGTGATTAAAATTAGTATTAAATAATGCTATACATAAACAAAACTTTTGACATTTATAAAATAGGCTGCTTAGGAAATTTAAGGCTTAGATGGTTTGTCGTATCTGATAAAGTAAAAAAAAATGAGCTTAACGTCGGTCTGATTAAAAAGTGATGTCATAAGTTTATTTCTGTGTGTGTGTGTCTGCGGCTTCATAATTTTTAACCTAATGGACCAAATTTGACGCGATCCATTGCCTTTAGTTTTGCCGAGAATTAATTAATAACTAGCGGCTCGCCCCAGCTTCGCACGGTTATAAAATATACATAAAAACCTACCTCTTCAATAATTTTATACAAAGGGACATAGGGAAGGAGAATGCGACTTTGTGATATACTATGTAGTGATTACTTCTTTAAAAATCCATTTTTTGTGGTCAAAACTATGGTTGTATATAATATGTTAACGGTTAGCGAAAGGATTGATTTAATATGATAGAACTTGGTGTCTTCGACCATTCGTGGGTGCTCTGGTTGGGCCTCTGCCTATCACTTAGGGGAAAGAAGCGTGAATATACTTTACTTCGACAATCTAATTAGTATGTAATTTAAAAATTGGTAATAGTTGTCCAATCAATATAAATTCACAAATAAGTAAGTATTAATATACATAATATATACCTAATTACGTGTCACGTAGTTTGTCTATGGACTACTAAATTACTTAACTGATTTCAATCAAATTTTCACACCGTGTGTAGTTTGATCTAACACGAAAGATAGAATTGGTCACATCTCAATTTATGTAAAAAAATACCATACGAGCGAAGCCTACATAAATGTGATGATTACAGAGCACCCACTAGCCCAAAACACTAAGTGTCACACCTAGTGGCAAGCCTATCGCCAACCGGGTACATACCTATTAGGTAAATCCTGGACGATGCTATTTTTATTACAAAATTAAAAATACACATTTTCTATTTTTTTGTTGCCCAACCCGGAATCGAACACGGGACCTACGCAGTCAAGTACAACGGCGGGCCACTAGACCACAGAGGCGCTACATACATAGATATACTAAAATAGATTCCAGTATAGTTTGAATAAACATCTATACTAGGAAATACTGACATCTAACTTAATCAGACAAATGTTTTTCTCTGTCGAAAATCGAATTCGAGGGTCATCAATGTTCAGTGGCCTAAGGCCATCCATAAAATAAGTTATTGTTTATAATTAACTAAATGTATCATTAACTTTACCTGAAATAATATATGCGACTCCAATTTCCAATTTGCATGATATCGAGGTTCAAAAGTAACCCTACAGAACACAGCAGCTGGGGTCAATGACCTAATGGCAGGGTACGAAAACAGAAGTGGTACCATCGTAGTACCGACATTGGCAATTCCAAAACTATATCAATATATTTTAAAATAAATCTATACATATCGGTATATAAAATAAAGTCGTATTAGTTACACAATTTATAACTCGAGAACGGCTGAACAGATTTGACTAAAAATTTATACGGAGGAAGCTTAGAACCAGGAAACGGACTTATGACACTACTTATTCCATTTGATTATGAGGAAATCAGGAAAATCAAAATTTATTTTTTATTAACCATACAAACTGAATGTTTGGAACGAAGTTCGAAAGACCAGCTCGTTTATTATAAAAGTCGATTTATTTAAAAAAAATACATATCCGATTGTGTTATCGTGGTAAGACTTGAGCTACATATAATTCTACTAAACTCTTCCTCCTGCGTGGCTAAACAGGAGGTCTACATTACAAGCTCAACTTTCTTTCTTCTTTCGAGGTAGTTTGATATCATGAATATGAATACCAATATTACCATTACGTTAAGTACAAAACCAGTATATTGATGTCCAAGTTATAAACATCTAAATTAATTGCCTACTTAAGTGAATACAAAATCGCTAAGACCCATTTTGTGTTTCTAGAAATAACATTTAACTTTAGAAGTTGATTAGTATGGAGTAGGCTATTAATTTTTTTATTTTAATTATCGATATTGGCCAAAGCTACTCCTGTGTATTAAATTATTTAGCTCTACTGCGAAAACCCGTTTAGGTAAAGGGGAAAATTTTAATTGTGATTTCATGAACACTTTATCTCGATACCTAAATGGAATCTCTAGTTTTCTGACTTTCTCCTCACATAAACAATATATCAAACCAATACACTTTTGTATTTATGTTAGTAAGGATTTATTTGCGTAACTCAAATAACAATAACCATAAGATCTATTTCCTAAACTATTTTTAATTATTTTTGTGATTGTTTGTATTATTTGTAATGCGTGTACATGTAGAAATGAACCTCAATACCAAATGCTTGCCAATATTTAGTAAGCTGAGACTTTAATTATCATGTTTTAAACGGAACATTTGAAGTACTAAAAATGTTTTTAAAGTACCACAAGAATTTCTAAGATTTATTTTGAAATAATGATAATGAGTTGGAACTAAATAATACTTACAAATGATGATAAGTGATTCTTGAAAATGCTTACCTGAAACCAATAATGCATAATTTAGCAAATAAATAACTTAAAAATGGCTTATATTAGTATCACCGCCTTTTTAGACGATCTGTCACTATTATTTGTTAAGAGGAGAATTGTGAGATGTAGTGCCGCTGAGACAGGTAGTGGTCTTGAAAGTGTGAACAACATGTGTAGCTTTCATAACGATTGCATTGTCTCGTGACACAAAATATTTGAGAAACAAAGTGTCCCCAATAAAACCATGTTTATAGTTTTTGGAAATGTGCTATATCTTAAAAACTCCTAAATACATCTCGTTCAAACCAATTTTTAATATACGTTTTCAGACCTGTGTGGACCTCCCATTTTAAAAGTAAGAGGGGGATCTGGCACGTATTTTATCGCTTTGGAGTAGTCTATCTTTTATGACGATTAACTTTAACCAAAAGTGGTTTTAGAAACCTGAATATAATTTTTACAAACCTGTTTTTAAACCTCTCACATGTGTAAGTTTGAACGTAACATATCTAGCTATCAAATTTCAACTACATAATCCAAATAGTTTGAAGATTTAATTGGCTCTGACATACAGATAAATTGTGTTTATATTTACAATTAGTCAATAATATCGAAATACGACGTGGCAGTTGTGTCTGATAAAAATCCACTATTTCATCTAACTAAAATTGATAATACCAAATACACCCCTTAATGATAACATCATTCTGGTATTTCAAGGTTACGAATCTTTTTATATGTTTACATTCAAAGAGTCACAATTTGAAAAATCAAGTTTACCGGATAGCCTAATTCCCAAACAAGATTGAACAAATGAGGAGCACAGAGATTGTAGCGCCAGAGTCTTGGTGTTAAATAAATATATTTCTTTATGTTTTGTATTTTTCTAGTAGTATCATTATAACCTATAACACAAGCGTGTAGTTTGCTTTAAAAAAGCAATTTGTGGTTCTAAACACATTTATTGACGTTATTATTTTTATTATTTGACATAAATTAAAAATATGAAACGGCTTCCATACTATCTAAGCCCGGCTCACGCGCAACGTCTATCTATAAATCACGCACTGACACATCATATATCTCTCACTACCAATATTGTTTTATATCAACATTCAACACCCACAACCACTCACATTCATCATTGATATTCCCTCTTTTTCAACATCACTCTAGGTACCCAGAGTCTTAAGAAAGTATCATCCTTTTTAAAGATTAAGACTTTTAAATTTTTACGTACTAGATAATCTTGCACTGAAGATCTTTTATCAGTTTTTGTTTCAATGTATCTGTCGCCACAACGCAAGTGGGAATCGACAGCCTCCATGTTCTGGTTTGGACCCGAAGGATAAGGTAGCCTCAGCACTTGCACAAAAAATGCAACATCCAGGTCATAAGACAGCGACGTACAGTTTCTATAGGCGATACTTTGTCTCTTACTATCAAAAGAGCAGCTCATACTATAAACCGAAACTGACTACATTTGTAATAATCAAGAGTATTTATAAATCGTCAAAATTTATTTAAACTGACTACAGGTTCGGAAAGTAGTCTTTAAGAAATAGGAATTTTTCTCTGACAAGAAATCTCACAGTTGCGCTTTTGAAAAATAATGCTTAAATCCATAGGTATCTAAACTTTATGGTATGGGGCCTCAGGAAAATGTGCAATCAACGTCATGGTGATCTTGGACTTTGTCTACTAGATGGTGGAGAATAAGAAGTGTTCATGTGATGTTTATTTTTTAGCGGTTCGGGTAGCGTCTAAAAGCTAAAAAAAGTACAGCGACATGACATCGTCCGCGAAGATATTTTATTTATCAGATATTAATAGTGTTACTGCTTAATTTGTCCCCGATGATAGAAATATGCCAACCAGAGAGTTTACTGTAATGGCTAATAAACATAAATATAGACTTTTGAAAGTTTCTGACGCTCTCATTTCCGTACGCGGTCACGCTTAACTCGTCAGAATAATAAAATACATATGCACTATTGGCATGTAATAAACCTACCACATTTTAATCTGACATGCTTAAGTATAATAGTTTTCACAGGAACCCGTTGTGGGAATTAAAAACAGCCTATATGTTAGTCCAGGTCACAGTCTATCTGTGTTGCAAATTTCAGACAAAATCGTTTAGCCATTTGAGCGAGAAATAGAATACTCACAAACTTTTGCATTTATAATATTAGTAGGATTTGATACATAATACAGGTAAGTCTCAATCCCATATCATAATCTGACGAGACTGAGTAGCTGCCCAAATCGCCTCTTGGCCTCCCCTACCATTATGATTATGTTCACATCACAGTTAGGTATCCACTATCCATTGCAAAACCACAAATCAAATGCACTACTCGTTTCATGAGGCTTAACTAATAGGAATTTGAAAACACTGTTTATGCGTTACACGCCGTTGGAACAAGGAAATAGAAAAGGATTGGGTTCGATAATATCAGCGCATTCGCAAGCAAGCTTATCGCTTTGACAAATTACGGATCTCGTAACTTGCTGACTAAAATGGCTTTATGTGACGCATCGATGATGCCATGGTATTGAAGCGGAAAAGCGCTTTTTAATTTGAATTTCCAAACAATTATTTGCTAGAATAACCTAGCGAAAATCTCTTGTTAGGGTTTGATTATGTTTCATTACTTGACAAAAACGTTCAGAAATTAAACTGAGATTTATTATGATTCAATGAAGTATCATCATCCATTAGCTGAATTCACAATTGATAGAAGAAGTCGTTACTTTACGTAAATCCACACTTGAATCCAAATAAAATTGATTATTTATCTGCTCGATCTTCGTGGAGTGCAATCAAATTCTCCTGATGATGCTTTGTTTACGAAGCGAAACCTACGTTTAGTTTTTAGTAGTGTGTGTATTGTGTAGTGTAGTAGTGGGTGCTAATAAAACAGTTTAGTGGTGTGTGTTATGTGGAGCTGGATATATTTGGGAGTTTTGGCTTCCGGTAAATCCAATTCATTCATAGAGCACTATTTTGCCTGTTTTGTCACGCCATAATACCTACGTATTTATTAATTTTATTTGGATTTGAATTCACAATGTCAAGGCACTCGATGTAAAGATAATATACCTAATTTATTCAAAACTACAGAAGCATTTAACACCTATCAATTGTATTTTTTAGTTGCAGATAATGTCAATTTGGCAATGTTTTAAACGTTATAGTTTTAGTTTCCAGTTGCATTTTATATTCACAATTCTAAGTACCCAAATATTTATATATCTTAATACATAATGTAAGATTTCCTTAAAGCGCTAGATTTGTGCTTAAAGCGCTAAGTTTATAGCGGGAATAGCTATGTTCGTAGTAGTAGCACGAGCTGTTCTATCAGAAATCGTAACTGTTGATATGTGTAGAGGGCGCCATTAGCATAAATAAAATGCCATCTATGGGACAGCAAAAAGGTGTATTTTTTCTCTGTAAGATGGACACAAGGGACACAGAAAAAGCAGCTATCCATATTTAGATAAAAATATGGAGCTACTGTCGAGGAAAATGGAGCTCGCGGAAATGTAAGATTGGAAATCGAACTGAATAAGGTAAAAAGTTGGATGCTACAAAAACTTTAGGAGGGTGCTAGTGATACGCTGTTTGGTCCATAAATTTTCATTTACAGCAAGCACAAAATATTTATTAGTATTTTAGACCAAGTGGACACTGTCTTTATAACCACTTCATCGAGTATCAAATTTGTTTTGCAAATAAAGCAAATGTAATATAAATTTATAAATTCTTAATAGATTCATGTAGAAAGTTACACCCTTTTTTGCAACTTTACATTTTTCCCCGTGTTGGTCTGGGCTCCTTTGCAGAATACACCATCTGCCTTTCTGCCAGGCACCTCGTAAAAGGCGAGCATAGACTTACCGTCACTAGCACTGTGACACCTTACTCGGTGGCAGAGTTTATTACCACCTTTGATGTCTCTAGGCGACGTGAATTTCTTACCATCAGGTAATCCGTCTGGTTGTTTGCATTCCATTAATATAAAAAATAGTAGTCTGCAAATGTTCTTGAAATTTGCTAGTATTTGATACAATCAAGCGCGGATAGACACGCATTTATCTATATATATAAAATTTCCATTTCGCGTGGTTACCAAATCACACCTGAATCGAAGGAACAGTTTTGCTAAAACTTTTTTGTTGTGTTAGTTATTGTCAGGATAAAGTTTGTATGAAAAAAAATGAGAAAATTGCAGGGAAAACGGGAAAAACGATGCTTTATTTCATACAAATGTTAGTAGCTGTTAATTTCAAGGAAATCGAAGTTCGCCGGTAGGATAGCACAACATAATAAAATAAAATTAGCAAAGAGTAGAGTAGAATAGTTTAGAATATAAAATAATAAAGTGGAATATAGTAGAACAGAATTTCTTAGAATAAATAAAACACACAACCTTTTTCACGGCTAGACCCACGCCTGTCGAGTTTTTGATATTTTATTACCTGCCTACATAAATAGATCAAATATGTAAACCAGATAAAAAATATTGTTTGACAGAAACTCATATCAAATAATTTCAAATCAAAAATTCTATAATTTATATACGAACATGCTTTATTAATAAAAAACTTGGGCATAGTTTTTTTTCACTGTTTAGTAGTAGGTAATTTCTTCGTAGTTCGTAATGGTACCAGCAGAATTCTAGCTTAGGTACTCCCTGTCCTTACTTTCTAAACAGTAATCAGTTACAAAAATCAAAAAGGAAAGGAACGTTTCGCAATATTCACTTCATAAATAAGATACTAGAGTTACTCAGACCTACTAGGTATATTTTAACTTAACCAACTTCATTTTACTGAAATTTTGAAAAATTACTAGTATACGCAGCTATCTAGATTGCTTGAAATCCATTAGATTGAGATACATTATTAACATTGGCCGTATGTCAGTAAGTTTATGTATAGGTGTTTTGTAATATTTTCAATGGATAGTAATCCGGTCAATTTAGACAATCATGACCCTTGCAAAAATTCCCAGAAAGCTGAAATTTTGTATAGATTTTCGGGACAACGTTGCAATGAAATGTTGAAAAGTCCCCATCGATCACATGTCTACAATTTTTTTTATTCAAGGTCAGAATCAGAATCAGAATAATCTTTATTCACATGAACCATACAAGTGGTATTTGTGCGCATCGACATTTTTTTTTAAACTACCACCGGATCGGAATTACAAAGATTACAAATATGGGTTTTTTAATTTTTTTAGCGAAAAGGCTAGTTTTATGACAAAGTATGTCAGACAAAAATTGTAGCTTTTTTTTAGCTTTTTTTCATAACACTAACCATTTTTGATAAAAAAATATTTTCTTACGCTGTATTGTCTATATGTACATGTTTCCTGGTAATACAGACGATAAAAATGATGGTAAGCAGAAGCCGCGGTTGTAGAGGAAGGCAAGCTAATTGCACCCATTTTTCATTGTGCGTTTGTTTTGCAAAAGATAATAACAGCGTAAATTTTGTAATTTAAAAAAAATTGTAAAATTTGTAAAAAAGAGCAAGGACGAGCTTATTTTATCATAAGACCGTTTCGCTGAAAAATTAAAAAAAAAACATTTTTAGAAGCTTTGACCTTGAATAATTTTTTTTGCAAACATGGGATCGATGGGTACTTTTGACAATTTCATAATACATAGTGGTGTCCCTAACATCTAAGTAAATTTTCAGTTTTCAGGGAATAATTGCAAGGTTACCACTATTTTTTAGCTAAATTGACCGGGCCATAGGTGTCGCGTTCTTCGACGATTTTATGATAAAGCTTTGATTAAACTGCTTCTAAATAGTATAAACGAAGGCGCTGTAATAAAAATGCCAAACAATATGTACTAGCGCCTTCAAAAAATAATATACCAATTCCACTAACATACAAAATGCAGTCACTTAGCAAAGGCACTATTTAAACGCATTGAGAAAATATTTTTTGTGGTTGATCGCAGGTTTCAGTTTGTATTTGGACCATAAAATCTAGTTTCGGCTACGTCGTTCGGCAAACTTCGTCGATAACTGGTACTCTGCTCAGTATCTATTTAGCTTATATAATATACTAGCCAAACCGGCGACTTTCGTATAACTATACGTTGCTAACATTTGTTTGTATAGGGTAAAAATTAAATTATTGTTTTCCCTATTTATGGTGCAATTTTCCCGGTCTTTTCTCCCTTTGAACTTTAACCTGGCAATAACTATCAAAACAGAAAAATAGCAAAGTTGATCCATTCGTTCACGCATGATGAGATAGATGACCAAGGGGAATATGAATTTATTTTTATACTAGAACCTCTAGAAAAATACATATCTAAGATTAATATTTAGTATGTAACTAAATAAAAATGTTACATCCGTACTTATTTGATTATCTTTTTATTTCATTTCATCTATGTAGCTGGCTGTAGGTGTGACTACGAAAAATTATAGAAAAAGAAATTGCAACGAAATGTTTAGATAAGTATCAATCTTGGCAAAAATTGAGAACAAGGCTGAAAGTTCTGGTTTGGTTTCGGTTTCGGCTGAAAAACCAGTTTCAGTCGGACACAAAAAAATACGTAATCAGAAACAACCTTTTCATAATTCTGAGGAAACGTGTTCTCCTGTACCATAAAGCAGTCTTAGTATCATTATATTATATTGTCTTTGGTATTATTAAGTCTTATTCTGTCATGGACCTAACTCTGATTTGCCACTCTGTCTACAAAAGCTGGGTTTGGCTATAAACATTTTTACCCACGACAAGATTAGATTTAAAATTTACCATTATTAAAAATTAAATAAATACTTATTGTGTTTAGGTTACTTTCAAATCCAGCATGCATACATAAACTTGCATAAAATTTTATGATGATAAATCAGAATATGTTTTGTTTTTTGAAGTTAAGTATACCTACTTCTTTTGGCGCGTTAGGAAAAAATGATGAGGGTAAATTTTTACGATGCGCGCGCACACCGTCACGAAAAACCGACATGATGAAGTTAGCTATAGATAACATTGTTTTTCAAAAAAAGGTGCTAACAAAGTAAGGACATCTACGTATGTTTGCGTGAGAACTGACAACTGTATTCACAATATTTCTTTATTTCTATGGTTAGTGTCATTTTGTCTGCAAATGTAAAATAAGGCAACAGATAAAATTTTTAAAAAGATTTTTATCTTATTACGCCGAAGAAGTATAACTTCTAACGCGTGTACATAAGTACACACCCTTTTTTTGGCAAAAATCGGTAAACAAGCACGTGGCTCCCCTGGTGATAAGAGATAACCAAGGCCACATATGCTATAGGTGTACGAGTATATTCTATACTGTGGAGGAGGTGTTAGGCCTAATGTGCCAGTCACTGTCCCAACTTCTAGACCAGAACATAACACTGACATTACGGCGGCAGGAATAAGTAAGGCAAAGGATCCCTACCCGGGTAATTTAACAAGCACGTGGCTCCCCTGGTGATAAGAGATAACCAAGGCCACATATGCTATAGGTGTACGAGTATATTCTATACTGTGGAGGAGGTGTTAGGCCTAATGTGCCAGTCACTGTCCCAACTTCTAGACCAGAACATAACACTGACATTACGGCGGCAGGAATAAGTAAGGCAAAGGATCCCTACCCGGGTAATTTCTTGCACAGCACTCTACCTCTAAGTTGATAAATTAGTCTTTCCCTCTTGTAGTTTTGTAATGACCCGTCCAGATGGATACTGTAGCCTTAACTTATTCATGACGAAACTTCGTGTTACGTTAAAAGAGTAATAAATAAATAAATAATTAATATCCCTGGACAAATTACACAAATTGAATCTAACCCCAAAGTAAGCAAATTATAAGTAAGCAAAAGGAAATTCACTCATGCAAGGAGCTTAACATCCAAGCTTTTTTTTTACCTTAATTAAACATAGTTCATAAATATTTCCTACTATCAAGGAACTCGTTTGCGTGTTCGCCTTGCAGTTAAAATACTAAATAAATACTAAAATCAATCTTGAAATAAGTATTACTTAAAAAAACAAAAGCTGATGATTCCACAGATTTATCTGCTTTAATTAAGTAGGGCGACTTGGATGATCGATTGTTGTAAATTAAAACAACAAATTAAAAATGAGTTAGTATTTTTGAGTATCTCTGAACCTGTTCAGAGAAGCAGTGGTATTTTTTAGTCCCATAGTGATAGGTGGTAAACGTTGTTTTATTAGTAATTGAAAAAACAAATTTTGAGTTGCCCAAACTCCAGACCTTATGTAGTCAACGCCATCGCTGGATAACTAGACCAGAGGTAATCAACAAGTTCACTAAAAATTAAATTAATTAATTGTATTCAGAAAAAAATCCTAGTAAACATCATATATGTTTTTTTTTAATTTTTGTTCTGCTACGGATTGAAATTTCTGAAGCTGAATGCATTTTTTCGTTTTCACCAGCTTAATAAACCTTCATTTTGATCTTAATATTATTTTTCGTCATATTAGTTGAAATTAACTTTTACCATGACCTTACTTATATAAAGAGTGAAAAAAGTTGTGCATAGAAGCAAAGCGAAAGTGCCTGCGATATTTTTTGCAAGCAGCGCTTTTTTCATTAAAAATTTGGATTTAAGTTCCACAGAGGCTCTACTATCCTAAAGGTTGGTTGTTTTTACTTAAGGAGTTAATGGCAGTTATTGTTGGGTATCCATACATATAATAAATCTGTAGAAGGGTGAATTCTGTACATTGAAAATATTGAAAAAATAAATAGCATTTGGTATCGATCCAGTAACACCCCCGTTACTGGATCGATACCGAACCTAAATATGTGATTAAAAATTTTTTTATCTGTCTGTATGTTCAGGCATCCCGTGAAAACTAACGGTTCGATTTCGATGAAACTTGGTATAATTATATCTTATTATCCTGGGCATAAAATGGGATACTTTTTATCCCGAAAAAAACTTAGAAATAAATAAATCTTAATTTTTCAGTTTTATCACGATAAGACCGACATCCGCGCGGACGGAGTCGCGGGCGGAAGCTAGTTTTGAAAAAAGTCATGAAGCACGGCAATGGTTAAATCGCCCAAGTTGACCTTTGTCTTATGAAGTTTTTTCTGAAAGTCAATAATTAGTTAGTTTCAAGAATTAATAACCCAAAAGTATGTATTTTTCTGGAAAAAAATATCTAATCTTGTAAATGAAGAACACAGAAAAACCTTCCTTCCTGCCAAAACTAAGCACTTCTGTACCGGCCAAACCAGCAAAAGTACATAAACAGAGAATACTGAATTAGTAATGACTGTATTTTCTCCTTCAAGTTGGTCATCAAGGCGCAATCTTATCATCTTTCGCTGACGAATAAAAATAGGAAACAATACTGTGTTCAGCATAACTCTTTAAGATTTTGTGCTGGTAACTTTCGTGAAGGTTTTTATAACTGCTTCAAAAAGATATAATAAATTTTCCTAGAAAAATGAGTACTTTTTAGGTTGTTTCATCTTAAAACTTTCAAATTTTGTTTTTGACAAATTTATTAAGAACCAACTTTCATTAAGCTACAACTTTATTTGTTTGGGTAATTCGGCACCTTACATATTTCTATTTATTGTTTAAAAGCTATATTGGGTTTTTACCTATATGAAATAAAAATATCTATTTTAATTCAAACCGAATTCAAAACTAAAAAGTAAAAAATAATAAAGATTTGTTATTAATTGTATACTTAGCCTTAAACTAATAAAATTATATTATAAGTAAGTATTAAATTGGATGGGTACCGACTGCAAACCTATTAGGAAATAGCTCATATAAGTAATATGTAGTATATAATTAATAAAAAAAATTTACTATTTTTTACTTTTTGTTTTGAAGTCGGTTTTTAATTAATGTTGTTATTTTTATTTAATACTTTTTAGTTTATTGCTGATATGATTAAATTTAATAAAAATAAACATTAGGATAGGTGAAAATAGGTAAAAATGCACATAAAATAAAAACTAATGGGCCTACCTGAATCAATTTTTCGTGGGACCAATTCGAAACTATTCCGCATCAAACAAAAAACGAATTACGTAAATCTGTTCAGAAACCACGGCGAAATCGGTGTACATATACAAAAAAATATACCAGCCGAATTGATAACCTTCTCGTTTTTTTGAACTCGGTTAAAAAATACGTACTTTTTGAGCTGTTTGCGGAGAAACTAGCCAAAAAAGTTGTTTTACTGTTCTGAAGTTTCTTCAAAACCTAAATCCAAATTCAAATTATTATCGAAAATCAGTAATGGTTTGCAAAATTATGAGTGAAAATAGGTATTGATTTTACTATATGTACACTCGTAAGTATACGGTACGTATTTACGTTTTTCCACCCATATATTTATTTTAAAGCTGGAAGTTTTCCCATTGTGCTAACAAAGCCGTTGAACTTGAACTTTCTTTGTCGTGAATTTGAACTTTCATAAAAAATAAAGGATATAATAAAAGTAAAACTTTATTTACCATCTTTATTTATAAATAACAGAATCAAATTAATGGTAATACATTAATTAACAATAACATAATATCAGTCAAAACACAACATTCATAAGATTTATTTGGAAAATTGTAGCTTACAACACAAATCATTGTGAGAAAAACACTACAATAATTCTCAATATAAATAATAATATAATTAACATTATTTGCTATTTTTTATATGATTTATGGTATAACATAAATATAATTGTGTGAAAAGTTTTTTTAACATACAATTATATTGTTAAAAACAATTAAATTTTATTGCTATAATATAATCTACTATAATTATTATATCTAAGTCTATGATCATTACTAATTACAAACTATGAAACATATAATTGTAAAAGTACATAATAATGCTAATATTTTAATGAATTAAAATTAAATCGAAAGCCATCACTTCATAATATAACATTACTAAAGAAAGTGTGTGAAGATGTTCCATCAGATACCTAATGGAAGTTATATATAAAAGTCGATTGCTGTTCGATAGTCTCGCTAAAACTCGAGAACTCGGGCGAACCGATTTGGCTAATTTTGATTTTGAATTATTTGTGGAAGTCCAGGTTACGTCTTAAAGATAAGAAAAAAGAAAAAAACTGCGAGGAAACTAGGAAAAACAACATTTGAGGTTTTTCATACAAACAGAACGGGTGGAACGAAGTTATCCGGGACTGCTAGTTATGAATAAAATGTAAAAGAATCAAAAGTGTTGTTGAAATTAGACACAACATACAGAAAAGTCTTATAAAAAACATACAAAACAGGGAAGAAAGAATATTTTTCAGTATCAACTAATTAGTAATATAGACTTGAATAATATTGAGTCCTAGATACCCGTATCTGAAACGGCAGGGGTGTGATTTTATTCAATTGTCCTATAGTGGACTAAAGATTTTAATCGATTGTAAAGTCATTCAAAGATTTGGCGAGTACGCCACATTACAATAAGCACAACATTCCGGCCTTATATTAGACAATGCACGGAATAAGTCGTAGTAGAACTAAAATAACCACAATCCAACCGCAGTGTGGCGACACGGTTTTAGTGATACGCATAATACATAGCAGAAATATATACATATAATGCACATAATATATTATAGTTTCTTAAACTTCATCTAACAAAACCTAGGTAAAAAAGTATTATTTCGCGTTGGCGTTACTTAGTTCAACTAGTTGCCAGTATCGGGCAACGTTAATTTTGTAAGAAAAATGAAGATACACATTTTAATTTTGTTTTGTTGCCCGACCCGAGGTTCAAACCCGGGACCTTGATAAGTCAAGTCCGATGCCGGACCGCTAGATTTATCTAATTTACTTTATTATAATTGCTATCTACGTTCTGAAAACCCTACTCATGAAAATAAACTGTATTTTGTTAAAATGGTAATTTCTTAAAACTTAATGATATGTTTCATTCTGTTATTCTTGATTACTGAAATAATAAACGTTTAATCTGACAAATATTTCTAATTTCTAACCCCCGACGACGAAAAAAAAGAGTGTTATAACTTTGAGGTATGTATGAGTGTGTGTTGGGGTGTGAGTGTGAATGTGAGCGTGTGTGTCTCTGTGAGTCTGTGGCATTATTATATAATTCCTAAACGAATGTACAGGTTTTGATGCAATTTTTGTGTTAAAAGCTGTTGTGATCGAGGTGGTTCTTAATTACATTACATATAGATTTTGTCGGAGGTTATTTAACATTTTTATTTTTAAGATTATTTTATATTAAAACTAAAGAACTAATCAAATATAGTTTTGATTTTAACAATACAGTAAATATTGATAAACAAACTTAAATTAAAATTATCTAAAATACTGTTCAGGTAGGCAAAAGACATTTTATTCAAGGGTATCCCAAATTTTTTTTTATCTCTCTCGGATAACTTTGATGAAAAGTAATGATATGTAAACTAATATATATATACTAAAAATGATTGAAAAATTAAGAGATTTTTATGTTTTTTTAACGAAAACATTTTTGTGAATAAAATTCAACGTTAATTTTGTTATAAACTTTTTTTTTATTATTAGTACATAATCGACCTGCCTCAAAATGGTCGATTAGTAAAGATGGGCCTTTATGAGATTTTCTATATTTTTAATTCACCATGTAACGTATAATTAAATTAAAAGTGTTAAAATTCATTAGGAACTTTATAATAGCTGACTTTAATATTATATTATTTAAAAACACAATGAAATAAAGCCTTGTGAAAGTTAGTTGCAATGGAAGTCTAACAATGCTTAATGTCAATATTGAATTTACCGATATAATATGACTTATTAAAATATACGTTGAATATGAATTTACTGATTTAAATTAGCACGATCTCTTATCTTAGATATGTTAATAATGTTGGCCATAAATAAACATGGATAAGTAATTTAAAATCAGCTGTAATGGAATCTACTTTCTTATTAATGATTATTAATATCAGTGTTACATGTATTTATTATTTTTGTATAAATGTAGCTTAAAAGGAAGACATTTTTTCTAAAACTACTAGAATGATTGCAACACTTTTAATTACTTGTTATTATATACCAAAATTAATTACTCTAACGGACGATGAAGTCAAAATGCGACCGTCATAATTATTCACATCATAATTATCACAACATCATAATTGTAATAGATCATATTTCACATTTAATAAGACTATAGACGAATAATATTAATCTCATTTTATTTAACTACAAACTTGCTCCACAAATAAAAAAAATCTAGTGCGAAAAATACGCACAATGCGCTTCTAGCGACGAAAAAAACCGAACTTTGACGAAGCTGTTACCCAGTATAATAATAAGTTTTTTAAAAAAAGATTATGAATTATTGCATTTCAGGATTTCCAGTCATTTCTTTAAAATTAAATACTTGTTAGCATTTTGCAATTTTTCTCCTTACATATATTAAGCCAAAATCTGAAAATCTGTACGTGAAGCGAACAGGTGAATTCGATTTTAAGGAATTCACAACTAAATGTACCTATATATACCTATGTATATTTCTACCAATTTAAATAAATTAAAACAGGCGTTATTTATGTCGATAACAACACAATACATTCTCATTTATTTTATGCGATGCAAAGACACGTTTTAATAATCTGTGATAATATTAATTAACTATTGCGTCAATGTTCGTTAAATAAGAGGGTTTCATTAGCTTTTTGTTAAATATGTACTTTCAGATGCAAAGCCAATTAAATTTTTTTCAGGAATGTACAGAAATTGGGTTTTTTTAACTGACAGTACATGAGTAA
This sequence comes from Calephelis nemesis, assembly GCA_002245505.1. Classification (NCBI taxonomy): domain Eukaryota; kingdom Metazoa; phylum Arthropoda; class Insecta; order Lepidoptera; family Riodinidae; genus Calephelis; species Calephelis nemesis. Next base: position 269,872 of record NJDD01000716.1, on the reverse strand, counting down.
AAGGAAAATGTTTTTTTGATAAATTATTTTAATGGTCAGGTCATTGGTCTTTGGTTGTTATGCTATAAGTTTATTATATTATTTTTTTTTTTGCAATTTTCGACTCTATTTCGTCATTGTAACATTTGCAGATTCCCTCAAATTATTTGGCGGGAGGCTGAATGACTTTTTGTGACTGATAGTACATGAGTAAAAGGTAAATAAGTTATTATTAAATTACTTTAAAATTGAGGTCATAGCATTTTTTATATATTAATTGTAAAAGGAAAACGAATTATTATTAAATTACTTTAATATTTAGGTCACAGCATTGTTTTATGATATATTAATTTGCTTGTTAAATCATTGCTCATCTGTTGTTTTGGTAAATTATATCGATGTATTAAGCATTAGCAGTTATTCATTCATATATGCAACCTTCGACTCCCTCGAAGCGCGCCATTTTGCATTACTTATTTGCTGGGGTAGGTATACTTAATCCCATTCTTATTTTCATTTTATGAATTTACTTTGCTTTTAGTTATAAAAAAGCTAACAAGCACATTGATGTCCTTATAGCAAACGAAAAATTACGAAATATTTGAATAAGAATTCTTCGTTTGGTGTATTTAAACATTTTTTTTTCATAAATAGCTCGAGATTCCGGTCTTTTGAAAGACTGCAAATCAGATCTCGGAATAATATTAACTGTCACTGATTGGAGTGTAAAATAACTTACTCATTAATGTTTTAGAAACCAAGTCATCATATTTAGTGGCCAGAAAAACTGCATTAATTCAAAAAAACATAAACTTAAGTTTCTGAATCAAAGCTTATTGCAAAAAACACGCAATTTCTGTTTTAATATGAATTCCTTCAGTCACTAGAGATGGCGCATCCTTCATATTTAATACTGTGACATAAAAAATGTATTATTTGAAATATTTATTAGTACATTCCTTTTTTATTTATTGGAGACTGTTTAACATTCAAAAACTTACGTAAGCAAAAACGAGATAAACAGAGTTCCAAAAAATATACAATTTTTTTTTTAATTATAACAACTTTATTTGGTTTGTAATTGTGTTATTTGGATTTTCTCGTCAGTTATTAAATTATTGCAACTAATTTGCTTATTTCTACACAGTATAAATAATTAAACACAAATATACGTTTTCTATATAACCTATGCTTATATGTAAATACATCAGAAAATGACTATATTCAAGCCTCTCAGTTCTTAGAAGGTTCTAGAATATGCTATAGTAGTGTCTTAAATATTTATTAAAGTATTAGGCTGTTCGAATTTACATAAAATTATTTTACATTATTTTACTTTTTTAAATACGCTCTGGCGCGAATTTTTATGATACAATTACTTTGGAATTTCGTGTTTATAAACAACGAATATTTTAGCATTAGGAAATGTGTTACTTCTTAGTATTAATAACCTTTCGCTGCAACGATACGGCATTCATAAAATTTCCACTAAACAACCACTAAAGCTAAACAGCCATTTTAAATATTTGATTGTTGTATGTTTTCTTTAGTATTGTAGATTTCAAAGCAATTTTCATGGTTGCCTGCAACCTTGGTCATGATCATTTCAGTTTCTTTCTAACTAAATCTAGGTAGGTTTTATACCAGAGGGATCCTAGCTATAATATCCACAGTTAAAAAAATAGTAGTACATAAAACTGCGACCTTCGACATTTGAATAGAGTAAGGCACCGAAGAAAAGTAATAAAGTTAAAACGTAAAAAAATTCAATTACCGCACGTTCACATGTGCTATGAGTTTTTCTGTCTCTTTCGTGTTAAATAATGAAGAGCAAGAAAAGGAAGTGCCCACATTGAACATTTCTCCTTTTTTTAATTTCCAGAAGATCAAGATAGAAACGCCATTATTAGTGTTCATATAAACACCATAGCTGGTTATCTAAGCCTGTATAAGTCTCTAACGTAATATGAAATATATAGACAAAAAAAAATCGCAAGCCCTGTGTGAACGCGCGGTTAGACTACATAAAGACGACCAAATTTGTTAGGCGTGCATAAGTGAGATCCTCGTCGAGTGCCTCGGATGATCTTAATATTATGGATCCCGCGCCTCCGCCGTGCAGATCGCTCAGGAGTCACCATGCCCTCATTCAGCGTTTAACATCTGGAACAATCAATTTACTCTATAAATCGTCGAGAAATCTATCAGGGTAGTGAATCCTGAGCGACCTGTACGAAAAACCGAAAAAATTCAATTGTCAGTCTTTTAATACAATTTTTTTACAAAAATACTATGTTTCGTATTATTTGGTGCTGCTGAGTTTCTTGAATGTCGGTTTTTCGATACATCGTCACCAAGACGTAGACCCACCGCTGTAAAACAGGGACTATCCAACTTCAATAATGTTAGTACAACTGGTATTGCTGAAGTTGGATTTCAATTTAATTTATAATTATTTTTTTTATAAATGTGGTGCATCAGATAAATAATTTCTTGCGAGATTAGTTATTCCAATTGATTATCTACTTCAGTCTGAAAGATTTGAATTAGAACTTCTAAGTCTGAAATTGACGCAATTTCATACACACTTTCATAGCCTTATACTGGTGGTAATTCTGCTAAGTATCAAGTACACTAATTATAAATGTATGTAGGTAAACATTTTATATCAAACAAAAAGAAAAGATATGGAACATTTTAGACAAATAATTTTAGAGATGTCGTGACATTTTTAAATCAACTTTTTTCAAGGAATAGATTAAAAGTTTGTAGAAATGTCATGTACAAACTAATCTTAAAAAATTCAACCCGTGTTATTAATAAACACGGAGTAAATTAGTCCAAGTTTCAACCTCGTATTATTTAGCCTTTATTGCAATGTGATACAGATTATCATGTCAATATTTTACTACTACGTTAAGTCAATATTTATTATTAAGTCGGAACATGCATTGTCACATTCTTTTACCACCGTCGATAGATAACTTAAAACTTATAACTAAGTGCGCAACAATATCACTAATATTGGCTATCTAATATTCTACGTCGTCTATTAAATTTGATTGTTTCGATTAATGAGTCAGCATATTACTCCCTTCTTCCTTTTATATAATCCGAAATGCAAGCTCTATCTGTTCAAAACTCTACGACTGCCGTTAATTTCGAAAAAGTTAATTTTTAAATTATAAAAAGTTAAATTAATTAATGTTTTACAAATATTATGAAAATGATTGAAATGTTCAATGAAGTTGAGATGGAAATTGATTGGAATAAGTATTGATTTTTTATGAATTACTTTTGAAAACAAATTTTATAATTAAATCAAATATATTAATAGTCTGAGTATATAAGATATAACGATCAAAATAATTCCCCGGTCGTATAGTTCATCGTATCACGCCGCGTGAGCGGATACTCCAATCTTGCTAATTCTTTTATTGTTGTTAGTTATCGTCAGTGTTTAATAAACCCGTAGCTAGGGTACCCTCTACCACATCTCACCATGGCACATTAAAACCTTGAAGTATCTAAAGCGGATTGTGCACAATTCATTCAAAGTTTGAGCTTAAGAACAGTCTTCTCTTGAAAGACTTCAAGAGTAATACACGAACCATTTCAGCAATCAGCAATGTTACAAACATATATATACAGGCTACATAGAACATAATACAACATTTCTTTCATTAGAAATAGTAATCCATAACATAAATGTGTACATAATATAAACAAATGGAAATGTCAAAAAACAGCTTTATTTCCTAATAACGCACATCTTTTGTACTACAGCTCTTAGATATTTCCATAAAGTTTATTGATCATTTTCAACCGACTTAAAAAAGGAATAGGTTATATGTTCAACATGTTAAGTTTTGTGCCAAATGTGTACCAATTTTAAAAAGTGCTGTTAAAAAGTTTGGATCTGACTATGACATCCCAGACAAATAAAAGAAAATCCTCAAATTCGTATAGTGTACGTCTTAAGATTGAAAATGAAGTCGGTTTTTTGTTGGACTGCATTCCACTAAATACCTAGTACCTGAAAACAGAATTGCTTCCCGCTATCTATCCCGTTGTATGTTTAAATCTTTAAAACTATGCAACGGATTTTGATAATGTTTTCTTAATAGATAGAGTGATTCAAGAGAAAGTGTTATTTGTTAATATAACAACCTAGAAGTTTGTCCACCCGAGTGAAGCTTTAAAGCTGTAAGTAATTATAGTTATAAAATGATGTGTGAGCGGTAATAAGTTACATACTGCTAATACCTAGAATGTATAATACAGACAGAGACTTCGTACTCAGTATTTAAAACACAAGTCATCCATTAAATTGCAAAACCAACAAATGATCCTCGAGGGTACTCTTATTTCATTGTTTGGTTTAAATATAGAATGAATGCACGCGACATACAAGTGTAATTGTAATGACGTCATATTGTAGTTGTTTTGAGATAACTGGTACTAGATAGAGGAGCCACTGTTTGTTGGTTTATAAAGGAACTTCCTATTCCCTGTGTTTTTAACAGACTCTTATGTAGAACTAGCTATTTTCCCGCTACTTGGTCAGAGTAGAACAGTCACGATTTTCATACAAATTTCATATATATATGTATAACACTTAGGAGGTTGGATGAAAAAAAACCCACTGTTTAAAGATCTTTAGCTATATGTATATAAAATGTCATTAAAATCAGTTTAGCGTCAGCCGTAAAATGTGATAGACAGACTTTCACATACATGTTAAACTTATATAATATTACATATGGAACTATCATACAGCTCGTACGTAAGTCGAGAATTGTTTTTTTTTCTTTGTTACTAACTCTAGGTGGTGATTTTGTGATAAATCTCGCAATTTGGTACCTACCACCCTTTTACTTTTCCTTGCCGTCGTAAGATTAGTGTTTACCATCGTTGCCATTTTAGCCTAGTTATTATTATATAATATTATTATTACCCCTCATCGGGCGCAGCTAAGATACTGTACACATTCCTATCCAATATGTGATTAGTTAATTATATGTTAGATTTAAGTTATTAGAATAAGCGTTTATAAGATTGCCATTTTCACTGTGTGAAAAAAATCTCTAAATAAAGATTAAAAAAAATATATATATTTGGTATTACTTATTAACTTAGTCTCCCAAGTTAGTATATCAAGAAAACTTCCATGACCATAACATAAATGCGAATTAAAAACGCTAAAATATAAAAATTAAAAAAAAATCGGCAATTCCCGAAATCGGCGCGTTACCGAATTTGCTTATTCTTCTTTGGTTGCCTTGTGGAAGAAAAAGAATAATATATACCTCTAGCGTTATCTTAAAAATGCTTCATAGTTTGGACCGAATAAAGTCTGTCGGTTCAGCTAGTCATTAAATAAATATGAACATATTGTACTAAACTCAATGTATAATTAGGGCAATATCTCACTGGACTTAATAACCGTTACACAAATATTAAGATAAATTTTATTATACATTACTTGAAACAAAGTTCAAAACATAAAAAAAAACATATGACGTATAGTCATAATTAGTCTTAAAATCAATAATCTGTATATATATAAATTGAACCCCATTAACCATGGTCATCGCAACACGCCTGAGCGGATGGAAAGATTTAATTATTTTTTTGTGTCACTTATTATCAGGGTTGTTGTTCTTCTTATAAACAGAAAATTCGACAAAAATGCAGAGAAAGTGGTAAAAGTACAGAATATTTTTTAATAAGAACAAGCAAAACGTCGTTATAGCCGTTTGGGTAAGCATCTATGCTGTGGATCTTTGCTTGGGCAAGCTGCTGCTCAACTTGCTGATGAGCCATTTAAGCTGCAAGGTATGTCTATTCTACTCAGGGAACTTGAACAAACATGGAGAACAAATTAAACAAAAGACAACTTAGATTAAAGGACACCAATAATTATAAGACTGGGATAAAGAAAGAGTATTTCAAGCCCATCTCCCGAAGAGTTAGGCAGGCAACCAGGGCACCCACGACTAGCCAAAGACACTAAGTACCACAATGTGATAGGTGGTAAGCCTATCGCCAATCGGGCACATATCCAATCCCGAGCAACATTTTTTTAAATTAAAAAATTTGGAAAAATCCAATTTTCTTTTTTGTTGCCCGACCCAGGATTCGAACCCGGGACCTCATGCAATCAAGTCCAACACCTGAACCGCTAGACCATGGAGGCGTCTAGGATAAAATCAACAGAAATGTCTGATTTAGGCATAAAGAGATACTCGCAAATGCAAAACTGGACTAACTGTAAATTGGTATCAATTTAATGTAGTTGATCCATCCTGTACCTAACTGCAACGTTTACGCCGTGACTGATTTGACACTTGGACAGAATAAGCTAGGGCTGTGCACTCTGGAGCTCAAAAATATATGCTACATTTAAATAATTAACATTGAAAAAAAGCAAGCAAAGACCGAACTCGGTGCCAATCATGTCATAAGAAAAATGAGTATTTTGTTTCATTTCTATAGAATTCCATTCTCATATCCAGACTTTGTGGCAACAGGACCACCTCGAAAACTATGAAAAACCAATTTCATCACTGCGCCTGCGTCGTCATATATACATATTTTTACAAACATAGTTGAAAACACTCTAATCGGATTGGATTCATTATGTCTTATTAAAAATTATATGTTTTATTTAAAATATTTTTAATTAAAAAGAACCAAAGTCCGAATTTTTTCTTATTTGAATAATTCCTGTAAGAAATTTGAAGATTTAAGATACTGTTAAACTTATAACTCTTACAAGCATTGCTAACTCTTGCTAAGCCATTGAAGTTTAGTACTAGACTAGTACATTACGTTCTGTATCTAACCACAACGTTTGCACAACGACTGATTTCGCACAGTACCTATAAACTGGAACTGCACACTGTGTATATGAAGAACATATTTCAAAATAAAAAGAGAAAAACTAACGCTATCGCTTAAATGTTAAAATATTAGTAATGTTATATTTTGAAATAGATAATTGAAAAATTCCCTTTTTATTTTACTAAAATGACCGATATCGTTATAATGAATACCAATCATTTTTATTTCCCTTAAGTATTTTTTTTTTCTAGAAAGCAGTAAACACGAGTTTACTAGTTTAGATAAAAAAAAATGAATGAATTGTAACCAATGTTTTATGGTTGTCACATTATTTTTATTTAATCTCCTTCGTGAATTTCAAAAATAATTAATTAACGGTATAATTCATACTATCTATTTAGTTAGGTTTTTCGCAGAAACACATTAAAATATTGCCTTAAAAGTAACACAGTCCTTTTGTCGAGGTTTAGCCTATGCCAAAATTATTAAGATAACATACTTATTTTTCTATTTATCATAATAATGAGAACCACAAAGAGTGTATTAATTATCACATAATACAACTATGATATAATTAACATAGCATAGTTATACTATGAGATAATGTGTGAAGTGACAATAGTAAACAATACGCTATAAACCTTGCAAGTGTGTTTAATGGATGTAGAAAACTATTGTTATTTTATATTTAAGGCATAAGCAAGTAAAGTAATCAGAATACGTAGGTCATTTTTAAGTAAAAGTATAACTACTGTAATGAAAGATATTATATGACAATTCGTCAAGATACATACACAAAATATGCTCCATAATAAATCTAACAATAATTCATCGATTTTAATTAAAAAAACTCCTTTCCAAAAAATCTCCCTTAAACATATTACCTACTAAATTAAAAATTATTAATGAAATAAATTGGTATTTTAAGTAACATCAGAATAATTTGAAATTTGGTCTTTTTAGTGCGTTTGTGATTTAATATATTTATCTTTTAAATCCGCTACAATTTTGAAAGATTTCGTATGTGGTAATTTATTACTAATTAATACTCTCACACTACCAGAACAAAAGCAATTAGTTTGATAAAAGTAAAAGTTAATTGTTAGCATTGGAAAGCAAACAGTGCAGCGCATAAAATAAGCTTTCAATTTTACATTCAACACGTCCCATATCCCCTACTTTTCTACTAAATATTAGATTGTACAAGGTACTAAAAATATACAGATATTATTCTTTAAATAAAATGTTTAATTAAAACTGAGTAACACTACTAATCAAATTAAAACTTATAATTGGCAGCCCTACACCCGCACACACGCCCGCGCTGTAAACCGGTTAATTGACGTCAATAGTGGACAGGGATATAAAAAAACTATCCGCTTACTACGGACGCATTACAACACAACCATAACAAGCTATTGTGTCCTTTTTTACAACGCAATTAATTCAATTCCTAACAAATGAATAGGTTTTTACTGTTAATAAGCCATTTAAATGCTCCTGATTTCTCACATCTGCAAATGGAATACCAATGTTTGAACAGGTGATATGCAATTTCCGCAGGCAATATAGGTGTTAGACATGGGCGCTGGCAGCAGGTTGCAAGGGAGTGCTACTGCACCCCCTGGGAAAAAAGTAGATAGAAAATATTACCTGACTGAACTTGCGGGAGAGTAGTACTTTTCAGTTTTCGAGAGTTAACGTAAACGTTTAACATATATACATGTATGTTTGTGTTCGTATGTAAATATGAATGTTGCTATACAAGTTTTATTTCGATGTTTTATATTGATTGATAGTATGTGTAGATGGAGATGCACCTCGAACTGCACATGTGTTAGATGTCGCATCTGTTTGTTGGGATGGAGGTCTTACATGCTTCAAGGACGTACGAGAAGTTCTCCATAAAACGTTAAAAAAAGTATTTTCACGCCCACATCCCCGAAGCGATAGGCAGAGGCACAACCAGGGCACCCACGACCAGCCGAAGACACTAAGTCCCACAATGTGATAGGTGGCAAGCCTATTGCTAACATATCCAATCCCGAGCGACATTGTATTTTATTTGAAAATTGGAAATACCACATTTTTTTTGTTGCCCGATCCGGGATTCGAACCCGGGACCTCATGAAATCAAATCCAACATTTTGACCGCTAGACCACAGAAAAAAAAGTACCTAAAACGAAAACATTATTTCTTGTCCGCACTATCCTAAGTAATATCATTATTTAATCATGTGAAGTAAAACTGCAAAAACCCACTTCAATTTCATGAGCACATTATGATAAGATGTTTCTATTTTCAAAAGGTAACTATTGAGTAATCACTTAACGAACAAAATCTTACAGTCGAATTTATATCAGTCTCCTTTTTGAGTCTTAATTGAGTTTAAGAAGAAAATTAAATTATAAAAAGCCGACTAAGGTTACGTTAAATTATATTAAATTACAGAGGCCCGCCCGGATTCACACGGCTATAAAATATACATATAAACCTTCCTCTTCAATCATTTTATGTATTAAAAACAACCGCATCAAAATCCGTTGCCTAGTTTTAAAAAATTAAGCATACCAACAAACATAAGGACAGGTCTAGTTACATTATGAATTAAATAAATTAATATAAATAATGTCAAATAATTTTATACAACTAAATTTCAAATATTGGAATGAATTAAATGTTTAGACTTTACGGTGGAACACACGTAAAACAAATAAATATGCGTACATACAAGTACATGGACCTGTAAAATTCCATTTAGCCGTATTAGAGTTGGATCAACACGTTGGTCGCGAAACTAGCCATTCCCAACGTCATGAAACTTTTACAATTTAACGATAAGTAACTATTTTTAACCGACTTTGAAAAAAGGAGGAGGTGATACATATATACATTATTTTTATGTTTATCGATTTTTCAGTGCCTTCTGAACCTATTATAAGAATATTTAAATGAGCGTACTTCCGAAGTGGTCTCATTATGTCTAGATTATTGTAATAAACATATTTGTCTGGGGCTAAATCAGCTTACGTAATTTGCCCCGAGTATATCAGGGTAACCATTATCTTACCATTTATTATAATTATTCGGCGAATTTGATTGGTTTTGCCATTTTCCCTACAGTTTTATCGGATTTTCTTTTCATAATAACCATCTGCTGACAATAACTAACACATCAAAAAAATAATTAGTAATATTGGTCTTTGTATTCAGGAGGCGTGATACGATGATAAAGCGAAATGAAGATTCATTTTGTATACTAGTGGCCGCCCGCTGGTCGAAATTCGACCATGATAAATTTTAATGTCTTGTTGTTAAGAACGCCATCTTCATTTCTTAAGACCTGAATAAGAAGAATAAGAGAATTTTGTGGGTAATGTTTTATTTACTGATTTAAAAATATGATATGATTTATAAGCATTATTATTTAAAAACATTAGCGTTCTCCACTTCTCCTACACATTAAACTACAAGTGTGCCAAATTTTATCCTCCTGCATCCGCGCAATTTTCGTTAAAAGGGGTCCAAAGTTTTGGCATCGCGTATTAATTTATAGAAAAATAGATATGGTTTAATCATTTGAGTTCTAAACGATCAAACTTTAATTTATTTTTAGAAATTCCTTTACCAAAGATTATTTATGACTTAGCAACAAACAATTAAGTTTGTTCACGTTTAGCGCGACCACAGCGGTATTTGACCGGGTATATGCAAAACAGTCAACCCACGTGCTCGTCAAATATGCTATTTCAACATGTCGCCAAATTATTTGGGTTCTTTTGACGTCATAAATACCTTTATAATAGTCAACATTTGTTAAACACATACAATGCCTTTACATTTTTGTGATACGTTCGTGTTTGGAGGGAATAAATAAAAAATACTAATGATAAATGGCAATCCTTGACTAAAAGGGATTAAAGCTGAAAGTATTTCAGCGCTGGCTTTCAGTTTTTAGGTGTATTGGGTTATTAGTATGAAGTTTGATTCACGTCACCTATAGACGCTGAAGATGGTAATGGTGCGTTGCCAACCTAAAGCCGGGGTATTAGGCCTCTTGCAAAAGTAACTTTATCAGCTACTTTACCCTTCAAACCTAAACACGTCAACGGCAACCACTGACGTGGTGGCAGCAGTAATAATCCGGGCCAGTTAGTGTGAAACTACCACCTAGTCAGATGTCACAGTGTTAGTGGCAGTAAACCTATGGTCTCCTTTTACAAGCTGGCTAACAGGAACGCAGGTGGTCTATTCCGCAAAGGACCCCAGGGGTAAAATGCATCGAAGTCGACCAATTGCGATGCAATTGTAATAAAATGGGGACAGCCCTCCAGTTTGGACAGTGCATTATTGCCTGTATAAAGCAGTTTTGCTCTATTTACCGTCGACAATCCATCCATGTATATTCAAAGCGGATGCGGGCATCCGTTTCCAATGAAAATCAGAACAACTTAAACGATACACAGATTAACGGGAACGATATGCTGCGATCATTGTTTAACCGTACATTATTATAAAAAAATACACTTCATGTACACACAAAAACACATTAACTGAGTATACATAAGCGTACTTTTTTTATGATAGTATATCATAAAAAAAGATAAAGTAGATATATATATATACTTAGTCTGGCCATAAATACTGTTACACTTAAAAATAAAAAAATATTACATTTGAATTTCGAATCTGTCATTTTTATACGATTGTTCATTGTG